>QEPC01004588.1:864266-895727 GCA_003113815.1 Sphenodon punctatus | reverse complement strand
CCCCCCCCCCCAATCTCGAGAGAACTTTCTTTCCCGGAGACAGTTACCAGGTGTTTTTCTGGCGGTACAGCACAAACTTTGAACTCATTTCTCAGTGAAGGCTTCTCACCACCCAGGACTTTCTGCCTGGTGGTGAGCCTGAGGGCACTGGACTTTGGGAGCAGAAGAGTTTTCTACGCGCTCCTAGCCACACTGCAGTTGTTCCAGCTTCCAGCCAAAGGAACTTTGTTTGTTAAGTTGTTTCAGCTCCTTTTCACAACTGTAAGTTATGGACCATCATGCCAAATAGGATACACCTGGATGGAACTATTCCATTGAACGGAGCTCCTTATTACAGGTACAGATTGGTAATTGGATTTTTATGGCCAGGGGTTTTTGGAGGGTTGGTAAATTAAAATTCAGAATAAGGGACCTAAAATTAAGAAGAGATACATTCCTCTAAGTGTGCAGGGTCTCTCAAGAAAACTAGTAAGCCATGGGCAAGGCTCGCATGTAAGTAAAACTAGATTAACCTGTGGCAATACCTTTGGTTCCTCCGGCCCCCCCCCCGGAGGAAACCCAGCTGACTATAGCCAGAATGTAGATGTAACAAGCAGCTCCCAGGTGTACCTATGTATATAATGTTTGTTGATTTTTATTATAATTGTATTGATTATTGTGTGTTTAACTTTAAGTACCCCGGTTCGAACTATCTCGTGTTTTCCTTCTTTTTCCTGTTTCTTTCCACTCCCCTCCATTGGTGGCCCCTTCCGTCACCCGGAATGCTCCACCCCCATCGCCTCATGGTATGTTGACCCAACCCTGTACCTTAATAATGAAGGGGAAGGGGATCTTGCTGAACTGGGGTTCTAGGTATCAATGTCCTAAGAAGAGACTCCAACAGACCACATTGGCCATACATCTTTCAGCGGCTGATGTTTTTACATGTTGTGAGCCAACGCATTGTGCTAGGTAGGCTACGGTTCAGTTGTGGCCCATCCCATATTGTTGGGAACATTTTAATGAGATTAAAAGGTCCCCAATGGGGGGAATTGTTAGCCAGGACCCCTGGTCCCCCCCAGAATGGATGTACCCCCCCTTTTTTGATGATAGCCAACTAACTTAAACCCGGGGGTTGGCAAAGCCCCCAGGGGCAACCAAGGGCAAGGAGGCTCAGGGAAAAGATAGTCTCCCCACACTGGATGAAAGAGGACGGGGGCATAGAAAATAAGGATCGGGCCCAAACACCCTAACTCCTAGCCAAAAGGGACCACTCCTGGAAAAATACCAACCTAAGGTTGAGAAAAAGACTGGAAGGGAGAGCCCTCAGAGTAAAGAATGGAGTCATTAAGGAGAGGGGGCTCACCCTGTTGTGACAAAGGACTGGTAGCCATAACTCAGAGCAGCAACATCCTATCTCTGTATTCCCCAAGAGAAACCAGACACACACTTATTGTATCCTGAAGTCTGTCATTAGTCCTTCCTTCCCTCCCTTCACTTTTTGTTTACAGTTTCCCTGTGTGTCAAAGAGATCTTTTGCATATCTTGGAGTCACCTTTGTAATGGAAACAAAAGTTGTGACTTCTCCCCTTGTTAACCCATTGAGTACTCCCAACGACCCTTCGTAGACTCCCAAAACCCTTTGTTTAGCACCCAATAACTGCCCCTTGTTTTCCCCTCAACCTCTGAGAAATCTTGGAACCCAGATACATGCAGGTCACTCTGTGCGTATCTGAGTTGAGAGATCTCCAAGACTTTGGTCTGCCCCTTCTCGTTCCTCCATCCCCCAAACTCCACTGGATCCGTGAGCCGCCTGTCCCATCTCAAAAGGCAAGGAAAGGTAACCACAGGTCCAGACTTTCCCATACAACTGGGGAAGCCCTCTCTCTCTCCCCCTCATTCGCGTTCTCTCACTCCCCATCGCTGAGCCGACTTTGGACCACCACCTCTCCTTCTCCTACCATACTCCCCACAAGCCGCTTGTGTTTTCCCCTTTTAAATTCCGCCAGCCAGACTGGAGCTGTGTTTCTCTGTTTTGTATAGCAATAAACTTGTTGTTATTGAACACCTGTCTCTCTCTATCTCTCTTTCTATTTGGGGAGGGTACATAAACTGCCTGTAGCACGTACTGTCCTCAGCTTGATCCTTTTGAACACATGGAGACCCCATTTTAAGTCATTATGCTAATTCCCCCTGAAGTTTAAGGAATGGTGGATATTGGGGTACCCACCCCCCAATAGTCATGAGTCTCCTGTTAACACAACTATTCCATGGGCAGGGCCTACTCAAAATAGGGATGGGTGAACCGATCGCGGTTCGGGTTCGACCATTCGGTTTGGCAGTTCGGTTTGTCCGTTCGGTTTGGCTGCGTTCGGTTTGTCCGTTCGGTTCGGCAGTTCGGTTAGTTTGCCGGGTTTGGGTTCGGCCCTTCTGTTCAGCCATTCGGCCATTCGGTTCAGCCGTTCAGGATATGTTATGGGTTTTTTTTGTTTTTAATATGGTTTTTTGTTTTTTATTGGGTTTTATATGGATTTCTTTTGTTTTTTATTTGTTTTTTTTGTTTTTATATGGGTTGGGTTTTTTTTAAATCTAATATTATATCTATCTATCTACACTAAATCTAACTGCTATTAACTATTCTAAATGTTATGAACTAAATGGATTATCTAATAAGTACACAGGCCTACTCCTACAAACACTAAAACTAAATCACTAACGCTATCTCTATCACTAAGCTAGCTCCTACAACTACTATCCCTAACCTATCTCTCTATCTCTCTATATCTATATCTCTCTATCTCTCTCTATATGGGATGGGGGGAATCCCAAACACAAGGTTTCAGTTTAAGGTTTAAGTTTCATTTCAGTACAAATCTGAAATGAAACTTAAAGCAATCTAATAATTCTACTCAATGCCTGCTGTTCAGGAACAGTGACTAGCTCAGAAGGTGTTGGGAAGAGGGGAGGCAGATAGTTTCATTTCTTGCAAGCCTCTCCATCCCTGGTGCCTGGAAGTCTGCTCCTCAGTGACTAGTACTACCCCTCCCTGTCACCTCACAGTGAACTTTTTTTGCCACCCGAACTCACCTGAACGCAATCCAAACTGACCGAACTGTTTGGCCATTTTGCCATTCGGTGTTCGGTTCTGTTTGGTATGTTCGTGTTCAGGTTCGGGTTCACGTTCAGTCATCCGAACAGGCCGAGTTCGGGATGAACTCCGAACTTCTGAACCGCGTTCGCCCATCCCTAACTCAAAAACATAACTGAATGCTTGGAAGGGTTGTACTAGATTTGGAGACTGGAGGTGCAGATCAGTCAATCTCAAGGCAACAAGATATCCAAATCAACCATCCCAGCTTTCTTATACTCTCAATAACTGACAACCTAAGAACTTTCCCAGGATCCAAAGTTTTCCACACACCCTTTTAAGATTCACCAGTAGCTTCATATGAATGACAAAGATCCAGTTCCCCTCCTTGTCAGCATCCCAGCACATATCCCAGTGCAGACGTTCTAGCCTAAACCCACACCCATGTGTATGAATGCCACTTCATTATAGTTGGTACACTTAACTTTCCATGCTGTCTCTGTTGACACCACCTCCTCTTGACTTCCTCCCACATTTGAGTGAACTATTATAACAGTGGGAAAATTGCTATATGTTGCATCTGTAGGAGATATAAATGATGTTGCTTGAGAGACAGAGAGAGGGAGAGAGAGATGCTTAGTACTTCCACTGTAAATAAAGAACACTGTATTTGAAGATCCCACTTGGGCTGAATCTCTAAGGTATAGATCATGCATGAACTTATACCATAGGAGTGAACCCTGCTAACACAGCTCTGTCCTTTTGTAAAATGTTTTAAGCTACAGACAGAACATTGATCATAATAATTACACAGATTTCACGCTACATCCTATGAGAAATTTATTTATTTATTCAATATTTTTCTACCCTGCACCCTCCTGCTCACAGAGCAGCTCAGGGTGGGGTACTGAGGCATGAGTGGGACATGATAAATCCCCTGGGCCAGGTGATAACAGGATCCTGACCTGCCATGTTTTTCTCAATTTGAGCCTCAAACCTCTCCTCCCACCTCTTCCCATTCCTGCATCACAGCAGAAAGTTATTCTCCCTGCCACCAATGGGCTGAGCACAGAGACAGCAGCGATAGCTAGGCAAATACACACTAAAGCCCTGGATAATTACCCAGGCATATGGAGGGAGGTCTGGGGGCAGTTAAGAACCCAAGAGTCTTATCTTCCCAGAGATCGAAAGGTTCTCTCGACAGGGCCTGTTTTACAATATATTATTTTATATCATACTTTATTCCCTCTGGCTACTGGCTCAATCGTCAGTTTTTAGCCCCTTAAAGTTCTTTATGTTTTACCAGTGAGCTGCAGGCCAGGAACAGTCCCTCCTAGCCAGGCCCCTTATGTTCTTCAGTCCCAGGCTTCCAAACACCTCCAAATCCAGGCCATGCCCAAGCCTCCTGTCCCTCAGGCTCTGAGTTGGGCTTCTAGTCTCCCTGAGCCCTAGTGAGATGGGGCTTACAGGCTCCTGTCTCTTGCCAGTTCTCTGTCCTTACTAAGCTCCAAGCTCCATCTCTTGAGTCCTAGACTGGCCCTTCATGAGCAGACTCACCTGCTTCGGATCGACTGCTACTCAATCTCTTAGTTGTCCAGTGACTAACACAGCTGAGATATTTTAGGTGCTGTCCTACACCACCACAGTGCCTATACATACTCAGCTGGTGCTAACTCATGCTGGAATTAACTTTATTTAAAGGGGCAGGCTTCCTGATCTAGTCTGCCCTGCTACACCAAGTCTACTAGGAGTGTGCATGTCGTTTTTGTTATATCAGTAACGAAAACTAAAATTGTCATTTTTGTTTTTGTTATTGCAATTTAACAAAAACGACAAAAATAATAATGAAATCAATAATGATAACAAAAGTCGTTATTGATTTTGTTATTGCCTGGCGGCCTGGCAGGTGTTTTTTGGAGGGAATTGTGGAGAGGGGAGGAGGGAGCAGACATCTTGGAGCCAGAAACAGTGTTGAACTCTTGAACTGGGAGGGGAAGGACCTGATGGATGTATCTCTGGCCAATGAGCAGCACAAGCAGGTCCCAGCAGTTGAATGACACCCTGTGATTCTTCAATGCCTCTGCCTCCCAGAACCAAGCAGGAGGACTCTGGGGGAGGGCACTGCAACCCTTTATATTGTAGGACTGGTCTGCTTCACTCTGTGTTAGCTCTGTTGCTTGTCAAGGTGCATTTGCAGAAGCTGCTGGTACTTGCACTAGAAATCCTTCCACATATATATATGGGCTATATATATACATAAGGGATATATACATAAGGGAGAGATATATATATATATATATATATATATATATATATATATATACCTTATTCCCTTCCCTACCACCCAGTCATTACTGCTTAGGTGCACATATATATAGAGAGAGATATAGGTAGTATAGTTATAAATAGATAGATTGGATACAGAATAGAGATAGATTAGAGATAGTAGATATACCTCTGAGTTTTCCTTTTCCCTTCTCCTGTCTGTCTCCCCCTGTCCATATATTATATAGATATAGATATTAGTTGTATATATAGAGAGATTAGATATTTAGATACTAGTCTGTTTTATTAAATATATTAGGATTATAGGATAGGAATATTTTGTATTATAGGTTAGGTTTAGTTTAGATTCTGTATATATTATATAAATAAAACTACATATTGTGTACAGTATATATTATTTTGTGCAGTTCTTCCTGTATCACAATGAGAAAGGGAAGGAGTTCAACTTCTGAAAATAATTCTTCATTGGCACACAAAATCGATACCAATACAAAAAAAAAAAAATTTGTTTGAAATCGGTACCGATAACGGTACCAATAATGAAAAATGACTTTGTTATTAATGAAAATGACATTTTAATAACAAAAATGATAACAAAAAATGACATGGGGCCCTGGTGCACACCCCTAAAGTCTACACCAACAGACAAACATAATCAACTTTGTAACATATGTGACTTTCCCCATCCTTTGTGGTACTTGGAATGATTCTCAGTGTTGTATCCTTGTATTTTATGGGCTATGGCCATTGGTTATGCCTGGTTATCAATAAAAATTCATTCATTCACTTTCAATGTTGTATGACAGGAGTGTCCAAAGTTCCTAACCCTGAGAACCACAAGACACACTTGCAAGTGAACAGAAATCTCTCCTGCCTAGTGATTGCTGCTGAGATTCTGAGCTGTGATTTGGCTGCTGAGATTCTAGTGCAATGAAATAAACTACAAATAGGACCATTAAAGCAGTTCAGAATGTAGGATCAAACCAACCTGAGAGCAGTCCAAGACCTGTATGTGGTTCCTGAGCTACAGCTTAGCCACCCCTGTTCTATGACACTGGAGAATTCAACCAGCTTCTACAGAGGACAGGCAGGCAGGATGTTTTTAGCTTGTGTGTGTGTGTGTGTGTGTGTGTGTGTGTGTGTGTGTGTGTGTGTGTAGGGGTTGAAAACAAATGAGACAGTAGGCCACAGTAGCCCACAAGTCACCTACCCATCAGTTCAGTGGCCACCAGATATTTGCCCACTCCTGCCATGGAATGGGCAGCCAGCTACTCCCCAATGTGTTGTGTGGAGAAGGTTGGCGATGTGGCATGGGCAAAGGTTAACCAAGGTGGGCTAATCCAGGCTAATGTGTGCCCTTCTGCCTGTTAGGTCCTGCACAGCCCCTACACATGACAAGGTCTGCCAACACCATGGACAAGGCCATGGTGATGGCAAGGATCTGGCCAAGAAGCAGTGGCTATTGGCCCCACCTACCAGATGATGGTATAGCCAGGAGAAGCTGACAGAATCAGGGAAGGAGGGAGGAACCGAGGGAGGACCCCCTTGCCCGGGAGTGGCAAGTCCCAGAGCCAAGCCCCGTGAAGCTCCTCCCTCCTCATTTCCTTCCCTGCATGACAGCAGTACCCACTCGTGGGGCAGCAGCAGTGGCAATCCTGGGCACACAATGTGTGGCACAGGTGCCACCTCTGCCCATATGCTGGTTTGGGACATGCCACCCCCAGGCAAGGGGGACCAGCCCTCTGGGTGCTGTCCAGGTGCAGGTCTGGAACTGGTTTCCCTGTACTCTGAACAATGGCTGGTGGGATTCAGGCAGGGATGACCATGCCTGGGGATGGGGCCATTTACCGTCCTCAGACAGAATTGCTCTGGCCCATAGTCTAGGAGCAATCTGCTGCTGCCAGCTGCTTTTCATGAGTTTGATCCTGCTTCTGACTTTTGGTGACCACTGCTTCTGGGCCCAAGTCCTGCCTATATGTTCAGTTTCTTGGCCCATTAGGGGTGCGGGCCGGAGGACAGAGGGGTGGCTGCACGGGAGACTGCATGTGTGCTCTGGTCTCCGAGCTGGCTGTGCTGCCACTCCACGGGTTGGGATGGGGATCCAGCTGACCGCTGTGTCGTATGTTTTCACTGTGTGTGTGCATGCGTGTACATGTGTGTGTGTGTGTTCATGTGTTCAAAGTGGACAAATTAATGCCATTAAATGAATCTTAGCTTTCGCTTTTCCTGACTTTTTCATTTAAAAAAAGGTTAATAAGCTTAATACCTCATGTTTAAGCTTAATACCTCACTAGCATACTGTTTTGTCTGTATAAGATCAGATTCTGATTTCATTTACATCTGGGAGGAGGGAGCGACACAGTTTACTGCTATCAATGAACAAAATGAAATCTGTAACTTGTACTTCTAGGCAACATAAAACAGCTTTACGGCATTAATAAATTATTGAATGTGTTTTTTTCTTATTTGTTAAGATTATATTATTACTGCCATGGCAGTTTATGAAGTTTTAGTGTCATTAAGATGAAATCTTTACCAATTAGATCCCAGCCAAAACTTAAATCTTCAAATCAGCTACATTTTCTTTTATGTATGTGAGATGGAAATTTAACCCTGAGTTGCTGATTAAATATGATACTATGCTAAGTTTTATTTCTCAGAGTACATGCATGAGAAAAGGTTTTCACTCTCTATTTACACAGGTCATTTTAAGCACTCAGCTAGAATCCTGGTGCCCAGATTTTAGTATCTATTGACTCCCTTATTTAAATGTATGGTGCATTTCACACTGTTCCCTGCTGTGGTCGTGATCAGGTCTCGGCTGGCAGGTCACTAGGAAACAAGCAATGAATGGTAGAAAACCCTGTGGCTGTTCTTATCTACAGAATGGCAAACATGAGCAGAGTCCTGTGCAAAGTCTGCTGCACTGTCAAAAGAAAAATGACAAAGGACTACTTTCTTTCAATGAGGCAACATTTTTCTTACATTGCAGAAGTCTCTTACTTAGCTGCATCGTATTGGAAATTATTTTATGACTCTAGTAGAGAGGCCATCTGTTCTCTCATATTGGCTGTCAGATGACTACAACCATTTCATTCAATATTTTGCCAGTGTCGAAAAAGAAACAAGTTCAGTATCTGTTAATGAGACTTGATAAAAGAGAGAGAGTCAAAAATAACCTCAGTTTTACCATGCCCAAAAAAATGTGTTCACTTTTCAAATACATTTAAATATATTAAATGTGATTTGTCACTAAGAAAAAAAACCCACTGAGTCTCAACTAGCAATAAAAGGGAAAGTGGAAAAAAAGGTCAAAGATGTATTTGGTAAGCTACAGCTAGCTTTTTCACTTGCAGTTTTTAAGAACAAACCTTTAATTTTGAAATTCATTGCCTATCCACCATTACAAGCCCCTTCAGGGCAATGATCTATCAAGTTCTGACTGTCTCAAACTGTTTGTGCTAGATTCAGCATCTATCACTCCTCAGACTCGCTGCACATTCAGCCATAGAGCCAAGAAACAATAATTTTCAATTAAGAAACCTGGAGAAGACTTGGGGACTTGATTTATGGTGCATGACTAATTATCAAATAGCTAGCCTAATGAAAATTAAGCTGCTGGTTACTACAAAGATTTAACTTCATTTTCTTGAGGAGATGCTGATATGACCCAGAATATAATTTACTGAAGTTTTATGATATATTTTAAAACAGACGAAGAAATATAAATGATCTAATTATAATGTTTAAATATGACTTTTTTCCACATTCAAGACTCTAATATAGCTTGTATTTCATGTAAATCTAGACCTGAATTAAAGGCTTTTTGATTGCCTCTAGTTAAAGGCTTTCCTTTTGGATTGTGATAAAAGAGATAGGAAAATGGAGGAGGACAGGGCAGAAATTGCTTTTCAGACGAAAGTGTTGAGAAGCAGAGAATTCAGTGTATTGTAGAGTTAACAGATAAAACCCATTTCAGTTCCTACGTTGCTTTTGCATGTAAAAGTCACCTTAACGTTTAAGATGTAGAAAAATAAAATCAATTACATTTGCAAATCTTTGAAACATAACTTTTCTCCCTAAGAGCCTGATTAAAAATTTCATGGAAAATCAGTAAGTCTTTTCTATAACAAATTTAGTGGGCCTGCCTACTTGCGAGATCGCCTCACTCCCCGGGTTCTAGACCGGCCCCTGCAGTCATCCGGGGGGGCCGTATTGGAGGTCCCCAGGGTTTCCCGGCGGGTCACACAGGATAGGGCATTCTCGGTGGCAGCGCTGCGCCTCTGGAATTCCCTCCGGGTAGGGACTTGTCTGTCCCCAGACCTCCCAACCTTTCACAGGAATTGTAAGACCTGGCTGTTCCGTCAGGCATTTGGTTAGGGAGAGGGGTGAGGGGTGGGATGGGGGGGTTGGGGAAGGTGGGGGGGTTTCTATGTTTTTATTATTGTTATCCTATTGGGGGATATATTTTAAGTGTTACTGTATTTTATATTTATTATTGTTATTGTTAGCCACCCTGGACTGCCTGTGGCAGGAGGGGCGGGATACAAATTTGTTAAATAAATAAATTTATTTCCTACAAAAGCTTTGGAATTATCCCTTTCAGGACATTAATTAATTTTTAAGAAGCCAGTTGTCCATATTGATTAGTACTAACTCATGTGGACTGTCCCATAGGACTACTCACGAGGGAGAAAGGTTTCCAGAACCAGGTGGCAGTTTGTTAGTTACTGCATTCTTTTGGTTTGCACTTAGAAAGTTGAACAGTATAAATTCCAGATAACCAGACATAGAAGAGTTACACGAACTGAGCCTTTCAAATGCTAAAAGTTTACCACTGGCTGTTCTACAGTACTCAATACAAATCGGTAATCTTTATATCTTATAGCCTGCCTTTTAACAGTTTACTCAACTTCAGGTAGGATAAGACAATTTAAAGAGTGAAAGCAGATGAAGCAGTAAATTACTACATGTTGCATTTTGTAGATGGAAGTTCAAAAAAATCTTTCCAAGGTACAAATTAATCCTTCTGCATTGCAAAATAAATAAAAGAAATTAATTTGGAGCATGTCACCTTAACAAATTTGGATTCTGTCTTTATTCCTTTCTCTGACTAAGCAGATGCATCTCATAACATACTGGATCGTGCACTTCTGGAAACAATGTGGACGGGGAATATCAAGGTGAAATGATGTAAGTATTTCACTGGAGCAGATGGTAACAAGTCTGCACAGGATTGTCACCAAAAAAAACAGTCAATGAAAGAAGAAAAAAGGAAAGGAAAACATGAAATACTCAGGAAACTGCCTGGCTCTTCAGAAGGCCTTCTGGGGGACAATTATTTTAGGGTCAGAAGGACAGCTGGTAGCCAGAAAACAGATTTAAAATACATTTAATTTCCTATCTGACCTTTTAACAGTTGCCTGGGTTCCATTCCAGGAGATGTACAGATCTGCCCATAGATTTAAAATTTTGCTAATGAAATTTTTCTTTCCAGATCCCTGCTTCTACTAAGCATCTTTGCTGATCAATCTGCACAAGCTCAAAGAGAGGACAGACCAATGCAGCATATGTTCAATGCTGCCAAGAGTGAGGTACCCACTGGCATCCTAGATATAGTCCAGTTTGGTTAATAACTTTATTCCTCCTTCCTTTTGTGACTGTATCCTTGTCTAGAAACCAGATCATGTCTTCCCTTCTGTGGATATAGAGAGCTGTCTTGCAGTGGAGTGTTTTCAAGTGTTCAGTTCTTCTCTGGATGAAGAGAGAAGATTTGGTGATGCCGGTGATGAGAATCTTTGGGTATTTTCAGACGTTACGAGATCACGCTCAACCACTCTGAACCCCACGGTGGGGCCAAAGGGCCCTGAACATCTGTTCGGCATGCGCCAGATGTTCATCACGCTCAATACCCAAATGGGGTCAATTTCAACCACGCTTCCCGGGCTAGCCGGGGGAAGGTCTCGGGAAGCGTGGTCAAACCAACCCCCACAGGGAACCAAGCAAAAGTAACGTCTGGACGCCAATCCCCCAGCGGAACCAAAAAAATGGAGCCCCGGCCGGGGACGAGGCACGCAGCGTCGCTGCCAGGCAACCAGCACCAACACAAACACCGGAGGGAGATTTAAAGCGAGAGCAGCAGCAAGCAAGCGTGGCGGGATGGAGCGAGGAGGGAAGCGGAAGAGACCGGAGGCACGAACAGCGACAGCGGCGGCACAGGAGGCGGAGGACGTGCAGCCAGGCCCAGCGATGCAGGCGGAGGGGGCACAGGTGCAGGAAGGGGGCACACGGGAGCACCCGACCAGGGAGGCGCCCCGGGAACACCAACCACAGCTGCAGCCGGGTCGCGCCGCCCCGGGGACAGCGGCCGGAACAGGCCCACAGGAGGCACCCAGGAAACGGGTAAGGGCACCCACTGGGAGGGGAACAGGGGGCACAGGGGAACCCCCTGTGGAGGGGGCCGGGGGGACCCCGGGCGGAAGGCAGGGGGGCAGGGGGACCCCGGGCGGAGGGCAGGGGGGCAGGGGGCCCCCGAGAGGGCCCACACCCTCACCCAGCAACCAACCACCCCCCTTCCCCCCCCCAGACACGAAAGTCGGCCCGGGCGGACGAGCCCCAGGAGGAGCCCGGCCCCCGGCCCCTGGAGGCGCACCCCCAGGAGGAGGTGGAGGAGGAGCACAGGCAGGTGCAGCAGGAGCTGCACCGGGAGGAGGAACAGCAGGGGCCCAGCCGGAGGAAGGCCTATCACAGAGGGGGACAGTGGGGCCTCCAGGAGACCCGGGACTTCATACGGATCTGGGGGACCCTCGAGTACCAGGTGGAGCTCGCAATAAACCAGCGCAACGAGCATGTCTACCGGGACATCGTGCGCGACATGGAGGCGGCGGGGCACGAGCGCACTGTCAACCAGTGTCGCTCGAAGGCCAAGGAGCTCAAGAGGGGGTACAAGGCCCTCAAGGACAATAACAGCCGCTCCGGCCACGGGGCCCGCACCGCCCCCTACTACGATGCCCTGGACCGCATCCTTCACATGAAGGGCTCCATCGTTGCCCCACGCCTGGTGGGCAGCGCTGTGGTCCAGGGCAGGGAGCGGGCCGAGGTACCCCCTCCCCTCGCCGCCCGCCCGGTAGACACGAGCTCAGGGGACCCCCACCCCCAGGAGGACCACCCGGGACCCGCAGAAGCCCCAAGGCCCCCCCCCAGCAGCAGCCCGGAGACATCCCAACGCCGGGCCGGCCAGGCGGAGTCGGAGGTCGGCACCTTCACCACCCTCAGCCAGTGGTCCCAGGGGGAGCACTCCCAGGGTGAGGCGCCGGCCTCCGAAGGCTCGGAGACGGACATAGAGGGTAAGCGGGCCCCCAGGGCAGGGGGGGGCACGACCAGGGGGCCGGTGGCAGGGGCGGGGGTGGGGGCCCTGCTGCAGGGGCCACAACCAGCCCCCTTCACCCGCTCCCCCCTCTCCCGCCCGCAGGACATGGGGAGCCCCAGGACCGGGCCAGCGAGACGGTGCAGGCCCCCGCGGAGGGCACAGGAGAGCAGGTGCCGGACCCAGGTAAGGCGGGAGGGCTGGGATTGCGGGAGGGCCCCCCGGGCGCCAGCCCAGGGGGGCCTCTGGCCTCAGTGGGGGAGGGGGGGCAGGGGGCCCCGGGACCCGACCCCGCTAGGGGACAGGGCCCTGCACTGACCCACCCGCCCATTTCCACAGGGCAGCCCCCGCGCGCGGCGCCTCCGCCGGCCGCGGCCCCAGCCCAGCGGATGCGGGAGTACCGGGCGCGGGTCCGCAGGCGCAGGGAGGAGCAAGCGGAGGACATCGTCCGCAGGGCGGAGGAACAGGGGGAGCGCATGATCGCCTCCGTGGACCGCATGGAGGCGGCCATAGAGCGGTCCATGGAGAAGGCCCTGGAGACAGACCGCCGGCTGGAGGCGGAGGTGCGCCTGGAGCGGAGGCGGGAGCGCCGGGAGCACCAGCGGCAGCAGGGGCTGCTCAGGGGGCTCCGGCAGGACATACAGGGCATGGTGCGGGAGCACAGTGCAAAGATGGACAGGTCCCACGACATTGGGACCTCCCTGCTCCTGCATGCGGGCACCATGTGTGCCTACGTGATGGCCGGCGCACCTCCGGGCGCCCTGCCCGCCCAGGTCCCCATGCCGGGCCCCTCGGCGCCCCCGGGCCCAGCCCTGCCGCCCCTGGCGCCCCCCCGGCCCCAGGGCCCTCGCATGCGCCTCCCAGTGCCCCCGGGCCTCCGGAGGGTCCAGCCCCCCCGGGGCGCGACCGGGGCACCGGGCACAGCTGCCCATCCGCCGCCCGGCCCCCTGCCGGGGCCGGGACCGGCCCAGGACACGGCAGGGGACACGGACAGTGGGGGGGAGGGGAGCTCCCAGAGCTCGGTGGGCCCAAGCGGCCGCACGAGGGGTCGGCCCAGGAAACGCGGGGGGATGGTGGGAAGGGGGGGGAGGGGGAGGGCCACATGAGGGCGGGTGGTGGACGGGGTCACGGGGACGGGGGTGGGGAGGGGGCACAGGGTGATTGTGTGCACTGTGTGGGCAATAAAGTGTTGTAAAGAGACAGTTGTCCCCGGCCCGTTTGTGGGGGGGACAGGGCTGTGGGACCGCGTGTACAGGGGCATGGGCACGGAACGGGGGGTGGGGCCCCCAGGGGCGGGAAGGCCCTCACAGCGGGCCCCCCCGGGCGATGTGGGTTGCAAGGGCGTTCCGGATCCTTTTGGCATACCGGTACTCCCGGGGGTTCCCTGCGTTCACGTACAGGGGAACAGGACCGGGGGGCCGGTGGGGCTCGGGGTACTCCAGGGCCGCCCCCTCGGTCTCGCACACATTGTGCAGAACGCAGCAGGCACCGATCACCAGGGCGGAGGTGGGGACGGTGAAGTCCAGGCGGCCAGCTAGACTCCTCCAGCGCTGCTTCAGGGCCCCGAAGGCACGCTCCACCACGGTCCGGCTCGCACACAGGCGGGTATTGTATACCTGCTCCGCAGGGGTGCTCGGGACAGGGTAGACCTTCATCAGCCAGCGGGTCAGGGGGTAGGCGGGGTCCCCCAGGATGCAGGGGGGCATGGGAACACCCTCGATCCACCTCATGCCCATGTCCGCGAAGTCCCCCCGGTACATGCGGGCATAGAAGGGGGAGATGGTCATGATCCTGGCGTCGTGACTCCGGCCGGAGTTGCCCGTGTAGATGTCTATGAAGCGGGCCCGGTGGTCCACCACCCCCTGCAGGTGCAGGGAGTAGTATCCGTGCCGGTTCACATACTCCAGGGCCTCCCCCGCGGCCGGGCGCAGGATCTCGATGTGTGTGCCGTCCACGGCTCCGATGCAGTTCGGGAAGCCCCCGGCCGCGAAGCCAGCCATCACAGCGCCCTGGTCCAGGAGCTGGATGGTCCTGTCGAGGAGCACGCCCTCCACAGCCTCGCACACATCCCGCACGATGCAGGCGACCGTGCTGAGCCCCACCCCGAAGTGCTGGGACACGGAGCGGCAGGAGTCGGGCGTTGCGAGGGCCCAGACCCCTATGGCCACCCGCTGGACCATGGGGATGGGCTCCCGCATGGAGGTGTGCTGCCGCTCCAGCCAGGGCGTGAGGAGCTCCGCTAGGCGCAGCAGGGTGGCCTTGCCCATCCGGAAGTGGGACCCCCACTCGGCCTCCCCCCAGTGGGCCTGGGCCCGCTCCCACCAGGCCTGGGGCCGCTCCGTGACCCATAGGCTCCGCGCTATGGGCATAGCCAGCAGCGCTGCCCGGCGGAGGGTCTGCGTTGCCCAGCGGAACCGCCTCGCGGCCCCTCGGAGCGCAGCGGGCCGGGTGAGGCTCCGGCAGGCGGCCAGCCACGCCCCCCAGGCCCGGCGCCGAGCCCTGAGCCGGCCACGGACTCTCCTGCGGGCCTGCTGGCCCCGGAGGCGCACGCCAGCCCGCAGGGCCAGGACATAGCGCAGGCGGACGGCCAGGTGCACCCTCTCGGTCAGGAGGCACAGCTGCTCAGTGTGGTCACGGTGCCACTCAGCCGCGAGCGCGAGGAACATCCAGTTCCCACCTGCCCTATCGCGCTCCATGGTGCTGGGGCCCCGGTGGGGGCTGGGAGCGCTTATGCCGGCCCGGTGCTGGTGGCCCCGCCCGGGGGTCGGCCTCGCGGCCCTGCGCGCGCCCTGTGCCGGTGCATTCCGGCTGCTCCCGCCCCCAGCACCCCGGGCCCCCTCCCCTCGCTGTTTGTAGCGGGATGGCCTTGAAGGTGCGATTAGGCAGACAGAGAGCTCGCTGTTGTTCTCTGCAGCTGTGCCGGGCCCGCACCCCACGCCTCGCTCTGTTGTGCTACAATGTTGCGGTGCGGGCCCGTGTTCCCTGTCCCGGGGGCCGGGCCGAGCCTCTCCCGGCCCTGGGCAGTCTGTGTGCCCTCCGGGCTCCGTGTCCCATTCCCTGTTGTGCTGGACCATGGCTGGCTGCCCATCCATGGGGCTCCCGCTGTCCGGCCCCCAAGGGGCCCCCCATATCTGGGCCTTCCGCGAGACCATGTCTCTGTGCGACCTGTGGCACACCCCTGCCGTGCAGCTGCTCCTGGCCGGGCCGGGGAGCCGTGCAGGTGCCTACGAGAGCCTGAGCTCCGGGCTCCGTTACTTTGGCCATGTGGTGAGCGCCCGTGATTGCCGGCTGCATGCGGAGGCCCTGGGGCTGGCTCGTTTCCCCGAGGGGCGCATCCCGGAGGTGCTGTGCGCCCATGTGCCCTGGAGCGCCTCGGAGACCGTGTCAGCGCTGGTGGTGTGTGGTCTGGGCGCCTACTCGGAGTGCCTGGCCGAGGGTGGCCCTGCCTTGGCCGTGACCTACTTCTCCTGTGTTCACGGGGCCCGTGGGTACCAGCGCACCCGTGGGGCGGCGTTCCAGCGGCTTCTGGAGCTGGGGCATCTTCCGTGGCCCCCTTCTGCTGCCTGCTGTGTGCCGGAGCCCTCCGCGGTGGAGATGTCATCCCTGTTGGCGGTGTGGGCCCGTGTGGACGTCCAGCTGGCTCTCACCATGCCCGATCCCTTCGAGGCCTACTACCTGATCGCCCACTACATGTCCTTGCAGGGGTACCGCCGGGGCATGCTGCACTGGCCCCACCTGGTTCACCGGGCTGGGCACCCGGGCCCTGGGGCCTCTGGGGCCCCCAGCGGCGGCCTGTGACAGCTGCATCACCTCCCTGCCCCCCCGGTGTGGTGCCCCCGTGTGGGCTCCCGCCCCGGTCCGGGGGGGCCCCTGGTCCCCGCTGCCTGCTCCCGCCCTGGTGACTCCACCTCGGTGAGCTCCTGCCTGCTTCGTGGTTTGCTGCTGCCCCTGCCCGTGGCCCTGGGCCCCCTCCGGCCCCCCCACCCTGTTTGCCCATCTCGCTGGCTGGGTGGGGCGCTCCGTGTGGCCTCCCGACCCGCCTGTGTGCAGCTAGCGGTCCTCTCCCACTGGCCCTGGCACCGACTGCCCCCCCGGGTGCTTGCGTGACCTGGGGGTAGGCCCCCCCCGGACTGGACCGTGTTCCTTCCCCGGGTGTGTGTGGGGGGTGTCGGAGTGCTGCTGGACCTGCAGAGGGGCTCCACCGGACCTGACTGCCCTCCATCCGCCCCCCTGTGACTGTGGGGCCGCCTTCCTCCTCCTCCTCCTCCTCCTGGACCCTCTCCACCGGGCCCGCTGTGCATTGCGGGCCCCCATCGTGCCTTGTTCCGGGGGTCCCGCCCCCCCTCCGAGACTGGCTCTGTTGCTGTGGGGTCGCCTCTGTGGACTGGGGTGGTGTGGGGGTGGGGGTTTCTGCTGCCTGTGCCTTACCCCTTGGTGGTGCCCCCCCTCGTCCCTCGTGCTGTGTTCCGGGTGCCCCTGCCCCCCCTTCCCGACCTTTCCCTTGTGTGTGTGTGTGTGTGTGTGTGTGTGTGTGTGTGCCCGGGCATTTGGTCGTGCAGTGTGTCCCGCTGCGGGTCCGCTCTGTGTGTGTGTGCGTGTGCGTGTGCTGTGTGTGTCGGCTGTCAGCCTGTTCTCCCTCTTCCCCCCTCCCTTCCCATTTCCCTTGTGTGGGCGTTCCCCTGTTTGCCTTTTGGCTTCTTTTGCCCTCAGGCAGCCATGTCTGTGTCCCGCCCCTGCCCATTGCCTTGTGGGAGTTTTGCGCCCGACGGGGGTTCGGCTGCACGTCTGTTGTGCTGCCCCAGTCCGCGATGGTTCGGCCTTGTTCCCGCCCGTGGTCCCGTTCCTGGCACATCTGTTTGGGTCGCTTTTCCTCCCCCGCGCGTGGTTGCGCTGTTCACCCCCCCTGGGGGTTCACTGTGGTGAACCACCCACCCGTAACGTCTGAAATCACCCATTGTTGACTCATGTTCAGTTTATGATCTACCATAATTTCTCTGCAGTGCTTCTGCTTGTCCAATTGTCCCTCATTTTATAGTTCTATATCTGTTTCTTTGTTTCTATGTACAATAGATTGTATTTGTCATACTAAATCTCATTTTGTTTCTGCCAGCTCAGGTCTCTAGTTCATTTACATCATTTTGTATTCTAATCCTGTTCTCCAAAGTGTTTGCCACCTCTCCCAGTTTTGTGCCATCTGCATAATTGTTGAGTATATTATTCTCCACTCCACAACATGATTGTAGAAGTCTCATTTTGTTTCTGTTTAAGTTCATTTAATTCTCTTGAATATTTAAGTTTTAAAATGTTATTTATCTTTATGTAATATATTATTACAGATAGACTTATTAGGGAAGGTGTTATTAATTCCAGGTACATTTCTACTCAACAGCTGCTGCTTTATGGCACAAACAACACACTTTCCCCATGCTCCAATGGACTGTACAGAGTGTACTTTAGACTGAAAGACTGCAACTAGTTCATTCAGGATGAAATACCAAAACCATACATAACATAAACTTCTAGTGAACTCTCAAGAGATTCTGACCAACAAAATTGTTACCCGTGTATTCATAAGAGGGGGTCTGAAGCAAAGGAAATCAATAATTTCAAGGGTTTTCCTCCCTGCTTGTTGCTGCTTCCTGTTAGGAGATACATCAGGCCTTAGATAAAAGCTGTAGTAAGCTTAAGTAACCTTTCCTACTTTACAGGAAGTGTAAAGTCTTATTGACCTTAGAGCACTGAGTCCAAAGGGATCTCTTTGTTTTTCAGCTTGACCTGTATACTTCTGGCTCGTACTCCATTTATGATGCAAGAGAGAAGTTAACTGTAAAAACTTATTTTCCTTTTAGAATTCAAGCAAATTTGGTTAAAGAAACCACAAAGCAGAATAAACAGAGTTTTAAAGAATCATAATGGCATCATAACGACAGAAAGCTGAATAATCTCCAGTTTTCTTATATTTGCTTGTGATTTTTCAAAGTGCTAAGTTTCTCTATTAAAAAGACATGGAGATATAGTTTTACAGCATATTTGAAACACACAGAAAAATGTTACATGCTGGGCAATGAAATTGAATTTTTTTTTACTCATGAAAGAGACCTATCCATTTCATTCAGTTCTGCAATATTTTTAAGTAAAAAAACAATAGGGATCTACAAAAATATTTTGGTAAAATCCATGGAAATCTGCAGGGGTTCTGGAACCTAGAGTGATATTTCTTCCAACCTTCATATGAATAACTCATCTACGGACCCTATTCTTATTTAGCTCAAATGAAATAATAACAAGGAGACACACAGAAAACCTATTCTCTGTTCTTTCGATATTTCATGCTTGTTATAGAGCTATTAGTAAAAGTCAAACACTTTGTGTGTTAGAGACTGCAGTGATAGAGCAGTTATCTTTTTGTGGCTAAGTATTTACAAAAGATTTGAGCTGGAGAAGTTACTTGGTTATTATAAATAGCTTCACCACAGAAAATCATAGATTGCTACATCAAGACAGGTGGCCTTTAGAAGGCAATTTTAGTAGTAAAAAAACATTTCTGCACAATTGTTTTGCCTTTAAAATGATAGCCTCATTTGCCAGATGTCATCAGATGTATTACTACACGTCAGAGGATAATTCACTGTAACTCATTTAGACAAACAACATATGTAATATTTTAACAAATGATATTTTAAAAATAATTATTTTCAGGGGGGTGCGGATGGAACCCAACAACACATGAGCTGTATCGTTACTTCTTACAGAAATTAGGGACAATATGTGTCTGGTACAGAGGGACATCCAGTCCCAACACCACTGCAGTAGAATATATGAGAAGAGAACTTGGCCTCAGCTTTAGCAGACTTGCAACACTGCAAGCTTTTAACTGAAACAAACTGCCCGCAGTCATTTTTTCTGTTGTCTGAACAGTACCCAGAAATCTGCCATTATCCACATCTCTTCTTAAAATATTTGCCGTCCTGGCCAAAAAATGTGCCTTTAAACATTCCAGACACACTTATTTAACAACATTTTTGCTTTTTCTGTTGTCTCTCTTTCCCCCAAAGCATACCAGCAGGCCAGATTCTGCTGCCTTACTCTGTCAGTTGAAATCAGCGCAACTGCCAATAGATTAAATACTAGGAATGTGTGAACGCAGTTCGGTCATTCGGTGTTCAGCCCAAACTCAGCCTGTTCTGACGGCTGAACTGAATGGCCGAACCGAATGCGGAAGCAGCCGAACAGTTCAGTCACGTTCGGATGAGTTCAGGTGGGAAAAACTGGGCTGGAAGGCCCAGGGAGAGGGGGGGGGACAGCTGAGGAGCAGACTTCCTGGTGCCAGGGGTGGAGAGTAGGGATGTGCGAACACTGGGGGGTTTGGCGGCCCGTTTGGGGTTTGGCCCCCCTGAAACCGTTCAGGTTTGGGCTTTTTGGCCCAAACCTGTTCAGTTTCACTGAAACTGTTTGGGGGGCAGGGGGGGAACCCAGTTTTCCCTCCCCCCTCCAGGCTGCACAGGTGGAAGGGGCACTGGGGCTCACCTCCCCCCCCCCCCCTGCCCAGCCTGGTAAAAAAAATATTAAAAAACAAGCAAAAAAAAACCAACCCCAAGGGTCGAACTACCTGGTGGTAGGACACCTTTCGGTGATCAAAAGGGAGGGGCCAGAAGCCCTCCTTCTATTCCCAGAAGGCCTAGAAGAGACCTGAAGTGCTCTGGAGCACTGCCAAAGTTGGACCCACCACCGCTGCTGCTGCCTTTCCCAGGGCTAGAGCCCCAGCACCACCAGGTAGGTCGATCCCTGGGGTGGGTTGTTTTTTTGTTGGTTGGTTTTTTATTTTTTACCAGGCTGAGCAGGGTAGGGGGGTGAGCCCTGGTGCCACTTCCACCCATGCAGCCTGGAGGGGGGAGGGAAAGCTGGGTTCCCTCCCACCCAAACGGGTTCGAAACTCGACCTTTGTTCGCCTGGTTCGGGTGGGGGGCAGTTCGAGTTGGGGTGTTAGCAAATGTCCCGAACACCCCGAGTTCAGGCCAAACACCGAACCCCCAAACTCTGTTTGCACATCCCTAGTGGAGAGGCTTGGACTAGCAGCTAGCCTGCCCAATCACCATCCCTCTTTTCCACAGACCACTGCCTTCGCAGTCTACGATTGGCCACGGGCTAGGCTGCACTGAGCCAATGGGGCTTGTGTTAAGGTGGGCGAAGCAAGTAACAAAAGTCATTGCCCTCCCTCCCCTTCCAACTCATTCTGAGCTAGCCACTAATCCTGTTAGCAGGCGTTTTCAGAAGTCTCCCTCTCCCAGCAGTTTGTGTTCCTCCCAATTCATTGCCATCCTCCTCCTATTTCACCAATTTCCACACATTTACCTCCATAGTTTTATTTATTTAGATTAGATTAGATAGATTTAGATGTTGTTTTTATTTTTTAGCCCTCCCATGTGTTCTTTGTCCCTCCCCTCCATTGAATCCTTCCCTCCTCCCTGTATATATTCCATCCCTGATGCCCTTCCCCCATTTTTGGATTTATTTAGCGTAGCATTAGATTGATTAGGTTTCATTTCAGTTTGTACCCGTCCCTGTGTTGTTTGTTGTGAGCTGTCTGTGTCCCCCACCCCCACCCCGCCATCCCTGTGTGTAGTGATTCAGTTTTAATATTTTTATTATTTTAGGACTAGGCCTTTGTAGATATTAGATAATATTCCACTTAGTTTCATAGGTTTTTAAATAGTTAATAGCAGTTAAAGTTAGTGTAGATATATATAATATTAGATTACAAATTTGAATAAATAAATTTAAAAATATATAAAATCTTCATGTGCATTCTTTCAGTGGGAGAAATGGAGAAGGGAAGCAGGAGAGGCCGGTCTGATGCCTGTAAGGCAGGCAATGGGGCACGTGGCAGAGGTGGCAGGGGCCGTGCTAGTGGAGTGACAGCAGGCAGCAGCAGCAGCCCGAGTCCATCACTACACCACAAACTGCACAGGCCTGATTTTGAGAGACAGGCTTCAGAGGCTTCCAGCAGTGGCACTAGGGGTGTGCTTTGGCGTCACCTCCTGCCAGCGTCCTCTACTGCCACGCAGGGCACTGGAAGACCCGCACGCTAGGAGGCTGTGGATGTCTCTGCTGTGGCTGCAGGAGCAGGTGCAGGTGCTTCGGGGTCAGATGTTCCTCCAGGGCCACCATCGTCCCCCCTTATTGATGTGATCCCCAGCAGTCCAGGCCTGGTGGATCCCAGCCCGGCTGCTAGAGGCAGGGACCGATCCCCGGGCAATGGCAGCAGCAGCAGCAGCTATAGAGAGCACAGTAAGAGTGGCAGCAGCATGGTGGGCAGTCCATCAGCCTGAGGGTCCCAGTATTCCCCTTAGCGGGACATCAGTCAGATTGGGGACCACGAGGCAGACACTAGTCCTGTGGAGGAGATGTCTGGTGCTGAGGTGATGGCTGTCCCTCCGAGAGCTGTGTCGCCACCATGTTGTGCCCCTCCCATCAGAACTGTCTTTGGTGCATCACCCAGTGTGGGCCAGAAGGCAGGAGGGGACAAAAAATCCTCCGTATGGGCACATTTTAAGTTGGTGCAGGCGGATGATCCCAGGGAGGTGCAGTGCAGTTTGCACCAGAAGGTGGTGAGGCATAGGCAGGTGCTCACCAACCTTGGCACAAGTGCCATGGCAAGGCACCTGAAGGGATGCCACAGCACTGTGCTGCTAAGCGGGCAGGCAAGAGAAGCGGACGCCAGCAGGTTCCCGACTGCAGAGGCCAGTCGTCCGCCTCCATCAGCGGGCAAGCGTCCTGCTCAAACAACTGCCTCTAGCAACAGGAGTGGTATTGCTGCTAGGTTGGAGCGGCGGCAGCAGCAGCAGAAGCAACAGCAGCAGCATCAGTGCACCATGAAGGAGCTGGGATGGAGGCAGCTTCCAAGTCCCTCAGCAGCTGCAGGACGTGGAGGGCGGCGTGGCTTTCAACTAAAAGCCATGCGCATGTTGGGGGAAATGATCGTGCTGGATGGACAGCCCTTCTCGGTGGTCAGGGATATGGGGTTTAGGTGCCTGGTCCCCCAGTTTAAGCTGCCATCACACACCACCCTGAGTCGTCAGGTGGTGCCAGCCTTGCACCGGGCTTTAAAGGAGTGAGTGAGGGAGCAGCTGGCAAGGGCTGGAGGTGCCACTGTCCACTTCACCACAGACCTGTGGTTGAGTAGGAATGCACAGCACGCCTACCTGGTAGTGACTGCGCACTGGTGTCAGGACCTGGAGGCAGCATTCGCCAGTGGCAGGAGGGGTTCCGAAGCAGGTGGGCCCTGCTTCAGACTGAAGTCATGGACGACCCCCAAACTAATATCAAGGCAGTCCTGACCGCCATGGTGAGGGAGTGGGTCACGCCAGATGCACCCTTCACCAAGGGATGCATGGTGACAGAACGCGGTCAACATATTGAGGACAGTCCATGAGGGGGGCTTCACCAGCATCCCTTGTGCCGCACAAACCCTTCACCTGGTGGTCAGGGACACTCTGGGCTTGGGGAAGAAGGGGATTGGGGCAGGCACCCTTAGCTCCCTGGTCGAGCAGGGGAGGAAGCTGGCCGGTTTCTTTAACCAGAGCGTGAAGGGCAGTGACCTCCTCTGGGTGAATGAGGCTGAGCAAGACTCCCCAGTGCATCAGCTGGTGCAGGATGTGTCCACCCAGTGGAATTAGACGTTCCTGATGCTCGAGCAGTTTCTTGAGCAGAAAGCTACCTTGCATCAGGTTGAACTGGTGATGGACAGCGGGGCGCCTCCAGGGTACCATGGGGAGGAATGGGAGATCCTGGCTAACACAGTCTTCATGCTCAGACCATTCCTGGCCATGACAGAGACCATCAGCTCCTCCACGGCCACCATCATCCAGGTGACACCTCTGGTCCAGAGTCTCCTCAGGAGACTGGAGGAAATTCTCCAGGGGTGGAATTGTTGGCCTCAGGACAGGAAACTGGCGGATGAGGCAGTTGACCTGGTGCAGCAGCGTAAGGCAGGGATGAAGGCATGGTTCAATGAGCTCTTGCAGTGGGAGGATTACGTTTTGGCAACCATGCTGGACCCCAAGGTCAAGGGCAGCATGGCATGCCAGACAGCGCTCCATGGGCACTGGAAGGTTGACCTGGTGGAGATAGTCCGGCAGGCAGAGCGGGCTCTTGAGAGTGTGCAGCAGTAGCAGCAGCAGCAGCAGCAGCAGCAGGATGCCACTAGAGCTGGTGGGAGTGGGAGCAGCCACCCTCTTTAGCCGGTGGGGTCTATCCCTGCCCTCAGCTCTAGCAGTAGCATCACCAGCAGCAGGCTGAGCAGCAGCAGCAGCAACACCCCTATTGTGAACAGCAGCTCGTATGTGCAGGGCACTCTGACGGGCATGGACTCATGCACAGCAGGGCAGGCAGCGTGGCTGAGGTGCCCAGGCAGAGTTACGTGAGGGTGTACGACAGTGCCTCAGCAGAAATGGAGAAGAGCCATGCATCAAACCCAGCAGTGATGCCTAGTCCTTCTGGGCCAACAAGACCAATGTGTGGCCAGCCCTGTCCAAAGTGGCCAAGGGTCTCTTCTCCTGCCGACCAACGAGTGTCCCCAGTGAGCGGGTGTTCTCCCTGGCAGGGGACATTTGCTCACCGCACAGCCTGAGACTGGGGGCCAAGTTGGTGGAGCAGTTGCTGTTCATCAAGGTGAACCTTCCACTGCTGGGAGTCCCTGAGCTGCCCCTGGACATTGATTGATGGTGCAGTGGGACATGTCATCCCATGCCAGGGGCAGTCTTAGGACAGGCCCCGTCCTTAATCTGGGCTGCTGCTGCTGTGCTGTCCCTCCCTCCCAATGCCCAGCACCCGCCCTGCCTCTCTCTCTCTCACTAGATGGCCTCGGCCAGCCTATCTGACTGACCTCATGATGCAGGGTGGCATTGGGAAGCTGTAAGCCTTCCAGCCGNCTTCCACTCTAGTCCCAGGACCCACCATCAGGGTTCTGTGGCCATCATTCCACTCAAAGAGAGCCATCGTTCCACTGCATCAAGATACAGCCAGCCACTCCAACTCCAGGACCAACCATCAGGGTTCTGGGGCCTACATTACAGGCAGGGAGGGCTGTCCATCCATGTCATCAAGACCTGGGGTGGGCTCAGCTGCCAAGTCCATTGGCAGCTGCAGGATGTGGAGGGTGGCATGGCTTTCAACTGAAAGCCACGCGCATGTTGAGGGAAAAGATTGCGCTCGATGGGCAGCCCTTCTCGGTGGTCAGGGACATTGGGTTTAGGTACCTTATTGGCTTCCTGGCACCCCATTTTAATCTGACCTTGCACACCACCCTGACTCAGGCTGCCACTGATGCCTGGCAGCCTGCAATGCCCAGCCAAGTATGGGTGTCAGCCACCATCCCCTGTCCGGGTCTCTGCCACTGCTCCACTGATGCCTGGCAGCCTGAAACACCCATCAAAGTATGGGTGTCAGTCACCAAGCCCTGGCCAGGCCTCTGCTGCTGCTCCGCCGATGCCTGGCAGCCTGCAACACCTAGGCATGATGGTGACTAGAATTGGATAATCCAGCGTAAAGCAAGCAGAACTGGAGACCTGCCAGTGTGTCTGTTTAAGATATTAAACATCCCAAACCCACACTAGGCCTACCCTTCACTTCAGATGGGGTAACGTCAACAACAAAGGACACATAACCTTCCAAGTCCAATTCCCCCCACATGCCACATTTCTTGGAGCAAAAGGATGTCAAAGGCTCTAATGAAACAACCAAAATCGTTATCCATTAATTTGGTTTTCCAACCCAAAATGTTCCAAGAAACTATAGAGATAAAAGTCTTCCTTAGGGGGCCTGCCCATCATTCCTCCACTAAATCTGCGGTTGCAAAACCCAATTGGTTTGAGGGGAGATCAAATTCCTCCATCCCCAATATTGAGGGAGGGAGATACGGTGCAGGCAAACGATTCATCTTAACTGGACATAATCCTGAAGGATCAGAACCAGTATTACCCAGCACTGTGCATGACCACTTCTCATGTGCCAAAGCACCCAGGGAAGTGGTCTCATACTGAATATTTTTTAACACAACTTCTTTTACCTGCTCTGTTACTAAGACCACTTCCCCATGAGGATGGTACCCTTCTAAATAAATAGTCATTATAGGATTCCAGGCATCGGTGGAGTCACAGCAGAGGCCCGACCCTTGCTTGGTGGAGGCTGGCACCCATATGGGGCTGGCATTGCAGGCTGGCATCCTACTCGCCAGATCTCAACCAACTCTTCTGCTGTCTTGTTACCCTCCCAATGTTTGGAGGCCATGGTGGATTGGATGCGGCAGAGGAGACTGAAGCTCAATCCCGATAAGACGGAGGTGATGGTGGTGGGAAGGGTGGGGGAGGTGCTGGCCCCCCTGATAGGGGGGGTTCACCCACCTGTTGCTCTTCAGGTTCAAAGTCTGGGGGTGGTCTTGGATTTGGGCCTCCATCTGGATCAGCAGACTAAAGCTTCCTTTCACCAGCTGTATCTGGTATGGGGGCTTCGACCTTACCTCTCCGGGCCTGATCTGGCCACTCTTATCCATGCCTTCTGTCATGGATTTTCAGACTGAAATGAGAGGAGGCTGCAACAGGAACGTTCAATCAGATTTATTCAGATCACAGCTGTGAGAACCACTAACAAGGTTGTCAGTGGACCCCATCTGACAGTCAGGAGCTTTCTTATATACATGACAGTAAACAAGTTGTTTCTGGGCAGAAGCTGGGGTATCTACGTAAGCAAGTCATGCTTGGTTTCGTTAGACTCGGCGTGGATGCATTATGAGACACCCCGACGGGAAATGTAGCTAACCACAGAACCCTCATACACAGGAAACTTAAGTATCAGCATTAAATGTAGGTCACGGGGCTTTTAGCAAAGGCAAGCTGAAATGTATGTACCTGCAAATCAGAGTAGTAGGCTTTGGCCTAAAGGTTTGGTCAAGGAGCCATATTGGGATTCATCCATAATTCATCACCTTGAGGCTAGACTACTGCAACGCGCTCTATGTGGGGCTTCCCTTGTTTCTGGTTTGGAGGCTGCAGCTAGTGCAGAATGCGGCAGCCCGTCTCCTGATGGGGATGGGGCGGCGTGAGCACATAACACCGGTGCTCCGCGCTCTGCCTGCACTGGCTGCCTATAGCATACTGAGCCAGATTCAAGGTGCTAATATTGATTTACAAAGCCCTGCACGGTCTGGGCCCTTCTTATCTCGGGGACCGCCTTGCCCTCCGTGCCTCAGAGCAATCCCTTCAGTCCACTGGGGGTAGTTTTCTGGAGGTCCCCTGTGTACGACGGGGGGCCACAATGGAGAGGGCATTCTCGGTGGCNGGCTTCCAGCAGTGGCACTAGGGGTGTGCTTTGGCGTCACCTCCTGCCAGCGTCCTCTACTGCCACGCAGGGCACTGGAAGACCCGCACGCTAGGAGGCTGTGGATGTCTCTGCTGTGGCTGCAGGAGCAGGTGCAGGTGCTTCGGGGTCAGATGTTCCTCCAGGGCCACCATCGTCCCCCCTTATTGATGTGATCCCCAGCAGTCCAGGCCTGGTGGATCCCAGCCCGGCTGCTAGAGGCAGGGACCGATTCCCCGGGCAATGGCAGCAGCAGCAGCAGCTATAGAGAGCACAGTAAGAGTGGCAGCAGCATGGTGGGCAGTCCATCAGCCTGAGGGTCCCAGTATTCCCCTTAGCGGGACATCAGTCAGATTGGGGACCACGAGGCAGACACTAGTCCTGTGGAGGAGATGTCTGGTGCTGAGGTGATGGCTGTCCCTCCGAGAGCTGTGTCGCCACCATGTTGTGCCCCTCCCATCAGAACTGTCTTTGGTGCATCACCCAGTGTGGGCCAGAAGGCAGGAGGGGACAAAAAATCCTCCGTATGGGCACATTTTAAGTTGGTGCAGGCGGATGATCCCAGGGAGGTGCAGTGCAGTTTGCACCAGAAGGTGGTGAGGCATAGGCAGGTGCTCACCAACCTTGGCACAAGTGCCATGGCAAGGCACCTGAAGGGATGCCACAGCACTGTGCTGCTAAGCGGGCAGGCAAGAGAAGCGGACGCCAGCAGGTTCCCGACTGCAGAGGCCAGTCGTCCGCCTCCATCAGCGGGCAAGCGTCCTGCTCAAACAACTGCCTCTAGCAACAGGAGTGGTATTGCTGCTAGGTTGGAGCGGCGGCAGCAGCAGCAGAAGCAACAGCAGCAGCATCAGTGCACCATGAAGGAGCTGGGATGGAGGCAGCTTCCAAGTCCCTCAGCAGCTGCAGGACGTGGAGGGCGGCGTGGCTTTCAACTAAAAGCCATGCGCATGTTGGGGGAAATGATCGTGCTGGATGGACAGCCCTTCTCGGTGGTCAGGGATATGGGGTTTAGGTGCCTGGTCCCCCAGTTTAAGCTGCCATCACGCACCACCCTGAGTCGTCAGGTGGTGCCAGCCTTGCACCGGGCTTTAAAGGAGTGAGTGAGGGAGCAGCTGGCAAGGGCTGGAGGTGCCACTGTCCACTTCACCACAGACCTGTGGTTGAGTAGGAATGCACAGCACGCCTACCTGGTAGTGACTGCGCACTGGTGTCAGGACCTGGAGGCAGCATTCGCCAGTGGCAGGAGGGGTTCCGAAGCAGGTGGGCCCTGCTTCAGACTGAAGTCATGGACGACCCCCAAACTAATATCAAGGCAGTCCTGACCGCCATGGTGAGGGAGTGGGTCACGCCAGATGCACCCTTCACCAAGGGATGCATGGTGACAGAACGCGGTCAACATATTGAGGACAGTCCATGAGGGGGGCTTCACCAGCATCCCTTGTGCCGCACAAACCCTTCACCTGGTGGTCAGGGACACTCTGGGCTTGGGGAAGAAGGGGATTGGGGCAGGCACCCTTAGCTCCCTGGTCGAGCAGGGGAGGAAGCTGGCCGGTTTCTTTAACCAGAGCGTGAAGGGCAGTGACCTCCTCTGGGTGAATGAGGCTGAGCAAGACTCCCCAGTGCATCAGCTGGTGCAGGATGTGTCCACCCAGTGGAATTAGACGTTCCTGATGCTCGAGCAGTTTCTTGAGCAGAAAGCTACCTTGCATCAGGTTGAACTGGTGATGGACAGCGGGGCGCCTCCAGGGTACCATGGGGAGGAATGGGAGATCCTGGCTAACACAGTCTTCATGCTCAGACCATTCCTGGCCATGACAGAGACCATCAGCTCCTCCACGGCCACCATCATCCAGGTGACACCTCTGGTCCAGAGTCTCCTCAGGAGACTGGAGGAAATTCTCCAGGGGTGGAATTGTTGGCCTCAGGACAGGAAACTGGCGGATGAGGCAGTTGACCTGGTGCAGCAGCGTAAGGCAGGGATGAAGGCATGGTTCAATGAGCTCTTGCAGTGGGAGGATTACGTTTTGGCAACCATGCTGGACCCCAAGGTCAAGGGCAGCATGGCATGCCAGACAGCGCTCCATGGGCACTGGAAGGTTGACCTGGTGGAGATAGTCCGGCAGGCAGAGCGGGCTCTTGAGAGTGTGCAGCAGTAGCAGCAGCAGCAGCAGCAGCAGCAGGATGCCACTAGAGCTGGTGGGAGTGGGAGCAGCCACCCTCTTTAGCCGGTGGGGTCTATCCCTGCCCTCAGCTCTAGCAGTAGCATCACCAGCAGCAGGCTGAGCAGCAGCAGCAGCAACACCCCTATTGTGAACAGCAGCTCGTATGTGCAGGGCACTCTGACGGGCATGGACTCATGCACAGCAGGGCAGGCAGCGTGGCTGAGGTGCCCAGGCAGAGTTACGTGAGGGTGTACGACAGTGCCTCAGCAGAAATGGAGAAGAGCCATGCATCAAACCCAGCAGTGATGCCTAGTCCTTCTGGGCCAACAAGACCAATGTGTGGCCAGCCCTGTCCAAAGTGGCCAAGGGTCTCTTCTCCTGCCGACCAACGAGTGTCCCCAGTGAGCGGGTGTTCTCCCTGGCAGGGGACATTTGCTCACCGCACAGCCTGAGACTGGGGGCCAAGTTGGTGGAGCAGTTGCTGTTCATCAAGGTGAACCTTCCACTGCTGGGAGTCCCTGAGCTGCCCCTGGACATTGATTGATGGTGCAGTGGGACATGTCATCCCATGCCAGGGGCAGTCTTAGGACAGGCCCCGTCCTTAATCTGGGCTGCTGCTGCTGTGCTGTCCCTCCCTCCCAATGCCCAGCACCCGCCCTGCCTCTCTCTCTCTCACTAGATGGCCTCGGCCAGCCTATCTGACTGACCTCATGATGCAGGGTGGCATTGGGAAGCTGTAAGCCTTCCAGCCGGCCTCTGGCTAGACAATCTCAGCCCACCTATCTGACTGGCTCTCTCTCACACTCCACAGTCTTCGTCAACTTTCCTTAGTGCCCTGCCAAGGTCCCAGCCTGCCTTTTCTACTGCCTCTCATGCCACGCTGCCTGTTTACCTGCCCGCCCTGGTTGCTAAGATCAAACCCTGCCTCAGCCTGCCTTCCAGTGCTCACGCCACGTTGCATGTCTGCCCGCCCTGTGGGAAAAGCTGAAGCCCTGCCCCAGCTTGCCTACCTCTCATGCCAAGGTGCCTGTCTGCCTTCCCTGGTGGCAACCCTGGGTGATGTGCCCCACTGGCCTGGTAATCCCACTGCTGCTGTCTTCTGGTCCATGGTTGCTCTGTCCTGGCAAATCTAAATGTGCCCACACAATCCTGGTGCTGCCGTCTGCTGCTGTATGGGAGCTCTTCCCTGGCAAATCCTACCATCCTGGCTCCATGGGTGCTGGGTACAGGCAAATCCTTCTGCTGCCATCTCTGCTGGTTCACGGGTTCTGTGTCCTGGCAATCCAATGTCTGCTGCTGCTGATGATGATAATGCCGCCTCTGCAGTGCCACAGGATCTGTGCCCTGGCCATCCAATCTATGCTTCTGCTGATGATCTCTGCCATGCCACGGGTACTGTGCCCTGCCAATCCATTACCTGCTGCTGTCAATGCTGCCTCCGCTGTCTGTTCCATACGTTCTGTGCCCTGGCAATCCAATCTCTGCTGCTGCCAATGCCGCCTCTGCTGTCTGTGCCATGGGTTCTGCTACCAGGCAATCCAATGTCTGCTGCTGCTGCCAATGCTGCCTCTGCTGTGCTATGGGTTCTGTACCCTGGCAATCCAATGTTTGCCACTGCTGTGCCACAGGTACTGTGCCCCCAGCTGTCAAATGTCTGCTGCTGCTGCCAAAGCTGCCTCTGCTGTTTGTGCCATGGGTTCTGGACTGGGCAATCCAATGTCTGCTGCTGCTGCCAATGCTGCCTCTGCTGTGCTATGGGTTCTGTGCCCTGGTAATCCAATGTCTGCTGCTTCTGCCAATGCTGCCTATGCTGCCTCTGCCATGCCACAAGTACTGTGCCCTGCCAATCCATTACCTGCTGCTGTCAATGCTGCCTCCGCTGTCTGTGCCATACGTTCTGTGCCTTGGCAATCCAATGTCTGCTGCTGCCAATGCCGCCTCTGCTGTCTGTGCCATGGGTTCTGCTACCAGGCATTCCAATGTCTGCTGCTGCTGCCAATACTGCCTCTGCTGTCTGTTCCATGGGTTCTGCTACCAGGCAATCCAATGTCTGCTGCTGCTGCCAATGCTGCCTCTGCTGTGCTATGGGTTCTGTGCCCTGGCAATCCAATGTTTGCTGCTGATGTGCCACAGGTACTGTGCCCCCAGCTATCCAATGTCTGCTGCTGCTGCCAAAGCTGCCTCTGCTGTTTGTGCCATGGGTTCTGGACTGGGCAATCCAATGT
>QEPC01004588.1:821874-851147 GCA_003113815.1 Sphenodon punctatus | reverse complement strand
TAAAGGTGAACCTTCCACTGCTGGGATTCCCCAAGCTGCCCCTGGACATGGATTGATGGTGCAGTGGCACATGCCATCCCATGCCAGGGGCAGTCTTGGGACAGGGCTCCTCCTCAATCTGCACTGCTGCGGCTGAGGTGCTGTCCCTGCTTTCTGCTGCTCATGCCATGCTGCCTGTATGCTTCTGCTGCCACAGCTACCTCTACTGTGCCATGGATTCTGCTACTGAGCAATCCAATGTCTGCCGCTGCTCCACCGATGCCTAGCAGCCTGAAATGCCTGGCCAAGTAGGGGTGCCAGGCCAGCCACCAAGCCCCAAGCCTTCCCTGTCTCTGCTGCTGCTGCTGGGTCTCCAAAGGCCAGCCCTGCTGCCACAGGCACCCCCAGGGGACACAAACCGAGCCTGCCTGCCTGAGCAAGATGGGGTGCCAAACACCAAGCCTTCCTGGTCTCTGCTGCTGCTGCTGCTGCTGCTGCTGCTGCTGCTTCTTCTCAGTCTCCAAGCACCAGCCCTGGTGCCACGGGCACCCACAGGTGCCAAGCGCCGAGCCTGCCTGCCCAGGAAACCCAAGGTGCCAAGTTCCAAGCCTTCCCGGTCTTTGGTGCTGCTGCTACTGCTGGGTCTCCGACAGTCTTCCATGCCACCACAGGCCCTTCTGGGGATCCCTGGAGCACCCCAAGCCTGCTGGCAGTGCCAAACTCTGTCAAACATTCAGGGGGTTCGAACTCTGTTGACTGAACCCATGAACCCGAACTAGGTTTTTAATCCGAACGGCCAAACGCCCGAACATCCGAACTCTGTCCTGTTCACACATCCCTACTGCTTTTTGATGCTGGATATAGCACATAAATCTGTCTAATGTAATCTAAATACCACAAGCCCCATTGGCTCTGTGCAGCCTAGCCCGTGGTCAATCGCAGACTACTAAGCCAGTGGTCTGAGGAAAAGAGGGATGGTGATTGGGCAGGCTGGCTGCTAGTCCAAGCCTCAGTCTCCACCCCTCCTCAGATTAACCCCCCCTGGGGATGTCAACCAGGGTTTTTCCCACCCGAACACCGCCCAAACTCATCCGAACATGGCTGAACTGTTAGAGGATTTTGGCATTCGGTTTGGACAGCCGAACTGGCTGAGTTTGGGCCAACCCCGAACTTCCAAACCGCGTTCACACATCCCTAGACTGAACTGACCAGCCCCCTCACCGCCCAGAAAAGCTCTTCTGAATGTGACTTTGAGGATTCTATGAGGGCAGCAAATAACCTCTTCTTTTCTGCTCACACAGCCACGACATACGTTTTCAAACTGACTTTATGCTGCAACCAGTCGGCTTCAGCGCGAGTATGGCACCACCATCGTTCTAACTGCCGCCCATTTTGCTTCAGCCGCTGAAGACACTCTGTAAACCATGGCGACCTGTGTTGCTGATGCTCAGGGAGTGGATGCCATTTGGTTGATGGCCTCAGGTAGCAAGGTGTTCAAAAAAAAGCCACGAGGTCATTGAGTCATCAACGGTCATCAAGATCAGAGGGTAATTCCCCAAGAACATTCCTGAACCTCTCCAGTTCCATTAGTCTCCAGGGATGAATCAACCAAACAGGCTCCACAGCTCTCCAGGAGCAGACATGTGCCAGGAGACAAGCCCGTAGTAGGCAATGATCCATCCATGATAAGGGCACTAGCAATACGTCCCCAACCAGCGGATCCCCACCTCAAGGCAAGTGCAAAATACACAGTCCCATGGTTGTCATGGCAGCCATGAACACATGCTCTGCCCCTCCCCCACCCCCTCAAGGCTGGCATTGGCGTGAATGTGAAATCCTCCAGGACCACAGTCCTTGGAGATTGCAAGACCACTTCTAACACCAGGTCTACTAGAATATACAGAGATGCTGCAGCACAGGTAGATGCACGGTATGCTAACAGCAGCCCCAATCTGTTTCCAACTTAATCAATCACAAGATGGAGGCCCTCAATATCCATCAAGGTTTGCACCAGATACCTCCTAATGGACTATGAATCTTTAAAAATAATGGCTACACCCCCACCCAGCTCCCCGTCCCTCCGGCCGTGGCCCTGACTCAGCATCCAGCCAGGTCTGTGTAATGCACACAAGGTCAGCTGCTTCATTGAAGATCAGCTCCTGGATGGTTGTTGACTTATTTGCAACTGACCTCATGTTCAATAGCATCAGACTCACGCCAGGGGCCCTCCGATCTTCAACCACCTTACCACCTGCTTGGGGGGGGGGGGCAGTAAGAGGAACAGGCACGAAGAACCTGTCCCATTTCTCAGATCAAACAAAAAAAAACAGGGGACCATACTTCCCCTGGTCCATCATGACCCCCAATGGCTGTGCCCCCCCCAGCCATCCTTCCCTCCAAAATTCCTTCCCCATGTCTGTTCCACCCAGCAGACAAGAGAAATTTTGCCCCATCCCCCCTCCTCTCATGGGGGAGTATATCACATCCCTTCCCCAGGGGTCGTACCCCCCTCCCAATGGGGAGAAAGACCCCCCCAACCCAGTACCCCCTTCCCCCACTCTCACTGGAGAAACAGACCGCTCCCTTATGACCTTCCCAATAGTCAAACAAACACAAACACTCCACCCACCCACCCAAATAAATCACCCCTACCTAACTAAAACTCCACCCAAAATCACTAGTTTACCCTCCAAGAGCCCCCCACCCCTTGTATAAAACAACAATAAAATCCCACCCTCCCCTGGCCCCCAACAAAGGGTCAAACCAAAGGGCCTTCAGGCCATGTCATGTTAAATAGAACATAACCATTTCAAGCCTTTAAAAAAAACAAAAAACACAGCACCCTGGTCAAATTTGCCAGAAGAAACAGCAGTGGGTGGAAAGGAGGAGGCTATATAAAAGGCCATTAAATGTGGCTGTTTTGGGGGGTGGGGAAGACTTTTAATCTCTGATCCAACCTCCCCTCTGCTTTGCCAATAGCAGTATGTCAGTTTTGTGTTTGTTTTGTATCAGTTAGTGCCTGATGTCATTCCTGATGTTCATGTAGGAATCCATTTTAACAGCTCCCAGCTTGTTAAATACCCTTTTTTCAGTATAAAATGTCAGCTCCTTTTCTGTATGGAACATTTTAAATCATTTCAGCACTTCAGTAGAAAGCCTTATGCAACATTCAGTGACACATACTCATATAAGTGGCTAAATCCCAAGTCCATGCAGAAAGGTGGTATAGTGAGGTAAGCAACATGCCCCCAAATGCAATGCCCGGTGTGCCCAGCTCCATATGCTTTCGTCAGTGTGCTTTGCCATCACATGACAAAAAGCTACATCGGGATGAAGTCCCTGTGATTGCAGCTTCTGTTCGACATCGTCCGCTGAAAATGTTTGTTATGTCTGCAAATGTTCTGCCTGGATTTTTAGTGGCCATGCCTCTCTTTTGGTCATGCCCTTGTCATGTGTTTGTGCAGACAATGGATGATTTCAGACGAGACAGGGCAGCATTCGTCCCATCCTGGAATCACTCAAATGATTCCCCGCCGGGATCACTCTGACACGTCCAACAGATGTGCCGGGTGATTCCAGCGGGGAATTGGGGAGGGACCACATGGCGCAACATGCGACCACATGTTCCCCTACCGCCCACCCTCTGGGGAGACGGGCGGGCACCGTGGCCAATGTGGCCGAAGCGCCCACCTGAAATGACCATGGCCCGGAATCCCGGCGGGGATTCCAGGCCGTGATTGCCATCCAGACGTGACAGGCCCCTTCATCCCCGCTGGGAATCTCATTCACTACGCGATCGGCGCCAGCCTCACCGGTTCAGTCGATCACGTGGTGAATGAGATTCCCGGCGGGGATTGAGCGTGGTTAACACCTGGGGGGGGACTTCCGGTTCCCCAACAGACGTTATGAGGGCATTCCCCACCACAGGGAATAGACTGTGGTTGAGCGTGATCTCATAATGTCTGAAAGTACCCAATGTTAACCTTCATTCACCTCTCTCTCTCTCTCTCTCTCTCTCTCTCTCTCTCCTCTCTTCCTTTTTCTCTACAGTGGAATAAGCAGCTACAGCAATGTGAGCAAAGGGAGTCCCAGACTCAGGACAGGAGGGGAACAGAGGTTACTCTGATTCAGGAGATCCCCTACCTCCCCTTGCTACTTCTCCTTTCACTACTGTTCTCCCAGTGGCAAGCAATGGGGAAAGCCAGGACAGGAGAACAACTTCTGTCTCCACCTGTGCTTGGAAAGGGGAGGGAAGGATGCTGAAAATCAAGGAACTGGGTTTCAAAGGGTCAAGGCATGAACCTCATAGCAAAAGTCTTGTTGTAGGCATGCCTTGGTCTTTACACATCACCTTAACACAGGCAAGTTTTACCCTGTTGCTGACATTATCATTCCTCTCTGAGAGCTACCTGAAGGTGTAAGGAGACTATTGCATGAGTCCATTGGATGTCGAGTGACTTTATGGCTATGAAATTGTCGAATTCTGGAGTCCGGTGTGTATCCTGGGGACATTACAACAGCTATTGAATTATTAATCCCCATGTAGCAAAAAAATAAGGACAGAGATTGCAATCCTGAAAAAACTTCCAAACTTGTATGTTCCCTTGACTTCAAGTCAGACTTACGGGCTTGTACCTAGTTCCAGGAATGAAGCCACAGATTACATAGACATTCCAAAGAAGTCAATCTGGCATGAAATTCTAGCCATTTGATTAATCATTCAAATCAAAAGTTTTACCACATTGCAATCTGGGAATTATGCTAACATTGAAACTAAGACATATGTTTTTCAGAATAATTGTATTTGTGAAGACAGAACACATGGAAATTAAACAAAGCCTTTTTTATTATTAAAAATGCTGGATAGAGGGCAGTCTTCTTTAAGGAATATGTTTCCAAAAACATCTTATAAAGAAATTCAGAACCGAGTATAGGAAGCCTATTATACAGGACCTCAATGAGTACAGCCAAGCCCTTTGGAATGAATTCACTTGACATGTGGGGAGGAATTAGATGGTTTAGTGAGGTAGTCCTCAACCTATTTTGTGGGTGAGACCCACCACAACACTTTTTTAAAAATCCAGGACCAGGAATGCCCAGGGGGCAGCACTGAGATGACCTGATCTCAGCAGCAGTGGCAGGGAGAGGGCAGAGAGGCAGTATGAAGTAGCTGAGGAAGCCAGAGAAGCAGGGAAGCTGCAGAAAGCCATGCCCTCCTCTCACTATTCCACCCTGACCCTAAGTGGCACCGGTGGCTAGAACAAGCTACAGGAGGGGGCATGGTAGGAGATGCGAAACAACCTCACTAGGCCATTCCATGGCTTGCCCCCAGGTCATCCAAGGACCTATTCCGAACTCACCTAAGACCTTCCTGGAACCAGCCAGTGAGTCCTAACCCCCTAGTAGTGAACCGCCAGCCTAGGGAATGTCTGCGCTTTCTTCACATCTGGAGACCTTTGAGCAGCTTTACCGGTAAGCTAAACAAACACAGAAATTCAGAGCTGGATTTCCTGCTCTGTATCTCTGTGTGTGTTTGCTGTCAAAGCAGCGTGTGTGGGGGGGGAGGGGAAAGGTGTGAAAGTGGTCTAAGTGTTTAACAATACATGTAATCTAACCGTCCAGCTGGAATAACTCTGGAAATATTAGTGACCAGCACAGACTCTAGGTATCCTGTGGTAGAACTCAAAGTATAATCTGGCTCCTGTAGTCAGGAGAGCTCTCATTCTACATTGCTCTTGTGTACATATCAAGCCCACAACACAATCTGGTACAAATCACTCTTTCAGCTCAAGAGAAACCAAGGGATGCAACAACCATGTAAGTGAAGCCGGAGTTCATTGTTGTGAAGGAGACTGTGCCACACTTGGGCGAATTATGAATAGCTCAAGCCTGCCATGATACTGCTCCTGCATTTATATCCACTTATGCATTTTATAGATAGATGATATAGATATAGATATAAAAAAGAAGCCCATATATAGACAAAAAAGCCTGAAGAAAAACTGAGTCAGGATCTCTATATTTTCAGATGTCACAGTTTCAAGTGCTAAAATCTCTCAAAAAACAGTGGGGAATTGGTGAATTCTATGCTTTGTTATTTGTAAAGGTGAAATGAGCAGAATAACTGCTTGCAGTCCCACCCCACCCCCACCCTCCCATTTCAAGCAGGTGGTAGTCAGCCCAAATGACAATCATCAACACATTAGAGCGACCATTTTCTCACAAATTTAGTTTATTCCAATTGTTTATTTCATCCACTTCTGGTTTTCTGTTCGTTTTTGGCAAGAGCAATGAAAATGAATGGTGGAAAATGAATGACAAAAACTTGAAATGGCCGAACCGAATGAACGAGCCAAAAATACAAAAACAGGTAATTGATCAAAGACAAGTAGTGTGTTCATTATTCAGTTTGTTTCAATTCAGATCATTTGCATTTGTCAGATTTGCTCGCTTTGGCTCTTGTTTCAGCTCTACTTATTTGTGACATGTGAACACTTCTACCACGGATCACTGTAAATTGACCACATGACAGAAGTTTCGGGCATCTGTACTCTGTAGTAATTTACCACAGATTTTCCATGGTTTTTTAGCTAGCTTTTCTACTTGAAATCATCACATCTAAAAGTACCCTGAGTATCAGTCCATCATTTCTAGCCCACCGAGGGATTGTGGGGCTCCTGCCAGGGGCATGGTTCTCCCATGGGTGAATTTATCATGATGTCCATGAGGAAACCTTCTGAACCACAAGACAGATGTCTGGTGCATGTGTGTACAAGGCCAGAGCCTCCAGTCTGCTCCATATTCCACCACCAATGACATTTTCTCCACTCCCTCGTGGAATGACAGCCCAGCGTCAGCTTACCGTGCTGCAGGAATTGATAGGGAGTGTGTTTGGAAAGGAAAGCATTGATTTAAAATAAGCAGAGCAAATGGAGAAAATATTTGGCATCGTAGAACTTCTTTCTTTCTTTAACGTTATATAAAGTATGAAATTAATGTGACGTGTGGATAACTTGTTTTCTGTAGAATGTACTTTGTAACTCATAGGTCCAGTGTGATGTTGCTGTTGCTATAGTAACTACTTTTTTAACAGCAGAGCAAATACTCATACAAACCTTTTAACTTTTATTCAGAAAATTTGCATTCTCAAATGTTTTCAAGCAAAGTTTATGGCCTAAAAATCAGACACATTCCTTTTCTCTCTCCCTCTCCTCTCTCATTCTCACTCTCCCCATTGTCTCTTTCCTTTTCTCCGTCTACATACAAATAAGTAACTAAAAATATCTCTTGAATGAAGGAGTTATTGTGATATCAAACATAATTTAGTCTCCTGGTTACATTCCATGTACTTGGACAGAGTAACCTAGAAGGGATTTCCAGCTTTAAATGCAATAGTAGATTTCATTATTAGAGGTGATTAATTACTCAAATCCATTGTGAACCATTCACTTAATACATGGTGTGTAAGCTCAGTCCTTTTTATCTTTGTAGTTCTGAACACTCAACTGGCCGGTTTTATCCTACTGAACTAATGCAGGAAGGGGGGTGTGGGGGAACTTCAATGGCACACACTTTGGATAAATACCTCTACACTGTACATTTGCCAACAGAGCCTCTAAGATCAGCTCTGTAAATGTCATGATCCTTAATGCTATTGTGGTATAAATGAAGAGCGTTCCTTGAGCCCATTTGGCGAGACTGCCTAGTGCACTTTGTTTTCCCAAGAGAAGAAAGCAGAGTAGTAAACCATTTTTGTAGAATGTCATTCTCCCACAACAGTTTATGAAAGAAACATTTGTGACAAGAATCTCTAATGCTTTTCTCAAAGCCACAGCAGACAGTAAAAGAGCATTGCTAAAAGTGGCAAATCAATCCCATTCCCGTTCTTCTGGAGCATGACACCTAATTTGCTATGTATCGCATGTATTTTCTTCACATGTGCCGAGAGACTGTGACATTGACGGGGTGGCTTTCGTCCAAGCTTCGATTGAATAAACACTTTGGTCATAGAGTGGGCAAGCTGGCATGGTTAGGAATGTCTGCTGTCCACTGTGAGTTTACTCCACCCCAGGGAAAGGGTTTGTTTAAATTACACATTGCAATATTTTGTTTAAATGGACTCTTTGAAGGCTGTTTTGAAAACTCATAGTGCTCTGATTCATATAGAGTGCCCACTGTAGTTTTGTTTTGTGCTCAGTTCAGTTTGCTGGGTGTAATGTGGCTTTTTGTGCTACCTAGAATCACAAGCTGATTAGACCGAAGAAAATGAGTTACCATAAATATAATTATGCTGCTAATTTATTCGGTTACTGGACATGTGCTGATCATTTTAGAAAAATAGGTTAATTTAAATTAAATCTAGCTAGTGCTTGACATACTTCTGGATCAGACAGAATTAGTTTTTAAATTAATTTAACTTTAAATTTAAAAAATAAATTTGATTAATTTTAATTAATCAAAGACTTTTCACTCATGTAAGGAAAATAACCAACCATCCAGTAATGAGTATGCCAGGGAAATCAAGAAGTATATAGTCAGTCTGAAGAATCTTGGTAAAATCTGTAATGTGAAAGGAAGGCTCTATTCTCCAACAAAGGAAAACTGAAAATTGACAATATAATGACCCTCTTGCATTTTTTAAAAGAGAACGTTTACTTCTAAGTTTCTTAAAGATAAAGGAAAGGCAGAAGCAAGAGCACTACTAGTACTTCTAGCATGAATCCTGTTGATTAGCTCGGATCCCATTCTAAAGAACCAACTGTGATGCCTCTTTCAACACACTTTCCATTTCCCAAGGGAAACAAATGAGCCTGTCCTCCTCAGCCTGTCAAACCCCAATTTAACAACAATGGGAGTTTGTTTTAGCAGTGTTAAAACTGATTTAGATTTTCATGGCATAGCCTGACAGGTGTAATGATCGAGTTAATGGATGTCTTTTAGGCCCTTTACCTTGGAAGGTGCCAGTGGCCCAACACCTTACCACATGCTTAGAGACAGAGATGGACTAGGATAGGATTAGCGCTGATACATCTACCTGCAAAAACCGTATACCTGGCAAAATTACAATACCCAGCCCGGGAATATTGGGTACTAATCAGTACCTGATTAGTGCCCAGCAGAGGCTACCCAAGTTACCATACTGACTTTCCAACTTCCAGTACCAAACATTTGACTTCCAGTACCATTTTTCCAGTTTTTCATTACCAAAATCTGTCAGTACAATGGAAAATTGGTAATGGTAACACCTGGTATTTTGGGTAATTGGAAGACCAACTCGGTACTTAGGTACCAATTAGGCACCCAACAGACCTCCTGAAATTGCAAGTATTATCTGGGGGTAGCCAGTATGCTTCCCATTTCAGATCTTGCTGGAATGGGGACAGTATTGTGGGGGAAAGAATGGTCATGGGGCTATGGGGCTATCCAGAAATATGAGAGACTTTCATTCTATTTCCTGCTCCCCCACCGATTGCCTGAATGGCCTTGGGCAAGTCACTTAAGTGTGATCCCAAAGCAATTTTTCAGCACCAGCTCCGTGGATCACTTGGTTAGTTTCAGTACCCTGTCTCTAAAGAAGTAATTCTGGGCAACAAGCACTCAACTAATAAAGGGGAGGATAATGCTTGATCCAAGTAAATGGAGTTTTATGGTTACCAAAGGGGCCATGTTTCCCTTCCAGGTGCACCTATTTTTAAAACAACTTTGTTTTTCTGGTGTCTTGGGGGGCGGTGGGGGGTTGGATGAGGATGACCCATCTGAAGCTGAATCCTGACAAGATGGAGGTGATACTAGTGGGTAAGGGTGAGGGAGTGGAGGCTCCCATCATTGATGAGGTGCGTCCCTCCTTGGTTCCTCAAGTTCTTCAGGTTCAGAGTCTGAGAGCTCTCCTAAACTCACAGCTCTGCCTGGATGCAGAGGTGGCAGCTGTGGCAAGGTGTTCATTTAGTAAATTACATCTGGTTCGACGTCTTCAGCCATACATCTCAGGTTCTGATCTTGCCTCCATCATCCATGCATTTATCACTTTGAGATTAGACTACTGAAATTCACTCTGTGTGGGGCTACCCTTGGTGACAATCTGGAGACTGCAGCTGTTGCAGAATGCGATGACTTGTCTTCTTGTGGGGGCAGGTCACTGGGAGCACATAACACCAGTGCTCCGGTCTTTGGACCGGCTGCTTATAGTCTTCCAAGCCCAAATCAAAGTGTTGGTCATTACCTTAAAAGTCCTATACGATCTCGATCCCACTTACCTACAGGACCGCCTCACCTCTCGCGTCCTGTATTGGCCCCTGCAGTCGGTCGGGGATGCCCACTTGGAGGTCCCCCAGGTTTCTCGGGTGGCCATGATTGAGCAGGTCTTCTTGGTGGCCGTGCCGCAGTTGTGGAACTCCCTCCCGGTGAAGATTCACCTCTCCTTGGATCTCCGTAGACACTGTAAGACCTGGCTTTTTCACCAGACATTTGGTGAGGGGAACAGGTAGTGGGTGGGTTTTTCTTCTTTCTTTTGGGGGGATTGGTTTTTTTTGTTGAGTCAGTGTTTTAAAACGTTATTTATTATTGTATTGTATTTTAGTATATTATGTGTTTATATTTTTATATGATTCTTTATAAGATTGTAAACCTCCCTGAGCTGCCATTGGGCAGGAGGAGGGCAGTATAAAAATCATACAAATAAATAAATAAATAAATAAATAAAATAAACCAATAAATTGCCTACTTCCTTTGTATTTTCAGCATCTGGAATCAAATGTTATTAAAAGTTGTCTCTCTCTCTCTCTCATGTAAGTCTACTTTCTATAGAAAACTAGGCTAAAAATAGTATTTTCCTACCCACAGGAGTGATGCAAGGACAAATACTACAATGATAGTTAGGAATGTGCGAACACCGGGGGGTTTGGTGTTCAGCCCGTTCAGGGTTTGGCCCCCTAAAATTGTTAGGGGTTCAGGTTGTTTAGCCCAAACGGGTTTGAGGGCCCCAAACCCATTCGGGGGGGCCGGGGGAACCAGTTTCCCCTCCCCCTCCAGGCTGTGTGGGTGGAAGGGGCACTGGGGCTCACCTCCCCCCCCACCCCACCCTGTCCAGCCTTGTAATTTAAAAAAATAAATAAATAAATCCCCACGCCAGGGATCAACCTACCTGGTGGTGCTGGGGCTCTGGTCCTGGGTCCGGTGGTGGCAATGGTGGTGGGTCCGGTGGTAGCGGTGCTCCAGTGGTGGCGGCACTCCAGCGGCGATGCTCCAGTTGACCCACAAGGCCTAGTAGAGACCTGAAGTGCTTCAGAGCACTGCTGCCACTGGACCCACCGCCACCGGACCCAGGACCAGAGCCCCAGCACCATCAGGTAGGTCAGTCCCTGGGGTGGGTTTTTTTTTTAAAAAATTATGATGCTGGGCAGGGTGAGGGAGGTGAGCCCCAGCACCCCTTCCACCCACGCAGCCTGGAGAAGGGGGGAGAGAAAACCGGGTTCATCCCTACCCCCCGCCTCCCACCCGAATGGGTTTGGAACCCAAACTTTGTTCGGCCAGTTCAGGGGGGCAGTTCAGATTTGGGGTGTTTGCAAATGGGTTAAACACCCCGAGTTTGGGCTGAACCCTAAACTCGGTTGGCACATCCCTAATGATAGTAGAGTGTACAGTAATGAGACTATGTACGTGTTATTACTACATAGGTATAGCACAAAGCATTTTGCCAGTTTAAGACAGAAATAGTCATACTCTGTCTAGAAGTGCTGGATGGTGCAGCCTACGAACCACATTTTGCCTTTGAGATAGTACTAGCTATCAGCCTGTCTCTAACCATGCTCAACAGCTCCAGGCGCATCTTGATATCATTGGATTCCTGGACCCATTCCAGTTGGGCTTTTGCCCTGGGTATGGCACAGAGACTGCATTTGTGGCCTTGGTTGATGACCTGCACCTAGACACTGACAAGGGGTAATCTCAAGGGGAAATCTGCCCTGTTGATCATGTTAGATCTTTCAGTGACCTTTGATAACATTCATCATGAAGTGTTGTTGACACAACTATGGTACCTGGCAGGAGTGCATGAGTCTGCTCTTGTGTGGTTCCACTCCTTCCTGTCTGGGAGGTCCCAGAGAGTGGTGAGGGGGATTGCTCGTTGTCCTCTCAGGACCTTCTCTGTGGGGTCCCTCAGGATTCTATTCTGTCTCCCCTCTGTTCAACATGCATATGATGCTGTTGGGCAAGGTCATTTGGAGGTTTGGGGTGCAGTACCTTCAGTATGCTGATGACATCCATCTCCACCTCTCTTTTTCATCTGACTCAGGCCCTGCAGTCTCAGTGCTTACCCAATGCCTGGCTACTGTTGGGGACTGGATGAGGATGAGCCAATTGAGGCTGAATCCAGACAAAACTGAAGTGGTACTGGTTGGCCAGTCTTATGACCTGGAGTGGATTGGGATTCTTGTATGGAGTCCGGGCTCTTCTGGTCAGTCAGTTTCACAGCCTTGGAGTGCTTCTGAACTGCTTTCTGTGGGTGTTTTCAGATGTGACGAGATCACAGTGAACCACGCTGAATACCTACATGTGGTCACTGTGCCCTGCACGTCTGTTCGGCGGCCGCCAGATGTTCGCCACGCTGAACACCTACATGTGGTCACTGTGCCCTGCACGTCTGTTCGGCGGCCGCCAGATGTTCGCCACACTGAATACCCACATGGGGTCAATTTCAACCACGCTTCCTGGGCTACCTGTGCGAAAATCGCTGAAGCGTGGTGAAAGTGATTCCAGGCAGGCATAAAAAAAAAGTAACGTCTGGTCGGCTATCATGGCCCAGAATCCCCGGCAGGATTCCGGGCCGTGGTGAACTCGGCCAGACACTGCGGCGGCATTGGCCTCACCACCTGCCCATCTCCCCAGAGGGCAGGCAGCAAGGGAGCATGGAGGGGGAGGGGCTGTGCGGCCGCACGTTGCGCCGCACGGCCCCACCCCCTCCCTGATTCCCCGCCGGGATCCCCAGCATGTCTGTTTGCCATGCCTGGGTGATCCCGGCGGGGAATCTCTGGGTTGTTTTCGGGACGGGGAGAAGCCGCCCCGTCACATCTGAAAACACCCTGTGTCTGGATTGTCAGGTTGTGATGGTGGCTACGAGCACTTTTCCTAGACCCCATCTGTCTGAGGGATCACCTGGTTCCCCATGTCCCATTGCAGCTTCTGTGATTGGCTGAGGGCGCCTTCCTGGAGACTTCAGTTTTTCACTGGGGCTCAACCATGAGGAGGACATTTTCAGCCATTGCACCCTTGTTGTGGAACTCCATCCCCCAGGAGGTCTGCCTGTGTTTAAGCCTGGTGGTCTTCCGGAGGCAATGTAAGACCATTTTGTTACATTGGGTTTTTGTCAATGGGGACTGAATGGGGGGGAGGTGATTTAAGGGGAAGGATGGGTTGGAGTATAGGGAGAGGGATTAGGTGGGAGGTTGTTGGAGGGTGGAAGTGGGTTGGGTTTTGAAGGGGTTGTATTTTTTAATGTTTTTATATTGTATTTTATATTTTTTTGTAAGCCACCCTGAGTCTTTGGGGAAGGGTGGGATATAAATATGGATAAATAAATTTAAAATTCACCTCAAGGCCAAATTACTGCAATGCGCTCTATGCAGGGCTACCCCTGATGACTGTTTGGAAGCTGCAGCTCATGCAGAATACAGTGGCTTGCCTCCTTTTGGGGGCAGGGCACCAGGAGCACATTACACTGGTGCTCCAAAATCTGCACTGGCTCTTTATAGTTTTCTGGGCACAATTCAAGGTGCTGTTTTTGACTTTTAAAGCCCCAAACAGTCTGGGCCCCATATATCTAAGAGACCGTCTGTCCTTCCATGTCCCATTGCAGCTCCTGAAATCAGCTGGGAGTGCCCCCCTGTGGGTACAATCTGTTAGTCTTGTTTATATGTTGAGGGCTCGCAGAAGACCATTCTGAGTTGCTGCCCCAATGCCTTGGAACTCCCTTCCTCCAGAGGTTCATTTGCGTCCAAGCCTGAGCATCTTTCAGAGGCAGAGTAAGACCTTCCTGTTTGTAAAGGCATTTGATGGGCAGGGATAATATTAGGATGGGGGGGGTTTGGTGGGTGGGTTTGTGTGAGGGGGAGCTGGATGTGGGGAATGAGGAGATGGTATTGAGTGGGTTTTGGGGGGGGGAAGGCTGTGGGGTTTTGAGGTTGTTTTTGTATTTTACAGTTTTTTATGGTTTGTGAGCTGCCCCGAGCCTATGGAAAGGGTGGCATAATAATTTGATTAAATAAATAAATAATTCTAGTCTGTGGTTGCGGCTCTAGAGTAGTGTCAGATTTACACTTCAGTGATGGTTGCAGTATTCGGGCTCTGTGTTTTGCAGCTAATACTAGAAGAAGAAAGAGTATTATTAATTGGCTACCCTACCCTTATTCATTCTTGATACATTTTGGATCATACAATAGCATTGTGGAACTGCATAAATACTATAGACTACACTCCCACAATCTTTAATTGTAGCTAAAATAAACATGCCTCTTTTTTGCCTTGTGAGTCCCTTAAAACAGTAAATTAGATAACCTGTAGAACTGAAATAGGTGGCATATTTGCCATTTCAAGTACTTTGACAAGTGCCCAATGGGCTACCCAAGTACCAATCAGTCACCTGATTACCTGAAAGTACTGAGTAGTATCATTACCAAGTTACTGATTTATCATTTTATTGGTGGGTACAGATCAGTACAGATCAATAAAATGGTAACACAGCACAGAAATTGGGATGGAAAGTTGAAAAATTGGTACCAGAAAGTTAGAAAATCGGGACAAAAGATGGTAAATTAGTACCTCAGGCAGCAATTCAATCACTAATCGAGTACTGACTGGTACCTGATGTTACCAGGTCAAATCAAGCACTGTAATTTTGACAGATGAACCTGTTTTTGTGGTTACTTATTTCAGTTCTAGTTCATTAAAGAGTTCAATATACAGAAAGCTACCAGGATTAGTGTCCCACCCATCTGAGGGTGAAGTCTATCAAAACCCCAGGTTGTAAATCTAGTAGGGATGGGTGAACGCGGTTCGGAAGTTCAGAGTTCGGCCCAAACTCAGCCTGTTCGGATGACCAAACCGAACTTCTGAACTGAACGCTCGAACTTCCAAACAGTTCGGAAAAGTTTGGATGAGTTCAGATGAGTTTGGGGGTGGGAAAAACGTGACTTTGGGTGGGAAAAATGTGACTGGAAGGGGGAGGCAATTGAGGAGCAGACTTCCGGACACCAGGGGTGGACACCAGGGGTGGTTTCAGGGCCAAAAATACCGATACCAAAAACATTTCGGTTTTGGTTTTGGTACAGATAGCACTTTTTTGAATGTTTGGCTAAGTTTGGCCAAACCGAACTCCGCTGAATTGAACAGCTGAACCCGAACTAGGGTTTCGAACTGAATAACCAAACGTCTGAACATCTGAATGGCATTCTGTTTGCCCATACCTAAAATCTAGCAACACAACATGATCCCTTATTTGATGTTCAACACCCTCATCTGCCATTAAAATGAATGGAAGTGGGAGATGCTCATAGAATTTTCCCCACAGGCAACAATCAAAGAAACAGAATTCTCCAGATTACACCAGTGTATCTGGGAGCAAAATTTGCCCCAGTCTTTAATGCAGTGGTTCCCAAACATTTTTGCTTGTGTAAACCCATTTTGAGACTTACATGCAATCCCTGGGCCCCAGACAGCAACAAAGGGTGCAGCCACATTAGCTGCCTTGGGCAGGCTACCACAGCTTGGGCAACCTTAACCCACTCTGCACATCTGGACCACATGAAGCAGTGCATCGTGTGGCTGGCTCACACCTGATATTCCCCCTGCTACATGGCAGGGCAAGCAGCTGGTTGCTATGTGATGCGTCCTTAGAAAAAGGCTGAGGAAAAGCCCCGTAGCAGCCTTACTCCAAATGAGGTAAGGCTGTCCAAGGTGTGGTAGCCCATGTGCCTGGGCCCTATCTGCCCTGCCGCACGGTGAGCTCTACCGTATGGCTTTACGCAGAGGGCACTGTCACCCATGGTGCGTGGCCATGTCATGGCCGGAGATGGTATTTCAGTCAGGTTGGAGGAGGGAGGTGGGGCATATCTGGGCACCTGCTCATGTGGCTGGCACCTCGGTCTGCTCCCACTGTGAAGGGATCTCTTAACAACTTCTTCGCGAGGGGATGATCATCTGTGCTGTCGCCGTTGTGTGACCCTCCGCTGCTCATTTAGCTGCACCCAAAGACATGCAAAGGGTATCAGTTATTCAGGATCATGAACTCATCTGCAGATGGAGCAAGTCTATATGAGGTGCCCGCCAACCCACAGTATGTGAACCATTAGCTTACTGTGAAGTTTGTGTGTTCTTTTCAAGTAAATAAATGGTATTGTACAGATTTTGAGTGGAAATATTTTCCCAGGCTTTTGTTTGGTTGCGTTTTGTTTGATTTTTTTCTTACTGATGCTTGTACACATGCAGCAGTTATACCAGAGAGTTCCTTTAAACGTTTTATGTACCTATTCTCAAAAAATACAGCTATACCTAGAGCCAGTGTGGTGTAGTGGATAAGGTGCTGGACTTGTACCTGGACCTGGGGAGCCACAGTTTGAATCTTGTCTTAGCTATGAATGCACTGGGTGCCCTTGGGTGAGTTACAATCTCTCAGTCCCAGTTCCCCATTTGTAATAAAAATGGGAGTGTGTGTGTGTGTCTCTCTCTCCTTGTGTTCCCTTCACCCTTGTCCAGCTTAGATTGCAAGCCCACTGGGCAGGGACCTGTCTCTAATAGTAATTTCAAAGCATGGTAGTATATAAATGCATAATAATAATAATAGCAGAAATTATTTTCAGCATAAGATCCTGCATTTCAAATGACCTTTCAATGTTATTGTTTCAAGATGATTTACTTACAGGTCAGATTAAAATGCTTTATTGTCCAACAATTTTCTCCCACCTTGATTCTGTCCTTTGGACTACAGTTAAAGTGGTTTATATGCTAGGTACCTACTTTCTAGGTATTCTGCTGAATTGCTGTTTTCCAAAAGTCCCTTGGCTAGTTAATTCATAGTGCTGAAAATTAGTTTGAGACATGAAAATGCATGGAAATAATCTTTTCTAAATAATTTTCCGACACTGGAAATGCTTGTTATTTTATCTGAAGAAAGGAATAGAGAGAGAAATTTCTTTCTTTTAGGGAAAGGTGCTGCTGACTATCAAGGATAACTGGAGTTTGTATTATGTGTGCATCCACTTACCCATCATTTTGTTTATGCCGTGGGAACAGATCAAAATATTGACTTCCAGAAAATAAGGTGGAATTCATGACTTAGAAGCTTGTAAATTCCACATGTGATTGTGCTAAAATTGCCTTATGTTTCCCATACTCCTTCTAGGTTTTTATGTGCATCTGTGTGTTCTCCAAGGCTCTCGCTCACATGCTGCTGTGTGTGCATACAGAATGGGAAAGTTTGGCTTTTTTGCTGGGCTTGCTCAACAAGCTCTCAATTGGACAGAGTGCTAGAATGCTATTGTTGGTTGTTTACATCCAAGCTGAACTCCTTGTCTTGTTTCACTCCTATCTGGAATGGAGCAAAGGCTGGTAGAGATTATTTCTATGCATTTTCATCATTTATAAATTGCTTCTCTGTTGTGCCATTTTTCACTTCCCTGTTTGCTTCCTTCTCTGGGAACATTCATATCACAGCAGGTGTTCATTCACCTGCATGCTTTGGAATGCTGAAAATACTGTATTTGCTTGGAATCCTGGGTATTCCTGCTCAGTTAGGAGGAGTTGCTGTTCACAGCAGTTATTCCATCTGGTTCTAAAATTTCACGTATGCAGTCAGGGATTAGATACAATAACCATGCGACTCAGGAGAACAATCTCTCATCAAGGGTAGCTAGAGGTTCCAAAACTGTGGGATGGGACCACAGACTGGGTTTGCTACATTTTCGGCAGATGGGGCCACAACTCCATTGATATTTTATATACTTTATATGTCTTTGTTGCTCTTTAGGGTCGTGTGATTATATTTAAGTCTTAAAATGGCCTGGGACCATACAGGAAAAACTTTGGGGAACCACTGGTAAAAACAACTTAAAACAAAGGCTAAGCAGAGAATAGGTTGACAAAAGATGTTCTTACTCTTACAATGGGGAGTTTACCTTTGGGAAGGTTATTTCTAGGTCAGGGATGGCAAAGAGGTAAATTGTGATCTAATAACAGATCACAATCTAGTCACCAGGAGATCGTGGTGTCGAGAGGCAGATCAGTCTCCCAGAAACCCCCTCTAGGGAGGAGAGCAGGACTAATAGCTTCAGGGGGTGTGTCTGGGGAAGAGATGGGATTGGAAAGCTCCTTCAGTGCAGTGTGTGAGGCTCTTTCTCAGGGGCATGCGCCTCTCCATTCAGTTCCCTAGAGCTAGGAGCCAGTGTGAAGGGTCCTGGCCTGGAACCAGGAGGAGGGATCCTGGTAGATCACCTGAGACAGATACCTGCAGTAAGTGGATCTTGTGCACCATACATCTGACTACCCCTACTCTAGGTTATGTTAGCCAAGGCTAAACTGTTAAGTTGTACATGGTGACTCAATGGGTGTTTTTAGACAGGTGTTAGGTGCACCAGCTTGCTTCACCCCCAGGTGCCCACAAGATGTTGAAGTGGAGAAGGTCCAGCAGCGACTCTCCAGAACACCCAATGAGAATGGTCACATGAACAGTTAGTGTTTGGTACACACAACAGTGCACAATACACACTAAATTGTTCATGTGAAAGCTCTCGTTGGGTGATTTCAGACGTGATGGTGGCCCTATTGGTCCCATCATGGAATCACCCAAATGAATCTCCGGCGGAATCAGACCGGCCCGTCAACAGACAAGTCGGCAGATTCCGCCAGGGAATCGGGGAGGGGGCGGGCTGCACAGTGCAACATGCAGCCACACAGCCCCACCCCCCATGCTTCTGAGGTTGCCTGCCCACCCTCCGGGAGATGGGCGGGTGCAGCAGCCAATGCGGCTGCGCCGCCCGCCCACTCCCCTGGGGTATTGATCATAGCCCAGAATCAGCGACGAGCATGGCCACCGATTCCAGGCCGTGGTCAGGGGCCAGACGAGACATTACCACACTCAACCACGGTGAATCCCGCCATGGTTGAGCGTGGTAACGTCACATCTGTTGGGGGCAAAAAGTGATTCCCGCCGGGTGTTCACCCCCGGTGGGAATCACTTTGACCACACTTTCAGATATGGTCCCCAGGGCATCCTCGAAAGCATAGTTATTTTGATCCTCACTGGTGGTTCACTGTGGTGAACATCTGGCGGGAATCAAAACAGATGTTACGGGACCATTCCCCACCACAGGGAATTGTCTGCGGTTGAGCGTGATCTCATAACGTCTGAAAATACCCATTGACTTATATTCACTGGGGTGTAATTTAAATCTCTGGGAACAAGCAGTCACATGAACATCTTTACTACAGATGAACAAATCACTGGGTAGCTTCATCTGAGGGGTCCCTGGTCTAAGGAACATTTTTGGTAAGCTGGCCCAAATAGTACCCAAAAGATACCCTTGAAGTCAAATGTATTATTCATATTATTTATTATTTATTATTTTTTCAAATTTATACCCCGCCTCTCCTGCGAACAGCTCGGGGCAGCTTCCAACAATAAAATATGCATAAAAACAAATATAAAACAATTTAAAATGCATCAGAAATACAGGGCCCTGGGATACATTAAAACAATAAACAATAACAGGGATGGGGAGATAAAAACCCTAACCCACTCCCCCCCCACCCCAAAGACCTGGGCGAACAGCCAGGTTTTACAATACCTCCGGAATATCAACAGACTTGGGGTCAGGTGAGCTTCCTCCAGAAGGGAGTTCCAAAGGCGCGGCCCAGCCACCGAGAATGCCCTCTCCATTGTGGCCCCCCACTTTACGCAGGGAACCTCCAAGAAGGCACCTCCGGCCGACCGAAGGAGTCGCTCTGGGGTGCGGAGAGCGAGGCGGTCCCTGAAGTACGAGGGGCCCAGACTGTAAAGGGCCTTATAGATCAACGTCAAAACCTTGAACCTGGCTCAGCACGCTATTGGCAACCAGCGCAGAGTCCGGAGCACCGGTGTAATGTGCTCCCGACGACCCATCCCCATAAGGAGATGGGCCGCCGCATTCTGCACTAGCTGCAGCCTCCGAACCAGAAGCAAGGGAAGCCCCACATAGAGCGCGTTGCAGTAGTCCAGCCTCGAGGTGACGAAGGTATGGATGAGGGAGGTCAGGTCCGGGCCAGAGACAAACGGACACAGTCTTTGCACCAGATGCAACTGGCGGACGGCAGCATTAGCCACTGCCTCCACCTGCCGCTCCAGGCGGAGGCCCGTGTCCGATATCACCCCCAGACTCCGGACCTGTTGAGCTATAGGAGGGCAAACCCCCCCAATCAGGGGGGCCACTACCTCCTTCGCTCTCCCCACCAACATCATCTCCGTCTTATCAGGGTTGAGCCTCAGTCTGCTCTGCCGCATCCATTCCGCCACGGTCTCCAAACACTGGGATAGCAACGAGACAGCTGGGTCTGGGTCAGTTGAAAAAGAGAGGTATATGTCTAGTAGGATTTTCCTCAAGCTATGGACGGATACTTACCTTTTCTCTTCCAGAGCCTATTCTATACACATGTAAAATAAACTACATTTTCAATACTCAAAATCTGGTCATGAGACATTATCTTAAGATATGGTATATTTGCTTTAAAATGTAAATCTGCACAAGAGAATGAATAACTTTTTCTAAAAGTGATGCCAAAAAACTTCTTGTGTTGACATCTTGTTTTTCCAGGCAGTAAAACCCATTGTTTTATGATAACCAAATGAATATATTTCTTCTTTATAAACCTAATCCAAAACTTTGCATCTAAGGCCTTCCTGAACTTTGGTAGGATTTGTAATCTGAAACCTGTATCCAGATGCAAATTTCAGAGTTGCTAGAGTCCATTATATTGGTCTGAACCAAAGCTCTGAATCAACTTTCACCCCCACATTATCAGAAGGAATAGAAATCCAGTACCAGTTTTGGATCTGAATGTTGTGCCTGGAGCTCATTTCTATTATCAATAAGTAATTGTTCTTGTGGTGTATCAAAGGGCAGTGGCCTATAGGCTGCTTTTTAGAGATGTATATAATGTAGCTTTAAATTTCATTGGGAAACTAAACAAAACCCCTGGCCTTAGGGCTGCATGTTCAAATACTACAGTCCCATAGTGCATTACACCAGTCAACACTTCTTTTCAAATACCACCCGCATAACAATTAATCTCACTTCAACCTTGAGGTCTCTGATTAGTGATGGCCTATTGTTTAAGTTCCATTAACATAGCCCCTGTGTTGCCCTATTCTCACTCAAATGGACTAATCAAATCAGTCACCAAGGACTTAAACTCAGGGTCCAACCTCTTTAGTAAGCAGTGACTTTCAATTTAAGTAGAATGGTGTATGTCATCAACACAGTCACAATTAGTATAGATCTGACATGGAAAACATTCCTAATGATGCCCAATTTGTGAAATATCAAAGTTCCCGGCAACCTACAATATGAGAATTTCTCTCTGTGCATACTAAAAAAATTACAATATCAATGGGCTAGTCATTCATGCATCACATTGCAACTAGCCGGTATCTGAAAGACAACAGTACCCCAACTGGATTCCATTTAATTTCAGGATGCAAATGTTGTTTTGAACCACTGAACAGAAGACTGAGTTAAGACATCTTTTCCCCCCTTCTAACTTAAACATATTCCTGTGTTTTAAAAATAACGAAAACATTGTTTATTTTTCCAGATATAGTTAAATATAGAGTTGTTAATCTACCAATGACACTATTATAATTTAGGTTGTACAAGTAAGTATATCCCATTCACACAAAATGATACTTGCTATTATGGAACTCAGTATGTCTCATTGATTTGTAATTAAAAATTGCATAAGTGTTATTTCTCTGTTTTTGTTTTTAAATGGTTTCTAATTTCTCAGGTAATTCATGGTTTGTTTGTTTTTAAATTAACCTACTGGGTTGCTACAGCTGGAAAATACATGGTAAGCCAAAGTTTCTTTGCAGTTAGTAATGAGCACCAATTCCTGATCAGAGGATGAGCCAATTTTTTTCATATGCACATGAAAAGTAGGTTATGTGCCCATTTTACTCATGCAGTGACCCCACTGGGTTGCATGCATCAGAATCAATCTCTCTTCAGAATGCAGGGAAGCTTCTATCACATGGAGCTTTCCTTTTATGTTCCCTAGAGGAAAATAAACACCAGCGGGCATACGAAATGTTTTCTTCTGTAGAGAAGAGGATGAAATTTGTCAGGAATGTCCTCCAGTTTTAGGTCTACCTCATCCCATTACAAATTATTTAGCTGTGCTCATACAGTTCCCACAAGATTTTTGACTTTAAAAGATCCAGTTTACAGGATTTAGTAGCCCATGTGAGCTGTCCTCTCTGCTTGTTCATGCATAGCCAGATTTGGAGGTGAACGCCAAGGGAATTGGCATCAAGGTCCATCTGGATCACAATACTGTAAATTTACTTTTGCTACATCATCTGCATTAGACGTAGGACTTGTCTACACACAGAAACTTCACTGATAGAACTGAAAACCTGTTTGGAGCCCCAAGTCCAGTGCAGGCCCATCCACAGAAATTAGTATGAGCTATTATGCTTCCAGCACTTCAGGCAACGCTTAGGAACACTAGACTCCAGAGAGGGAAATGCTGGACATTCTCCTTCCATTGTTTTTGTGACACTACCTCTAGGCTGTGACCCCCCTGCCTGACTGCCTCCTGTTGCTCTTTTGTTAGAGAGGAAACTTGGAGTTTAGAGACTGGTTATTAGTTTTCTTTTCTCCTCTCCTCAAGTCCCCCTTTAACTGGATCATCCCTAGTTTTAGAAGAGATCTCTCTTTCTAAGGAAAACAAAACAGAATAAATAACCTCTTCCAAGGCCTGTCAGAGTGCGCCTCTCACCATCGTCTATTTTTTCCTCCTCCCCCTCACTGCACACACACAAAACAAAAGGGGGGAAACCAATTTTTTTTTTTTTTTTAAAGAAACCAACAAAGAACACAAACAACATTAAAATTAGGCTGATTAAAGCTGATTTTCACCACTTAACTTTTGACATGCTTTTTCAAATTTCCCCCAGTGTTTCCATTGAGATGTCAGTTCTCCTTCAGCTGCCTCTGAAGAATCAACCCCATTAAAACATCAAGTGGTTTATTTGCCTTTTTACATAAAGGCTTGATAGCTATTTTCATTGGCCAAAGCTCTTTCTGGCTGATGGTAAAAAGCAGAGAAGCTACAGCAGGTAGAAATACTTGCTTGAGTACCATTTACAAAACAGGGGAGATCCAGATTTTTCCAAATTGTCCATAAACTTGGAAATATGTGATTAAAAGTTAATAATGGTAAGCTAATCCCATTTTCTGTTACAACCATGCAACTCCAGATGCAAGTTGTTCGTTGGGCTTTGAGAAGGCACTCTTAAGAAGTAATTATTTTTCTCTCCAGAAATTTTTTTCTTCTCCAATAAATCTGTATCAGATTCATCATCTGGAATGTATTCTCAGGATTCATAGTACTGAAGAGGACTGAGACTGCAGCTGCTACTAATCAGAATAACCAATCTGGTTGGCGCTAAACATGAAGGAACATCAGCTGGCATGGCTGCCTGTTTTCTTAGCGACCTTTTGCACAGGGAGCACATTACACCTGTGCTCTGGAGACTCCACTTGCTTCTAGTTCATTTCCAGGTGTAATTCAAGATGGCATTTTGATCCATGAGGACCTTCTTTGGTTTAGGTCCTCTGTGTCTCAGTATGCCTCTCTGTTTTAACATCATGTTTTAACCTGGCAGTTGGGATCAGCTGGGTTGCATGAGCTGAGAGAGTATAAAATGATAGGACATTCTCAGTGAATGTAAAGCGCATGGAGCAGGTCTAACTGAATACAGTTCAAAGATGGGTGACAAAAATGATTAGAGGTGTGGGACATCTCCCATATGAAGAGAGAATGAAAAGCTTGAGACTGTTTAAGATAGAGGGAAGACGAGTGAGTATGGGCATGTTAGAGTTATTCAAAATAATGGCAGACTGAAGGCAAATTAGGTGGTTGTATTTATTCTTTCTCATAATTAGATATCTTAATCTGCCCTTTCTCAAGAACAAAGGGAACCTATAATGAAAAATTCAAAGAAGAAAATGAATCCTGGTAGCAAGAAATACTTTGTTACATAACAGAGGTAACTTTGTTGAACTCCAAACCTGCTCATCTTCCAGAAGCGGTGTAAGACTTTTTTGTTTGGCCAAGCATTTGGCAGGCAAGGATAGTAGGGTTGTGGGGTGCTGGGGCTTGGGGAGGGTTGTGGTGATTTTTTAGATGCTTTATATGTTTTATGTTGTAAGCCACACTGAGCCTAATGGGAAGGGTGGAGGGGAGTATAAATTTAAATAACTAACTTACTTCTGGGTCATTAAGCATGCCAGGAGCACAGGAAATACATCAGGGCAAAGTGGAGATCTAGCATGCCACAAACCATAATGGTACACAATCTGTGACCTGTATAAAGAGTGGAGTTTGACAACCCCTCTCCATAGGGTCACACCCCAGTCATATCCCTATGAGTCATTAATTTGAGAATCACCAAGTGCACAGATAACCTGCAGTGAAGAGCCCTGCCCCATTCCCAGGACCAAGTTCTCTCCCATCAACCCTAGCAATTGCAAAGTTGTTGTTGCTTATCCTAGTATAGTTCTCTGTTTGTGTGGGAGTGCACTGTCCACCACATTTTACTTTGAATTCTAGTTTCTGTTCCAGCAATTATTTAACTTCCCAAACTGCTACGTTTTCTTTGGATTCTAAATGGTGAATCCCTTCTGGGCAGCTTTCCCCAAAGAGTTTCAGCTCAGATTAAACGGAAATGAAGCCTAGATTCATCTGAAACTCAGCAAAAAAATTGGTCCAGGTATGCCAGAATGTCCATAAATGAGTTTAGTGTTTGTAACAAAACCCCAAAGCAAATGAGAACAACCTACTTTCAGGTTTCACTGCAAAGATTTCAGGGCACTCTTAGCGTACATTCACATAGGCCTTTCTGAGCAGGGGAAGTTGACATGGCAACAAATTGGTTTTGTTCCATACTCTTGGCCATTTCCTCAGTGGTAACTAGTTCCACTGAATCCAGTGGAGCTACACAGATTTGCAGCAGCTGAGCAGCTGACTTTGTGATACTTTTAATTTTTAAGTACCAGTCAGCACCAAGATTATACTATTCTTCATATTTTACTTCTTTGATGATAAGTATCTAGTGGAATTGCCAAAGCAGAACAGCAACAGCAGCAGAAGTATCTTTATGCTCTACTGAATAGTGGTTGCTTGCCAAACTTGAATGTACAGAGCAGAGATTCTGGACATTATTTCTCTCTCTTTTGTTATAATTGTCTCTATGGGTGTAAACAGAGAGACAGTAGCTTCACTTTTGTCCACGCCAGATCCTTGTCACCCGCAGGCTGACCTGTCCATCTGAAGAACAACTGCCAGATGTGCAGAGCACACCTTGCCAAGTGAGCTGGACAAACCCGTGCCAACAGGCAAACATGAAATCTCTATCCTCGGTGAGAAACAACTTCTCGCCAGGATTATGCGAGAATGAGAACACATCAAGAATTGGCTGATTCTCGACTCATCCTCATGCGAAATTCGAGTGACTGAGAACTGGTACTGTGCATGCACAATGGCTGCTACAACCATTCTGTGCATGCATGGGGTCCAGCGGCAAATTGCGCAGATGCAGTGCCAGTTTTAGGGTTTCTGGAGAGCCCTGAAAAACTGCATCACACATGTGAAGAATGGCTGTTGCAGCCATTTTGCACATGCACAGTGCCATTTTCTAGACTCTCGTGAGATTCTCGCATACCTCACCAACTATCGACCAGTCTATAAACTTTAGGGAAGGTTATTGAATGGGTGGTGACACAGCAGTTACGGGAGCATTTGGTTTTCTAGATCCCTCGTAGTCTGGCTTTTGCCTTGGTCATGGCACTGAGACTGTGATTGTGGCATTGGTCAATGACCTTCATGACCATGACTTTGATCAGGGTTGGTCATTTCTCCTGATCCTGTTTGATCTGTCAGCAGCACTTGATACCATTGATCATGAGTTGGTGACTCACTTGCAGAGCCGGGCTGGGGTGGGTAGGACTGTACTTGAATGGTTCCACTCTTTCCTGGTCAAAAGAATTCAGCGAGTGGTGCTGGGGGACTATTCCTTGTCCCCCCGGACCTCTCATGTGGGGTGTTCAGTGTCATCAATATGCGGATGACACCCAACTCTTCCTCTCATTTTCATCTTACCCTGGCTCTTCAGTGGCCCTGCAGTCTCGGTGCTTACTCAGTGTTTTCCTGCTGTGGGGGACTGGAAGAGGGCAAGCCATCTGAAGTTGAATCCTGACAAGACAGAGGTGATGCTGGTGGGGAGGGACGCGGGGGTGGAGACACCCATCATTGACGGAGTGTGTCCCTCCTTGGTCCCTCAGGTTCAGAGTCAGGGGGCGCTCCTTGACTCCCAGATCCACCTGGATGTCAAGATGGAGGCTGTGTCGAGGAGCGCATTTTGCCAATTATATCTAGTGAGGTGACTTCGGCCATGTCTCAGACTGACCTGGCCACCATCGTCCATGCTTTCATTACCTCTAGACTGGACTATTGCAATGTGCTTTACATGGTGATGGCTTGGAAGCTGCAGCTGCTGCAGAATGCAGTGGCCCAGAAGCACATCACTCCAGTGCTCCAGACTCTGCACTGCCTGCCTATTGTCTTCCAAACCCGATTCAAGGTGTTGGTGCTTACCTATAAATCCCTATATGGCCTAGGCCCCATGTCTCTGTGGGACTGCATCACTCCCCAGGCGCTGGATCAGCCCCTGTGGTCATCAGGGAGTGCCCTCCTTGAGGTCCCCTGGGTCTCTCGCGGGGTGACAATGGAGAGGGCATTCTCGGTGGCCGGCCACACCGAGACTGTGGAACACCCTTCCAGTCGAGGCCTGGGTGGTCCCAAACCTCTCCTCTTTTTGATGGATGTATAAGACCTGGCTGTTCCGTCTGGTGCTTGGTGAGGGAGATGGTTGTGTTTGGGGGGGTTAGGGAGGTTTTTGTTGTTGTTTTGGCTGTTTTGTTACCCCACTATTTATGTTGTATATTTATTATTATTATTATTATTAGCAAGCATTTATATAGTGCCAGCAATGGACCTGATGCTTTTCAAAGTAATAGATGTTCATTGTATATTTTTATATTTTATGAGCGTTTTATGGTTTATGTGATTTTATATTATCTGCATTTTAGCAGATTTTTAGATGTTTGTTAGCCACCCTAATAAATAAATAAATAAACATGTGAGATCTCACCGGGGTTTGTGAGACTGCAATGCATTTTCATTTCAGCACTAGTCTAAACAGGCCCACGGGCCCTGGCCTGACCTGGCCAAACATGGTCCCACATGGATCATAGATGCTGGCAGACCAAATGGCCAGACCAGCTCCCTGAGTGAGCAAGCGAGCGAGCACACTCATTTGGGCTCCCCACCCTAGCCCTAAGAAGAAGGTGCACAAACTCCAAACATGTGTTGGACCCACACAGGAATTCTGCAGGGAGAACAGAGGCCAGTGCCAGCAGAAGACCTAGGGGACCAGTTTCCTACTTAAACTGCCGACCCTTTTAGCTGTGCTTTCCATCATCTTTTCCACTTTCCCTGTCTGTTCTGGCTGCATAATAAAGTCTGCCTTTTGCTCTTGGACATCAGTGTTGTGTGAGTGTGTGATGGGATTGGGGTTCTACTCTACCCCTCTCCAGACTGGCTGTGATTTAGTTTCCCCACTTACAGTCTCCACTAGCCACAGCTCCCACCAGAACTGTCCCAGTCTATAAAGAGTCCATCATTCTGTCACCCATGTCCCTGGATTTTCCCATGTCACAGAAATTACATTAAGGTTTGCCCAAGTATCTAACCTGGGATTTTCCTTCAACTGTGTCACCCCCACTGTCAGTATCACAAGCACACAAACGCACGCAGACACACAAGCACACAAAAACTTGATTAAAAGAAGTTTATATGTGTAGATCAGATTAAGTACAAGACAAGATTGAGTCAAGAGTGCAAATCAAATAAAAGAATATAATGATAGCGCAAGGCTACATTACTTGTGAGATCCCTAAGCTAAAGTCTTACCCTAAATGTGTGTTCATATTTAAATACATAATTCCCAGCCTCTTTGTGGGAGTCTGGGTGCTTGCTTCCTTGCTGACACATCTATTTCTATTTCTTAATCAATGCATGGCAGAATGGTAACTGCCTCTCTCGCTTGTAGGGATTTCAATAATACCAAATATGTCATTGTTTATATAACAATTTTGAAGGTTACATACAGTTACATTGATCGGTCTTATGAGAATCATGTATGCTATATGTATGTTGTTATCCCAAATCCTGTCACAGAGTATCACAGGGTCCCCAGGTCTGGTCATGTGCTGGCATTTTTCCACCCTGCTCTGCCACCCCAGGGTGTGCAGCCGGGCAAAGGCTGGACTAGTTCCCAGGGCTGTGGGTTGTAAGACGTGAACAGTTGCTGCCATGTCCTGTTACCACGATTACCAGAGTGGCTCCTGGCAAGTCATGAGCTTGCGGGGGTGGGTTGTGAGCAGAGTGGGCCGGTTGGGGGAGCTGGCCCACCAGTCCATGTGTTCCTGATGTGGGACTTCTCCGGGGCAGAGGGAAGGCATGTTTGCTGCTTGCACACTCTGTTCATCCACATGCCTGTCTGTCTGTCTGAAGGTAGCTGAAACCTTGGGTGTGTGCAGCTCCTGTTTGGCTCACCCATGCTTCCGCTCCAGGACTCTGGACTGCTTCTTGTCTGTCTAAAAACACCCATTGAGTCATCGGGTTCTTCCAGGTAAGTACTCCAGGCAGTGGAGAGATGAGGAGTTGGATTAGAAGAATGAAACCTCAGTTGCACTGAGAAAACAAATACAAGAGAGAAAGTATGAGAATAGTTGCAATTACAGTATGCATATTTGCTATCAATCAAAACCAAAGTCATAACAGAAAGAAAAAGAGACATGCTTTTGTAAAGGAGGTTTGCACTGATATTGTCAAAAGTCCTCGAAATTCACAACATTGCCATACTTTATTAATATCTTTTATTGGAAAGTTATTTCCCAGACTTTTGAATCAGAGAAAATCAAGGCCTTTTA
>QEPC01004588.1:811244-821774 GCA_003113815.1 Sphenodon punctatus | reverse complement strand
TCCCCACACATGGAGCAACTAGGGAAAACGGCGGTAACTCCATGGGTGTGGTTGAGTGGGAGGTGAGTGAGGATACGTGTGCAGCCGTGTGTATGCCCCGTCCATGCACTGGGGAACCCACGGATCTCCCCACCTGGCAGAGCCATGTAAAAATAGCATGTGAGGAGCCACTCGAAGAAGAAAAAAAGGTTGCTACCTTGTAAACAAGGTTCTTTGAGATGGCGCCGAATAGTCTCACAACACCCACCCTTCCAGCCCTGCATGGAATTTTTTTCTTATATTTCTAGAAAGTGTTGAAAGGAACTGTCATTCTGAGGGGGAGAGTGCTTTTTATGCTAGAGGAGCTCGAGACCATCATGCAGTCTATTATTTGGATAGGATGAGCATGCACAACCCAGTTGTGAGACTGTTGGGAGCCATCTCAAAGAACCTTCTTTACATGGCAACAACCTTCTGATCAGCAGGTGGGGAGGAGCTGTTTGTAAACAAACAGCCTTATCTCCCAGCCCAATCCCCTGTGTCCCACTGCTGCTGCTGGAGCTACTAGGAAGGAGAGGAAGGTGAGGGATGGGGACAGGAGCCAGGGAGGGGAGGCAGAACAACTTATTGGGGGAGACGCTGTCTGCAGCCTGCCACCCAGCCATGCAACTGCGCGGTCCCAGCTAGACACGGCTGTGCCAGCTCCAGCCCCAGCAAGTTGTGATGACTCCGCTTTGCCTGGGGGGGGGCAAGGTGAGCGAGGACAGGGTCACGGGGCGGGGGAGGTATTCTTGCCTTCCAGCACAGTGCACAAGCCAGGGGGAGACTACAATAGTCAGCATTTACAGAGTTCCGATTCCCCGGCTCTCTGACAGGGGAGAGGAGCTCAAGTGCGCATGTGCAAGACTGCAGAACTAATGTTTTAATCATGAATATCTCAGTTTTGGCTGCACCAATCCATATCATATTTCAGAAGCTGTTGTTATTGATCTCATGCGCCAATCCTGTGAAGTTTGGGGACTCAACTCGTCCAGGGGGAGGAGATATTAATGAATCAAAATCGCGAGGACACTGTGCATTTGACCACAACCAATTAACGTTAAAACAGTCATAACATTTTATTTCCCTTATGGATCTTCCTCAAACTTTGTGGATATGATGGTCCTCACAACTTATAGCCATGGATACATTTTCAGCAATGTAGCTCAAGGAGTTGCCTCAAAATCAGGGGTTCAACAGTCCCCTGTTTATAATGCAGAGTGGTTGTGCATTTAAGTTTCAGGCAGCTATCGCTGCCTGAAAATACCTCTTTGGTTTTGAGCCCTGTCACCTCAGCCTCTGCCTTGATGGAACGCCTGAATGATATAGCCAGGTGGATGCATCGGAGATACTTTGTGCTCAATTCAGTGAAGACTGAGGTGATGCTGGTGGGGAGAGGCAGCTAACATGAGGATGTCCTCCGCTTGGGCCCCTGCATGTTGAGGAGGGTACAGGTGGAGGTGATGGGTAAAGTAAAAGAACTCGAGCATTATTTTCAACCACACTGTCCATTAAAACTCGGGTATTGGACATGATTCAGAGATGCTTTTTTCAGATATGCAATTTGCATAAGCTACACCCTTACTTATCAAGGCTGATCTTGACAGCAACCCATACCCTGGTATCATGAGGCCTGATTTTTGTAATTCCCCCTTCTATAAGCATTCAGCCCAGTGCTTCTTCATCACTTGTAGCTTGTTCAGAATTTAGCAGCATGGCTGCTAATGGCTTGGGTAGCCTTTATTGTATTATGTCTGCCCTATGTTTCCTTAATTGGCTGCCTGCCTGTAGAGCGGCAAATTGAATTTAGCATTGTGTTGCAGATTTTCAGGGCCCTGAATGGTATAGGTCCTGGCTGTATTTGAGATCAGTTCCTGGAATCTTGCTCTGAGGGTTATCTGTGCTCAGAAATCCCCTGCGGTTTGGAGATCCTGCTATCATGCCTTAAGGCAGCAGGCAATCGGGCTTTTGCTGTAGCATGTCCCTTCAGCACTGCTGAATGCTTATAGAAGAGGGAATTACAAAATCAAGTCTCATGGTTACCAGGGCATGGGTTGCGGTGTCAAGGTCAGNTTGTACAGGCATATAAAATTGATACCCTTTATAAAATCTTTCTGATATTTGGCAGAGATGATCATGAAAGTGTTCTATATAGCCCTGCCAAATTTTATGTACACTGGTTGGACTACAAAGATGTTATAGTCAGACATACATTTATAAGTTAATTGCTTATATCACCAAGACCCTTTTTCCAATCCTTCTGTAATTTAGCAAGGTTAGTAAATATAGGAAGGGGTATAATTTGGACAAGTTTCACCTAGATTATATGTGAGACAAAGAAGTTACAGCTAAGAATGTATATGTAGAATATTGCAAAATACAATAATTTAACTGCTTCTAAGATCGGATGCCTTTATCCAATCATTTTGAAATTTGGTAAGCTTAGTGCTTTCTATTGGAGGTATAAGCAGCCCAACGTTCAGCCACATCACTTAGAAAACAAAAATGTTACAGCCAATAATGTGTTTTCCATTGAAACCAATGGAAATTCAATTCCGAACTCACCGAACACATCCAAACTGAATGTTCAAATTCTAGTTTGGTTCGCATGTTCAGTTCAGTCAACTGAACCATTTGAGTTTGGTCCAAACTCTGAACTTCCGAACCGTGTTCGCCCATCCCTAGCTGCACCCTCTGGAGGGCTGGGAGGACTGGGAGGCGGATGTGTGGCCCCTGTGGGTGTGGAGGTGACTGGGGTGGTTTGGGAGGGGGGGGACTGAGGGTCCTGGCATGGGGTCCTTGGCAGGAAAGGTGCCCCGGGGTGGCTACCATCACATATGCACACATGATGCCCACGTGCAGGAGCTGGGAGGTCCTGATATCGTGGGACCTATCCATTTTTGCCGAGTGCTCCCACATCATCCCTGTGATGGCCTGTGCCAGCTGCCCAAGTGCTTCCACCTGCCTGCTGTGCTCCCGGCACTCCCGCCTCTGCTCCAGGCACACCTCTGCCTGGAGCCTCATGTTCCATGCCTCCGCCCACTCCACGGAGTGCTCAATGCCCCCCCCATTCAGTCCACGGCCACTATCATCCACTCCCCCTGTTCAGCCGAGGTGCAGACAATGTCCTCTGCCTGATCCTCCCTCCAGCGGGGGACCCATGCCCGGTACTCCCTCATGCGCTGTGCTAGGGGCACGGGTCTGGGTGACTGTGACTGTTGGGGTTGCCCTGTAGGGTACACAAAGGTGAGTCACCTGCCACTCTGGGCACCCACCCCCAGCCTTGGGATGGGCCTGGGGCTCCGTGGCCCCGTGGGGGTGTCACCTGGCTCCTTCCCCCCCCGGAGCCCTGCCCCCTCTCACCAGCTCCGTGTCTTCCAGGTCTCCCTTCCGGTCCCCCCAGGGGTCCCTCACCCAACCCGTGTGCCTCACCTGGTTCCTCCGCCTGCCGCCTGGACTCCTCGGCACCGTCCTCCTTGCCCGACTGATTCTGGTGCCTGGGTGTCCTGTGCACTGTGGGAAAATGGGTGTGGTGGTTGTTGTAGGGGTGGCTGGGTGGCTGGGCGGGGCCCCAGGGCCCCTTTCTGCCATGTAAGGGGGGGATGGGGCTGCCCCCAGTCCGTGCATCCCCCCCTGCCCCCTGCCCCCTGCCTCCATTCCCTCTCCCCCCAGGCCGCTCGCTTACCCTCTATGTCTGTCTCAGATCCCTTCAAGGCTGGCCCCTCTGTGTTTGTGTGCTCCCCCTGGGACCACTGGCTGAGGGTGATGAGGGTGCCGGCCTTGGACTCTGCCTGTCCGGCCTGGGGGTGAGGGCTCTCCAGGCTGCTGTCTGGGGCGTGTCTGCAGGTTCCAGAGGTCCCGGGGTGTTACTCCTGGGGGTCTGGGACCCTGGAGTGTGTGTCTTCATGGGGGGTGGTGAGTGGAGGGGGTATCTCAGTCCATTCCCTGCTCTGGACCACGGCGCTCCCCATGAGGCGTGGGGCGACAATCAAGACCTTTATATACAGTATGTGGTCCAGGGCATCATAGAAGGGGGCAGTCTGGGCTCCGTGTCTGGACCGCCAATTGTTGTCCCGTATGGCCTTGTACCCCCTCTTCAGATCCTTGGCCTTTGAGTGGCACTGGGCCATGGTCCATTGGTGCCCCACCACCCCCATTTCCTGCACTATGTCCTCGTAGACATGCTTGTTTTACTGATTGAGCACTAGCTCCAGCTGGTACTCCAGGGTCCTCCAGATCTGGATGAAGTCCCAGGGCTCCTGCAACCCCCACTGGTCCCCTTGGTGGTAGGGCCTTCTCCCCTGTCTCCCCTGTGGGTCCTCCCCCACCTCCACCTCCTCTTCCTCCACCTCCTCCTCTTCCTGGGCTGGGCCAGTGTCCTCTGGGGACTCGGCCATCTGGGCCCATTTCTGTGTCTGCGGGACGCAGGAGGGTTTATGGTTGGGTGCAGTTCTGCCCCCTCCATCCAGCGGCCCACCCCCTTTCCCCTCCTCCCTGCAGGGAGCCCGGCCAGGCCCCCTGCCCCCCTTGGTGCCCCACCACCATCACTGCCTCTTCCTCCTCCTCCCTCGCTCTCTCTCCCACCGCTCTCCTCCGCCTCCCTCCTCGCTCCATCCCACCATGTTTCCCTGCTGTGGTTGGCCCTTTAAATCTGCCTCTGCTGCCTGTATTGTTGCTGGTTGCCTGGCGGAGACACTGCGTACTTTGTCCCCAGCTGGGAATCATTTCCTTTTATTCCGGCTGGTGGTTGACGTCCAGATGTTACTTTTTGTTGTTTCCCGCTGGGAATCTCTTTGACCACACTTTCGGAGATGGTCCAGGAGGGAGCTCCGGAAGCGTGTTTGAATTTGACCCCATGTGGGTATTGACTGTGGTGAACATCTGGCGGCCACCGAACAGACGTTCAGGGCGCATTGGCCCCACTGCGGGATTGAGCGTGGTTCACTGTGGTTGAGCGTGATCTCATAACGTCTGAAAATACCCTTTGTCTCTCTGTCATTTTGGACCAACACAGCGTCCACACTCTATCTCTGCACTAAAGAGCTTGTCATACTGGTTGATGTCATGGCAGTATCTTGTGTAGTCTGAGCTTTATCTTCTTTGTGGCAGTAATCTTAGTAGTTTGTTTCAGTTGGGTGTGCTTTTTAAAGGGGTTAGGTTTACAATTAGATACACATGCTGTTCTATGCCTTGTTTCCCTTCGCAGCCACCATGATTGAGCAAGTAAACCATGTAAATTACAAATATAATTATGATTTGTTAACTGTCTCTATTTACCTGATTTATTCATGCAGGTATGGTAATTGACATTGTACAGCCACATTAGAGTCAGAGCCAAATCTGAGGTGGTGGTGTTGCCCTTGGCAAAACATTTTGCATACCCCTCCTCCCGGCATTACATGTCCTAGCTTGGGGCTTGCAGTGTCGTCAAAGAGTCAAGCAGCTGATTTCCCATCCACACTGTGAGTCTTGCCTTCTCGGGGAGCAACCCAGAAACCATAGTCCACACTTTAGTCATCTCTCACCTTGATTACTGCAAATTCCTCCTTACTGGTCTCCCCTGCTCTGATGTCACTCCCCTCACCTCCATTCAGTGCTTGGCTGCCAAAATCATCCACCTTGCCCATCGTTTTGAGCACATTCAGCCCCTCCCCTCTGTCCTACACTGGCTCCCTTTACATGAACACATTCAGCACAAGCTCCCAGTCTTCACTTTTCATAGCCTTGCTCACTTGTATCTCTCTGCGCTTGTATCCCTCCATATGCCTGCCTGGGAGCTTTGCCTGCTCACAACCTCCTTGCTCCTTTAAACGTCTTTGCCCCATCTCTGTTGCTGCTCCTCATGCCTGGAATTCCCTCCCTGGATACATTCATTCTGCTCTNCCAGATTAATGTAATCTGTCCTCCCTCTTTACCTTCCTTTCTTAAATTGTTTTAAAATGAATTTTACATTGTTTTATTGATATTATTTGTGTATTTTTGTAAAGCGTTCTGAGTGCAATTTGACAGGGAGCAGTATAAAAATAAAATTGTTGTTGTTGTTGTTGTTATTTATTTAGCTTATGCACCTGTTGTGCTATATTCTTATGAATTAGCAGGAGTTCAGGTCTTTTAGAACATCAGTCTTATTGTAATAACCTAAGATAGCCAAATGAGTTGGGGAAAACACATTACACGTATTATGTATGATGAGTTGAGGAATTTGCTATCCCTGAAGTCCCAGGGAAGATGGGGCCAGTTATCCTCAACCAGTATTTTCCAAAACATCTAGAAATACAGCGAACTTCCCATACCAATGGGTTCCAATATCCCATTCTATGCACGCACATTTGAGGGCACTGGTACCCAGCCTCTCACCATTTCTTCATCTTGACATAGTCTTTTGTGCACACACCTTATCCTATAAAATCATCTCAGAGAAGAGAGGTGACAAATCTCAAGCATTACACATTACAGCAACAGGATAGGAAACAACCTGCTTTGCTGCTGCCAGCTTCATTGAGCCTAGGGACCTACGAGACGCCCAGACTCCTCGGTAACAGTTGCTAGGGAAACATTTTAGGGAATCTTTTTCATAAATTCATAGTAATCTTCATTTCTCAAATGTCAGGACTAATGACTCACCCTTTGATTACAAATGGGATTTGCTACCACAGGATTGCTGGCAGCCTTCAAAGCTAAATTGTATTTGTCGACATTTGAAGACTTTTAGTATGTTGGATACCACTGCTCCCCTTGAGTGAGCAGGAAATAGAGACACATGAATATTGACCTCCTTTTAGAGCCAATTTAACTTATGTCCTTATACTCAGCCAAACAGAGCTGTTAGCTTTTTCAAAGGAGAGCATTAGTTCAGCAGAACTGTTTCCACCTTTTGTTCTATGTTTCCAAACTGGAAGGACCACGGGACAGAATTTGCCCTATGTACTCCTGAGAGAAACCCCATTAGTAGGAAGTCTGAACAAAGAGAAAGCCCATCAAAGATGGGATGTACAAGGACAAGATGCCCATTAGTCCTATTCCATTGATTCAGCACCTCCTCTAAGAAACCTCCTCAACGGAGTTCCTATGAAGTATGACCCACACACAACTCAAAGCGGTCAGAATGCACTGCTTAGTCAGAGAGGTGGTACATGCATGCACCAACAAACTTATCCCACTAATGGCTAAATCCATCATTGGTCAAAGAGAATCCAGGACTTAATTTTCTTTGGCTAGTGATGCTAAAGTAAGCTCATAGGCTTTCTGTTAATCAATCTCTAATCAAATCTAATAAAACTGAAGTAGTAGCAGTTTCCATTCATGCATCCATAGTCTAACTGGAAACCAGCCCCCAGGTCTGACTTTCTATTGCTTTGCACATCATGTAGTGATAAGCACCCATGTAAGGTTTATGCAATTTTAGAGCTTTAGAGATACAGAGGACAGGTTCTATTTCAGGAAATACTATCACATAGACATACTGGACCCCAGATTTAGATATGCTTTCAAACTGAGTGCTTTAAAGAGGTGAAAAGGAAATCTTAGGATCCAAGGGCATTATCTCCATACTTCCCTGGATTTACCTACTAAGTCAATAATTTCTTGTGGAAAACTTGGATCAGTGGGATTTCCTGTAAAAGAAATGAGATCAGAGTGGAAGATGCCACTGAAAAGAGTCATAGCTCTCCATTTAATATACCATAGTGAATTGCTAAAGAGACACTTTCCTCAGAACAAAGAGAAAGCCTATCAATTTAGGAATCAGTACTCCAAAATGTATTTTCAGATGGCCAGTAAAGAATGACCAGTTATTCCTTTTTTGAAATTATCCCAGATCGGTCTGAACACTATTAACTGAAACAGGACAAATGGAGAAAACATTACTCCAGCTTTTCCGAATCCTGTCTAGGGAAGATGCATCCTTTTTCTACACTTTTAAATCAGGCTGTCTGGAGACAGACACTTGTGCCTTCCTGTTGTGTCTGGTTCCCCCACCCCACCCCCACCCCCCAAAAATACCAAAAATGGGATCCTTTGTTCAACTTCATGCCCGAGTACATATATTTCCCTATCCTTCCTATACACCCAAGTCCCGACTAGCATATTTATTGGTGTAGGCGACTGTGTTAAGAACTTACATGGCAAAAGTACTTCCCCAATTGACCTATGGTGGAGAGATACGGGGCTATAAAACTGATTATTCTATAGAAATATCTCAGAATATTTTTCTAAGAAAGTTTTTGTGATTGCCGCCAGCTGTTCCGGCAGCAATACTCGACTCGAAACAGGGACTTAAATCAGTAACTTAAATCAAAACTTAAATCAGTAGGAGCTTATTTGCTAAAGAAAATCCTAAAATTCTGGTTTTCTATTTTAACATTGAATCCAGATCATTTCCCAAAAATGTGTCTATTTGAAGAACAACAATATACTTACTCCTCATATTCACCCTGGTATGGCTTTATAACAATACAACTTAGACAAATGGGTTTGTGGTATTTGATGCAGGACGATAGTAGATTTATATCATTGCAAGAGAAAGAATTGGTATTTCTTAGAATAAATGATTTTTTGGGCAAGAAGATATTGCTTCTACTTGCTTTTCGAAAATGGTACCCCTCTACATACATTGGTTACCTCATTCTGACTTAGCATCATATCTACAGCTAGATTTGAAGAAACCATTAAGGATGCATTTATCAAGGCTGAGAATGTCCTTAATGGCCACAGCATTAATTGTGGGATGTAGATATGGAATACAAAGGAAAGAAAGAAGTTTTTGCCCGTGTGGCATGGGAATGGTGGAGGATGAAGTGCGTTATGTACTTGAGTGTTCTTTCTTTCTTTCTTTCTTTCTTTCTAATAATATTTGTATGCCGCCCCTTCCTGCTACAAGCATCTCAGAGTGGCTAACAACATTTTAAAACATATAATAAAATTAATTAAAAACAACATTCCCAGAATTAACCCCCACAAAAAAACCAATAAAACCCCACCCTTACCCACCCATCTCCCTTGACAAAGGCCCAGCGGAACAGCCAAGTTTTACACTTTTGATGGAAAAAGGGGAGGTCATCGATCAGGTGGTCCTCCAGTGGGAGTGAGTTCCACAGCCGTGGTGCAGCCACCGAGAACACCCTCCACATGGTCAACACCCAGGAAAACCCAGGGAACCTCAAGAAGTGTGCCCCCAACCAACTGCAGAGTCGATCCAGAATCCAGAGGGTGAGACGGTCCTTCAGGTAGGTGAGGCCCAGGCTGTTCAGGGCTTTAAAGGTCAACATCAACACTTGAATTGGCCCCGGAAGACTATCAGCAGCCAGTACAGAGAACGAAGCACTGGAGTAATGTGCTCACATTGGCACATCCCCTTCAGGAGATGAGCCTCCACATTCTGCACCAGCTGCAGTCTCCAAATCATCACCAAGGGTAGCCTCACGTAGAGCGTGTTACAGTAACATAATCTCGAGGTAATAAAAGCATGGATGAATGTGGCCAGGTTCGAGTCCGAGACATTTAGCCTAAGCCGACATACCAGGTGTAATTGGCGAATTGCACCTTTCGCCACAGCTTTCACCTTGACATCCAGGCAGAGCTGTGGATCAAGGAGCACCCCCAAACTATGGACCTGGGGTACCAGGAGAGGATGGACCTCATCAATGACAGGGGCCATCACTCCACTGGCTTTCCCCACAACCATCACATATGTCTTGTCAGGATTTATCTTCAAGCAGTTCACCCTCATCCAGTCCCCCACACCTGACAAACACCAGGTAAGCACTGACACTGCCAGACCTGGGTCTGATGAAAACAAGAGCTATAGTTGGGTGTCATCAGCATATTGATGACACTTTATGCCAAATTCTCTAACAACCTCCCCCAAAGGCTACATGTACACATTGAACAAGAGAGGGGACAAGATGGAACCCTATGGGACTCCACATGTGAGGCCCCAGGGAGAAGATGAAAAATCACCTAGGACCAAACGCTGGGTTCTCCCAGCCAGGAAAGAGCAGAACCATTCAAGAACAGCCCCGCTCATCCCTGTTCGGTCCTGCAGCTGCGTCACCAACAACTCGTGATCAACGGTATCGAATGCAGCCGAGAGATGTAACAAAATTAACAGGGTCGAATAGGGCTGGGAATTTCGGTTCCCCCGGTATCCGAAACTGCAGGTATTTTGCTGTACCGGCAGTTTAGGATTAACCCGGTAATCTGGGGTACTGGTACCGGTTCCCCGTGCCTGATTTTTTTACATTGCAGCCATTGAAATGAATGGTCACAATGTAAATAAAAACAAAAAACCCCACCCACTCACTTTCTCTCCCCCATCCAGACTGCGCGGGTGGAAGGGGGGGACACCCCCCACCCACCCTGCCCAGCCTGGATTACTTTAAACAAAATTTTACCCGAAGTCTGGCTGCTAGTGTGGGCTCTGGGCCGCCGCCGCCGCACTGGCTGCAGTGACCTGGAGCCTGCACCAGCAGCAGCCAGGGTGATCCCTGGGGTGGGGGTGGTTTAACACCCCCC
>QEPC01004588.1:797456-811144 GCA_003113815.1 Sphenodon punctatus | reverse complement strand
GGTATCTCAGTCCATTCCCTGCTCTGGACCACGGCGCTCCCCATGAGGCGTGGGGCGACAATCAAGACCTTTATATACAGTATGTGGTCCAGGGCATCATAGAAGGGGGCAGTCTGGGCTCCGTGTCTGGACCGCCAATTGTTGTCCCGTATGGCCTTGTACCCCCTCTTCAGATCCTTGGCCTTTGAGTGGCACTGGGCCATGGTCCATTGGTGCCCCACCACCCCCATTTCCTGCACTATGTCCTCGTAGACATGCTTGTTTTACTGATTGAGCACTAGCTCCAGCTGGTACTCCAGGGTCCTCCAGATCTGGATGAAGTCCCAGGGCTCCTGCAACCCCCACTGGTCCCCTTGGTGGTAGGGCCTTCTCCCCTGTCTCCCCTGTGGGTCCTCCCCCACCTCCACCTCCTCTTCCTCCACCTCCTCCTCTTCCTGGGCTGGGCCAGTGTCCTCTGGGGACTCGGCCATCTGGGCCCATTTCTGTGTCTGCGGGACGCAGGAGGGTTTATGGTTGGGTGCAGTTCTGCCCCCTCCATCCAGCGGCCCACCCCCTTTCCCCTCCTCCCTGCAGGGAGCCCGGCCAGGCCCCCTGCCCCCCTTGGTGCCCCTGCACCACCTTTTCCCCTCCCCTTGGTTCCCTTTACCCATTTCCGGGGTGCCTCCTCCCCTGGTCTGGCTGATGTCCCCGGGGCAGCCTGTCCCGGCTGCTCCTGCTGCTGCTGCTGTTGTCCCTCCACCTCCTCCATCCGCAGCTTGACCACCACCTCCCCTCCTCCGCCTGCGCTTCCTCCTCCACCACCTCCTCCTCCTCCTCCTCCTCCTCTATCACTCTGTCTCCCACCGCTCTCCTCCGCCTCCCTCCTCGCTCCATCCCACCATGTTTCCCTGCTGTGGTTGGCCCTTTAAATCTGCCTCTGCTGCCTGTATTGTTGCTGGTTGCCTGGCGGAGACACTGCGTACTTTGTCCCCAGCTGGGAATCATTTCCTTTTATTCCGGCTGGTGGTTGACGTCCAGATGTTACTTTTTGTTGTTTCCCGCTGGGAATCTCTTTGACCACACTTTCGGAGATGGTCCAGGAGGGAGCTCCGGAAGCGTGTTTGAATTTGACCCCATGTGGGTATTGACTGTGGTGAACATCTGGCGGCCACCGAACAGACGTTCAGGGCGCATTGGCCCCACTGCGGGATTGAGCGTGGTTCACTGTGGTTGAGCGTGATCTCATAACGTCTGAAAATACCCTTTGTCTCTCTGTCATTTTGGACCAACACAGCGTCCACACTCTATCTCTGCACTAAAGAGCTTGTCATACTGGTTGATGTCATGGCAGTATCTTGTGTAGTCTGAGCTTTATCTTCTTTGTGGCAGTAATCTTAGTAGTTTGTTTCAGTTGGGTGTGCTTTTTAAAGGGGTTAGGTTTACAATTAGATACACATGCTGTTCTATGCCTTGTTTCCCTTCGCAGCCACCATGATTGAGCAAGTAAACCATGTAAATTACAAATATAATTATGATTTGTTAACTGTCTCTATTTACCTGATTTATTCATGCAGGTATGGTAATTGACATTGTACAGCCACATTAGAGTCAGAGCCAAATCTGAGGTGGTGGTGTTGCCCTTGGCAAAACATTTTGCATACCCCTCCTCCCGGCATTACATGTCCTAGCTTGGGGCTTGCAGTGTCGTCAAAGAGTCAAGCAGCTGATTTCCCATCCACACTGTGAGTCTTGCCTTCTCGGGGAGCAACCCAGAAACCATAGTCCACACTTTAGTCATCTCTCACCTTGATTACTGCAAATTCCTCCTTACTGGTCTCCCCTGCTCTGATGTCACTCCCCTCACCTCCATTCAGTGCTTGGCTGCCAAAATCATCCACCTTGCCCATCGTTTTGAGCACATTCAGCCCCTCCCCTCTGTCCTACACTGGCTCCCTTTACATGAACACATTCAGCACAAGCTCCCAGTCTTCACTTTTCATAGCCTTGCTCACTTGTATCTCTCTGCGCTTGTATCCCTCCATATGCCTGCCTGGGAGCTTTGCCTGCTCACAACCTCCTTGCTCCTTTAAACGTCTTTGCCCCATCTCTGTTGCTGCTCCTCATGCCTGGAATTCCCTCCCTGGATACATTCATTCTGCTCTCTGCCTCCCAACTTTCAAATCCCTCCTGAAACCCCACCTCTTTCACCACCAGGCTTTTCCTAGCTCGTCATGAGTGAAATTGTGTTCTTTCCCGCCATCACTCAGAATCTAGTTCCCTGTAACTAAGTGAGGCACATGCACCCGCAGCTTCTCAACCTCTTGAATGTACTCTTGTCTCTCCCATTGTTTGCCTCTCCCTTGTCTCCCCATCCCTTGTCTCTTAGACTGTAGGCCCTTTGGGGGTAGGGACCTCTCTATAACTATTGATTGTACAGCACCAAGTACACTACTGGTGCAATAATAAAGAATAATTAATAATAAATTAATAATTAATAAATAACCGGGACAAACTGTATGCCCCATCCATTGGACAGGGTAGCCTTTCATGGCGATGCATTCACAAATTGCATAGGAAATTGTGCATTTTACTTTTTGGTGTGTGGGGGGATGGGGTGGACTTGGGCTTCCATATAAAACTCGGATGCCATATCCATGCAATAAGAAATGTATTTCCATTTGCTGTTTCTGAAACCCAAAAGACCTTAACAGGTGGATTGTCTAATTCAAGTGAAATTGTATTGCTTGAGAAGCAGCAATTAGAATATCATCTAAGTAGATTAATGTTCTGATCCCTAGACTTCTAAGAATGCTTACTACTAGACATAATAGCACGGTGCATGCAGATAATGCTGAAAGCAGGCCAAATATAGTTGCATTCCATTAATGATAGCTCCCAAACTAACTGAACCTAAGCAGTTTCCTCTAATTGCTGGGAGCAGAAGAGGAGGGATATAAATATTCTAATAAATAAATAAAATAAATAATTGTGTTGAGCTGATAGGCTTAGAAGAGCATTACACCATGTAAATATGATAGAGCTCCTTTGTAAGTTTTCACGCTTAAATCTTTTAATTTTATTGAGAAATATTTGGATGCATAACATAATTTGAGGATTGAAGGATGACCAAAAAACGATCTCCCAAGGCATGATCTCCTGCTCTACAGGGTGAGTTGTTACCTTATTTTACAAATAAATGAACAGAGAGGTTACATGAGGTCACAGTGAGGAACAGAATCCCTGATTCTTACATGATAGACCCAGTGTTTACCTATTGCTAACCGGGCTGCATCTTTATGAGCTGTGTAACTCACCAAGGAAGTAAATGTGTGTCGAATTCAGCTCTAGTAACTGCATTTAAAAGAAAAGCTCAAGTAGTGGAGTTTAGTACCAAAGGTCTGACAGTTAAGAGTGCAAATCTATCTTAGGTGAATGATTTTTCAAAATTCTGGTAACTGAATTTGTTTTTTGAGTTTTCTTTTTAAAAGCAACTGGTGTATTTATGTATTTATTTATTGACATTTGTATCATGCCCTTTCCCAGAGGCTCAGGACAGCCAACAATATAAAATACAAATACAATATATATATATTAAAATTCAGTCAAATATAAACACTTAAAAGAAAATTAAGGAGAAATCTCCAAACCCTATCCCCAGCCACCAAATGCCTGACCAAATAAATATATCTGATAGTGCCTCTGGAAAATGCTCAAACTTAGGCTACAGCTATGGGCTATGGCTGGGGGAAAGGCATTCCAAAACTGTGGCGCAATGACCAAGGATGCCTTTCTGCTCATCCTTGCTGTATGAACATGATGCAATGACGGAAATTGCAAGAGGGAGTCCCTAACTGATCTCAGGGAATGCAACGGAACATAGGGAAAGAAGCAGTCTTTCAGACACGTAGGGCCTAAGCCATTTAGGGCTTTATGGGTCGATTCACGCAATGAGGAAACAGCCTGTTACTAAGGCTGAAATGAGATGTCACTAAAACATCATTCCCGTCGATATCCAAGTCCCAGATACTGCCTCGGTCAAATTGAGAACTTATCAGTACTTGGTAATTTCTTGACTGATGTTTCATTTCTTGATTTACTTATTTTCCACTTACCGTGGTCCCATTTACCTCTTTGCCCTTTACTGCTTTGCCATCTATTTCAAATCCCCAGAAGGATTTTAATACCACATGTCTTACACTCTATTTCCCCTTGTCCTTCCTTCTTACTCATTGGCTGGTACACAAATTCCTTTTCTAATCTGAAATCCAGTTGCAGATTGGTCAAAGCAAAGGGAAAAACACAGAACAAAAATTCTGATTGGAGACACTGGAATTAAGGTTAGGGGCACTTGGGGGAGATTCAGGGGTGGGCTATTCACACAGGGCTGACCTTACTATGGGGTGGACCGGGTAGGTTGCCTTGGGCCCTGCCACCCCGGGGGTGGGGAGGGCTTGTGCACTTCCTCCACCACTCAGGACATGGATTCAGTGGCTAGCCACTGTGGGTCCCCCTCTGCACCCGCGCACCAGTCTGCCTGAGCCCCCTTGGCAGCAGCCTAGACAGGGGTGGAGGAAGCCATTTATCCCCCCATCACTTATTCGATGCTGCCACTGCCGTGACAATTTGTTTCAAAGGCCCTGCACTGCAGTGCATGTGTGCATGCTGGGGCCACTGTGTTTCCTAGTCTGGCATGTTGGGAAATGTAGTCCCAGCATGCCAAACGTAGGAAACATGGTGATGACTCCAGCATGCACATGTGTGTGGCAGTGCAGGGCCTTAAACAACAGCATATGGCAGCAACAGGTGAGCGGGCAGGGGGGGCAAATTCCTGATGTGTGGTGTGTGAGAGAGAGTGGTGTGTGAAAATGAATGAGTGTGTGCAAGTGTGTGTGAGAATGAATGAGTGTGCGTGCGTGCGTGTGTGCATGCATGAGAGAGAGAGGTGATGATGTTGTGTAAGAATAAATGTATGCGTGTGTGAAAGAGAGAGTTGTGTGTGGGAATGAATGAGTTTGTGTAAGTGTGGGGTGTTTGTGTGTGTGAGAGAGAGTGGTGTGTGAGAATGAATTTGTGAGAGAGTGAATGTTTGTGTAGGTGCATGAGAGGCCCTTTTTGCACAGACCCCCCCCCCCATGTGAGGGTGGGTGTGTGCACGCTCCCGCACTCCACCCACCTCCACCCATCACCTATGCATGGAGGCATTGGGGTCAATGGAGGTGCCTCCACACGTGGAGGTGGGTGGGCATCCATGCGACGGGTCACCAACACACTGCCTACCTGCCGCAGCCTCAACCCGTCCCCCCGCACTGCCAGCCTGTTTGACCAACGCCACCAGCCTGTGTGTGCATGAGGGGTGGGGGGTTAAGAATAAATGATTGAATGTGTGTGTATGAGAGAGAGAGAGAGAGAGAGAGAGAGAGAGAGAGAGNTAACAACATTTTAAAACATATAATAAAATTAATTAAAAACAACATTCCCAGAATTAACCCCCACAAAAAAACCAATAAAACCCCACCCTTACCCACCCATCTCCCTTGACAAAGGCCCAGCGGAACAGCCAAGTTTTACACTTTTGATGGAAAAAGGGGAGGTCATCGATCAGGTGGTCCTCCAGTGGGAGTGAGTTCCACAGCCGTGGTGCAGCCACCGAGAACACCCTCCACATGGTCAACACCCAGGAAAACCCAGGGAACCTCAAGAAGTGTGCCCCCAACCAACCGCAGAGTCGATCCAGAATCCAGAGGGTGAGACGGTCCTTCAGGTAGGTGAGGCCCAGGCTGTTCAGGGCTTTAAAGGTCAACATCAACACTTGAATTGGCCCCGGAAGACTATCAGCAGCCAGTACAGAGAACGAAGCACTGGAGTAATGTGCTCACATTGGCACATCCCCTTCAGGAGATGAGCCTCCACATTCTGCACCAGCTGCAGTCTCCAAATCATCACCAAGGGTAGCCTCACGTAGAGCGTGTTACAGTAACATAATCTCGAGGTAATAAAAGCATGGATGAATGTGGCCAGGTTCGAGTCCGAGACATTTAGCCTAAGCCGACATACCAGGTGTAATTGGCGAATTGCACCTTTCGCCACAGCTTTCACCTTGACATCCAGGCAGAGCTGTGGATCAAGGAGCACCCCCAAACTATGGACCTGGGGTACCAGGAGAGGATGGACCTCATCAATGACAGGGGCCATCACTCCACTGGCTTTCCCCACAACCATCACATATGTCTTGTCAGGATTTATCTTCAAGCAGTTCACCCTCATCCAGTCCCCCACACCTGACAAACACCAGGTAAGCACTGACACTGCCAGACCTGGGTCTGATGAAAACAAGAGCTATAGTTGGGTGTCATCAGCATATTGATGACACTTTATGCCAAATTCTCTAACAACCTCCCCCAAAGGCTACATGTACACATTGAACAAGAGAGGGGACAAGATGGAACCCTATGGGACTCCACATGTGAGGCCCCATGGAGAAGATGAAAAATCACCTAGGACCAAACGCTGGGTTCTCCCAGCCAGGAAAGAGCAGAACCATTCAAGAACAGCCCCGCTCATCCCTGNGTGCGTGTGTGCATGCATGAGAGAGAGAGGTGATGATGGTGTGTAAGAATAAATGTATGCGTGTGTGAAAGAGAGAGTGGTGTGTGGGAATGAATGAGTTTGTGTAAGTGTGGGGTGTTTGTGTGTGTGAGAGAGAGTGGTGTGTGAGAATGAATTTGTGAGAGAGTGAATGTTTGTGTAGGTGCATGAGAGGCCCTTTTTGCACAGACCCCCCCCCCCATGTGAGGGTGGGTGTGTGCACGCTCCCGCACTCCACCCACCTCCACCCATCACCTATGCATGGAGGCATTGGGGTCAATGGAGGTGCCTCCACACGTGGAGGTGGGTGGGCATCCATGCGACGGGTCACCAACACACTGCCTACCTGCCGCAGCCTCAACCCGTCCCCCCGCACTGCCAGCCTGTTTGACCACCCCCACCCCCAACGCCACCAGCCTGTGTGTGCATGAGGGGTGGGGGGTTAAGAATAAATGATTGAATGTGTGTGTATGAGAGAGAGAGAGAGAGAGAGAGAGAGAGAGAGAGAGAGAGAGAATGAATGTGTGAATTTGAGAGAGGGGAGGTTGCTCCCTATCCCCCCGTGCCCCCTCCCATAACTGTCCCCTCTCTCCTCCACTGCCCCCCCACCTCTCCCCATGGCTGCCCCCTCTCCCCCTGCCCCCAATGGCTTCTGGAGGGGAAGAAGAAGCCAACACCCAGGCCAAGGAGAGACCCACCAGAATGTTCCTGCTGTCCCCGCCTGCATAGCAGCCTAACCCCGGCTCTGTCTGACTTTCAGTTCTCCCAGAAGACCCAGGCCCAGCAGCATCGGAGCTTATTTGTGCTGCAACACCTCTCCAGGGAGATTTAGGAGTGGAGCGTGGCCATCTGTGGGAGGGTTTGGTAAGGGGCTGGGGTGTGTTGTGGTCCTGAGGTGGTGGTTGTTGTTTTTTTATGTTTGTTCAGTTTTTCTGAACTTTGGTGTTTGAGATCCAAGCCCAAATCCAGGAACTGGAAAGGAGCCACATAAAATCTTGCTGAGGACTGTGTTTGGTCCCTGGGCCTGAGGTTTAGATCCTCACTCCTGCTTTCATGGCTGTGTGGGGGTTGTTCGATTCATGTTTAATCAGCTGGATTTATGTTTGAACTTCTGTGTTGGGGGTGTAATAAGGAACTGTTCAAGAGGAAGAAGGTCCAGATCATGGATCTGTGACATGGATCTGTCCCTATCCTTGAGTCCATGCCCTCGTGTTTTAAATAAGAATAATTGCCGTTTAACCAATAACCATATCTATGTCATGTACTTCTTTTAATCTAAAACAGATTTAAATGTTCTTTGGTGCACATTGTACTGACGGGTTAACAATAACATATGACAATTCTCTGTAATCATCAAAGGGAAGTGAGTGGGGCGGGGGAAAGTGGGCAGGGCTGAGGCGGGTCCACATTTTGCCTTCGCCCTGGACCATTTCTAAGACTAGCCCTATATTCACACAGCTGCTTCAGGGAACATGGACCCCCTTGGCTTGTGGGGCCCAGTGCAATTGCAGAACGTGTCCCTACTATAACTTTTCTCCTTGCCAGTAACACATGTCCTTGCCTATGACCAAAATATTGTTTGGATTTGGGAAACATATTTAATTTTTTTGGATTCTATGCATTTTGAAACCCACTTGAGCATTTTGTGACTACAAAGAAATGATATCACCATAGAGTACTTCCTGGTAAAGAGGCAGCAGACATTGGTTTCAATGATGAATCCACATGACAGTGTTTACTACAGCCACTGGACTGTCTTTATGCTGTTTATCAGTATTGGGCTCATTGAAGACTGTATCCACACAACAGTTATTTGGGTGTGAAGTCATTAAACCGTCTGACCCACCAGCAGTTGTGTGTCTCTCTCTCAGACATGTGGGCAAGCACATACAGGTGTAGTGTGGGACAAGTGGTGGGATGAGTTACAAGGACACCCTCGGCCTGTAGTACATATGTTAACATGCAGGGAGGAAATAGCAAAGCTCTTTGCATGGATGGGAGATGTAGCAATCTCACAGCCAGGTAATTGTTGTGTAGAGAGAGCCTATAGGTCAGCAGTGGGGAACCTCAGGTATGGGGGTCAAATGGGGGCCATGGGTCATTTTTATTTGGCTCATTTCCAGTGCCTAGATCTGGCTCCTTGATCTAGTTCCTACCTCCTACCACTGAAAGACTGAACTTTGGGTAAGGGAGGAGAGATGAGGACATGCACACAAGAATAGGTGAGAGATTCATGATCTGGACCCTTTTGTTCCTGAGCGCACCCCTTAAATGCCCTCACTTCCAACTTCTAAGTAAAGAGTTTGTACTAATTTTCAAAGTGGCCTCTGGGAGAGAAAAGGTTTCCCACCTCTGCAATAGATAGACCATGTGTCAGAATGGGATGTTGCATTGAACATATCTTTAAAAGTTTATACAATCATGAGTGGTGTAAATAGGGAACTATTATTTATACTATCAAATAGTACTGGAACTAGGGGACACCTCATGAAACTAGCAGGTAGCAGATTTAAAACAAATAAAAGAAAATATTTTTTCACTCAACATACAATTAAGTTGTGGAATTTGTTGCCAGAGGTCAAGGCCAGTAGTATAGCTGGGTTTAAAAAAGGATTGGATAAATTTCTGGAGGATAGGTCAATTACCAGCTATAGTCGGGTAGGCTTATGAAATGTAACCTCTTACTGTCGAGAGCTGGGAGCAAGCAGCAGGGAATGGATTTCCTCATTGTGACCCATTCAGTACTTCTTCCAAGTGACCAAGATTGGCTACTGTCGGAGACAGGTGCTGAGCTCAATGGACCATTGGTCTGACATAGTATGGCACTTCTTATGTTCTTATGACACACAATGGGTGCTTTTAGATGGACAGCAGCTCTGCTTCTGCTCACTTCATCCCGGGTTGACTGGTCCAGGTAGAGGCACCTTCCAGATGGGCAAAGCCAGCTCCACAAGTGGTGCTCCAGAACATATTGGAGCAAGCCACATGGAGGGTGCCGTCCAAACCTGGGGCAGTGGCTGAATATAAAACTCTGTCCATCTGTTGGGTAAACCCATGCTTCAGCTCCATGTCCAGCCACCCATTGGCCTGGTCAGCATCATAGAGTTATGGCCGCCAGTCTAGAGTGTTTGGTGAGCGGATGCAACTCTATGGTTTGGGAGGTGCAGCGTGGGCAGCCCACACCCCAGGGACACCCGACAGTCTGCCTAAAGCAGACTAAAGTGGAGCTGGAAGCGAGTGGATTTGGGGGGTATTTATTTATGTTTCTTTGTTTGTTTTACCAAAAATGTTTTTATTGTATGAAAGAAACCTGAAAACACTAAAATAATGTTCTAGTTTCTATTTCTTTAACTGTTTGATCCATATACTGTACGCGAGCTGAATTAGAACTCAACTGAGTTTTTCATTAGGGTATATGTATTTATTTCTGTTACCAAATAAATAAACTATGAATTTACCCTAACTCTCTCGTAAAGAATTGTACAGATGAGAGTCTCTCTAGCAACTAGAGGTTTACACAGACATTTACATGTTCATGAAGGCAGAATAATCAGGCATCTAACATCCTAATTTGTACATGCAAATGTGGGTGGGCTTTGCATGTTCAGAAAATTGCACACTTAGGCCGTTTTTAGACAAGCGCGGTGGCGCCCGCGCTTGTTTTCAAAAGAGCCGGCAGTCCATTCCACACGTGACGCTGCTGCCGAATACGCGCATGCGCGGGCGATGCGCATCCATTTCCGGCCGCGTATGACCAGCCTCGATTGCCAACCCGGTCAGTTCGCGGCCGGAAATGGACGCGCATTGCCTGCGCATGCGCGTATTCGGCATCAGCGTCATGTGTGGAACGGACTGCCGGCTCTTTTGAGAAACAAGCGCGGGTGCCACCGCGCTCGTCTGAAAACGACCACAGAGTTGCAGGGGCAAACTAAAAGGCCAGCTTGAATCTACTTTGAAAATATGCCCCAGTTTCCCAATTTATGTGCAGAAACTGTAAATAAAATTCTCACTGCTAATTGCTAAGTGGGGTAGCAGCTAGTTCATCAAGAGATTATTAGAATCATCTTCTTACCTATTTAATAAAGCTGGTAGAACATGGGTCTTTTAAGTTTAAAGAAATGTTGAAAGTTGCTGTGGTGTTGTCCGATTCACTGGCAGCTTCATGTTGTTGCTAGCTAGCCCTTAATGCTGATGCAGGTTCCACTGACGTGAATGAGGCTTATGTCAGTGCACTACTAAGAACTAGCACTGACACAAATAGAAGGATCATGCTGTAATAGTGGGAGTCCTGTTTTTCAGTGTCTGTTTTTTGAGATCTATTGTGTAAAACTGGGAACCAAAAAAATGTGTAGTTAGAGATCACCTTTTGAAAGCTTGGTCGAAGGCTGCTGAAATCTAGGAGTGAGCTGGAAATGTATAAATGCTACATGTAAAATGCAGTCTTACTGTTGCATCTTTATTCACCATCAACTTCCAGATGGGAACTATCTTTCATGGTTCATAAAGTCAAATCCAGCTGCTACATTTGGACCTACATAAGGAATCCACATTTTATTGCTTTAGCAGCGCTTATAAAACAATTGCTGTTGTTTCTTTGGCGCTGGTGCACCTCTCCTTTCTCAGTGCAACTTAGATCTCTGGCTTTTGGGAAATTGTATTTTTATAGTTGATCACTTAGCCGGGCTTGGTAACGGGATCCTGCCTTTTACAGCATTTTCTGGATAGCTGACATAACTGACAGGAAAACGATCTTGGGCAAATGGCATTCAATATAAAAGCCATATATTTCAGTTACTTACTAAGAGTGCTCAGACAATTTCCTATGCTAACCACAATGGATATGAAATACTCCTGGAATCTCAGTTTTATTATTAAGGAACAGGAAGTGCACGCACAGTTTCCTTTCCCCTCCCCCTCCGCTAATCTGATTCTTTGATAGTCATGTGTTAGGAATAACAATGGAGTTTCTCCCAACGCATAATATTCCCACAGCTAAAGGAAATTAACCCTTGGCAAACCTCTGAAGAGACTGCAGGCTGGGTTTTTCTGCACCAAAAAAAGAACCTCATTAGGAGTAAGTTTATATCATTGGAGGGATCATGCAACACTTCCAGCTATTATAGTCAGACATAATTTATTTGCATTTTAGATGGGATTGTCAAAGCAACCAAAGCAAAGCACATCAGTTCCAGAGAATTATTCAGCTCGACAAAATTACCCATCCCTGCGCTTTTGTCATTACCCATAGATTTCAAGTGTTCTACATTCACTCAGTCACATGCATTAAAATTCCCCCCACCTCCAGACTTTGAAATAGCATACGTCAGCCTATTTGAACAAACACACATAAAAACAGAAGAGGCAGTACACAGAGAGTTAAAGCACGAGTATGACAGGGAAGCACGTTTGCTGTGAATTGGGAAGCACAAACTATAGTCAAAACCACTGGATAATCCCCATCCTGCTGAGTGGCTTCCCCAGAGGTCTGATACAGTGCTAAAGCCTCTTACGCATACTGAGACAAAGCTTATTTTGAGCCGAATTCAGCTCCTGAAGCCACCATACTGCTTCCTGACAGCCTCCAATTGCACTGCCTCTGTATTTGTGTTTCCTGCTGTTTATATTTACTTGCTCCCAGAGTCACAACAGGCTACATAAACAAATAGCTGCTATTGCAGGCCTTTGTATCCGTGCAGGTAAAATGCTTTGCTTCCCTTGTAGTTTTGCCTAGATTGTGCAAATAGGCTTTTAATACCTTCGAGAGATTAATTTGGTAATTATAAACCAGTTTAGAAACACATGCTAAACAATTGGTCACATAATCACCCTCCCCGTTTCAGAGCATTACGGGATCTGAGGGAAAGGGGTTTTCAGAAATGTAAAACATGCAAGCACGACGATGGATTGAATAAGAAATAAGCCTGGATTCCTAACTCCTTTTCTGTTTGTTGGATCCCTGTTGATATTCTGTTTGGGTCTATGCTCCTGTCTCGTTGGCGTCCAGACAGATTTTGTAGTGATGCATTTGATTTTGGTATCCTGCGCTTTTGGAATATGCTTGGCTTATTTAAATATTTACAGGCAGATTTCATGACAGAAAGGGCTTGACTCACTGCTTCATTTTTTCAGCTTTTCACCACGGTAAACTCATTGTAATGGGTGTGGTTTCCAAACAGGAATTGTGAAATACAGCAGTGAAGCAAGGTGAAAGCTTTGCTTCAGAGCAATCTCCACCAGTCTCACCAGAGAAATCAGTTTAATTCACATTTTCAGTCACCTTAGCTATGCCCCTCCATTGGGAATGTACTATCTCAGAGGTGCTAATAAGGGGCTTTGAAGGAGCACTGTGGGTGTTACCAAACGAGATCATAGCCCCCTGGAGTCCGTGTTCAGTCCATGCCTCCTGTGCTCATATACTTTTTGTGTGGAGTCCCATGAGTGTATTTCCCATGCGTTCGGGCAGCCCCCACTGCGTAACAAGCCTAATACATAGGCAGGTGTTCTTTCCCACCATGTTCTGCCCTCCAGCCCTTCCCTTTCTCAGTATTCCACCCCTGTCATGACTCACAGCCATGGCGAACCATGTGAAGAAGAAGCTACCCCAGCTGTTTCTTCCAGACTATTACTCCGGGAGGCAGTCCAGTGCCTGCTATCCCAGCCCACCCATGGAGGTGCATACTTGCATTTATACCTGCCAGCTCATGGCAGCTGGGAATAAGCTTTTGCTATGCACATAATTCTGAGTTTACTGAGCAAATTGCACACTTTATTGAATGCCTATAGTGAAAATGGAAAGTGAACATAAAAACTGAAAGCAAATGCAATCAGTCTTTGTGTGTTGGCCCTACCCTGTGTCACACATCCATGCCTCACAGCGAACAACTGGCAGGTAGCAGCACACAGTTCTATTGGGGTCTCACCTGCTCTGGTGTTGGAAATCCCTCTCAGTTCACATAAACCCCCCAGTCAAGCATGTGCCTCTTGTACCCCCTCTCTAGCATCTTCTCTATTACTATACAGTGGGGGCAGAAAACATCCCTGCTCATGAGGGCACTTTACACTTCTTTGAGTTTCCAAACCTTCTATAGGGCAACAAGCTCGCCTTCAGTCGATTCACATTCCCT
>QEPC01004588.1:781354-797356 GCA_003113815.1 Sphenodon punctatus | reverse complement strand
TAATGCTCCTTCACCTTCTCCTGGCCACCTGTCAACACAGTAAACAATAAATAACATAATTAGATAATAAACTGATGCCGTGATCACACACACACACACACACACACACATGCACTGGGTGCATTAAGCTACCATTTTCCTCCACAGTCTCCTCTACAAAGGTGGCATCCTTGGCATCTGGACCCTCGACCAGAAACTCCAGTGGCTCTTTGAACAAGGACTCTTGAGTTCAGTGGAATACACCATGAAAGTCATGGTGTCTTTGTCTGCATCTACCCATGCTGGCTCCAGCATGGAGGAATGTCCACCGGTGGTCATGGCTAGGGATGGGCGAACATGGTTCAGAAGTTCAGAGTTTGGATTGAACTCGGTCTGTTCGGTTGACCGAACCGAACTTCCAAACTGAACTCGAATTTCAAACCGAACCGAACCAAATTTCCTTACTCCGTTCTGTTCGCCCATCCCTAGCGGCAACACACACAAAAAAACCTGGTTTTGAATGGCCAAACTTGGTTCAGAAGTTCAGAATTCAACCGAACGTGGTCTGTTCAGTCGACCGAACTGAAATTCCAAACCAAACTCGAATTTCAAACCAAACCGAACCAAACCGAATTCCCAAACTCGAATTTCAAACCAAACCGAACCAAACCGAATTTCCAAACTCTGTTCTGTTCGCCCATCCCTAGTCATGGCTTCCATGGGGAGAGTAGGAGCAGTTGCAGTGTGAGTGGACAGTGAGGGAGCCTTATCCACCAACTTTTGGCCACGCCATACAGGGAGGATGAAACAGTGGTGGTAGTAGTGCTGGTTGTTGCCTGATTGTCAGTATTAGCCATGGCCCTGGAAATGGTGATCCTCTGCAAGTCATTCCTGAGAATGCAACAGCTCAGAATGAGCAAGCATTGGACACATACTTTCAACCACAACAAGTTGGGAGAACACATGTTTGAAAATGGTGAGGTGGGCTTTTAGGGTGGATGTTACATGCATGCCAGTGAAAGTGGAGAGAGGGGCCAGAAGTGGTCGCTCCTTGAAATGTTCTAGGGTCTTCAACCATGACTCTATGGTGCTGGCAGACTTGTACATATGTGATGCTGCATGCATCTTAATTGATGGGACACAGAAATGTGGGCACACATTAGTCAGCATTCGTCCACACACCAGGATCCAAATGCTTTGGGACTCTGCCATGAGTGGGGGTTGCATGTCTAGTGGGTGGTGGGCACATGGCTAGTGGGGGGCAAACACCTAATAAACAGGCAAGTGGACACCCACCTCTTGTAGGCTACTGTCTCATTTGTTAACACCTTGTGAGATGGACAGGTGAGATATCCGTTCACCCCTCAGACACCCAGGCTGCATCATGATACCAGTGCATTGACAGTAGGGAATACATACAGCTAAAGGAGTATGCCAAGAATGGGACATATTCCCCCTAGGCATTGACTGTTCATATATCCTAAAACCCATAGTGGGAGCCACAGAGCATTGGAGGAAGAATTTGGGGTCAATGTACTAATTAGCATTAGTAGGTGGGTTTTTGTAAGTGTCCATTTTACATTTGTTTTAAACTGCATAGTGCAACAAGTAAAAGCATAAATATCTCCATGAACGTCCAGTCAAACAAAGCCTTGACTTTCTTTAAATCACCTATTTGTGTTTGTGTGTTTGATAACTAGAGACACTAATATAATGAAGGAAGAAATTGGGGGTTGGTGGGAATATACATTTTGTGTTTTGGAAAGTAAAAAGCCATTATTTCTATAAATCCTACATTATGGGGAATTCATCAAACAGATTTTAACCTCATATATAGAAATTAATGTGACACGTAAAATATTATTGTGCTGCTCAATGAACACAATTAGTACCATTATACATTTTTTATTATTGGCATTTAAAAAGCTGACAATCTGACAGGCTTTTTAAAAACATTTATTTTTGGATGGGAGATAATGACTTCTTTAGCTTATAGAAGGTATTGGTTTGCAAAAGTGACAGAAGTTTGCTGTGAGAAAAAAAAACTGGTCACGGCTTCCTAGAAGTTATTCAAGGTAAACCTAAACCACCAAATTGGAATCCAGAAGTCAGCTTTTCCACCCCATCAAAACTCAGGTCCATGGTTTGGTGTGATGATAGGAACTGGCCTTGGACTTCAGATCAGATCTTGATTTGAATTCTTAACATCCAGAAAACGTAGGAGTTTTTTTTAAAGGCAACTTCCCTGACATTCAAAGCAAAAAGCTGCCATTGCCAGTTACATCACCCATGTCACTCCTCTACCTTCTGTTCAAGTCACTTCACTGGCTCCCTATTGCATTGAGCATCAAAACCAAACCTTATGTCCTCACCTTCAAGGCCTTGTGTTGTGAAATTCTTGTAACACCAGTGGACTGTTCCAACTGGCCGACATACACGGTAAAAATAGACGTGCAGACAGCATGGTGGCTCCCTGACCCAGGACAGGGAACAGCGGCCGCCACTCTCCAGGTTGGCAGGTGGCATTGAAAAAAATGTGCCTGCTGCTGGAAGAGCTGTCCCACCATCTGCACAACCTTGTACAGGTGGGGTTGCAACAGACATGCGGGTGGATGGCCCTGACCCCATCCTGCCCCACTCCCAATGCCCCACCCCACGCCAGAGGGTTTGGTGTGCAGAGGCGTCAGTACGCTGATGACACCCAATTTTACCTCTCTTTTTCAGATGACCCAGGTCCAGCAGTCTCGGTGCTTACTTGGTGTCTGACGGGAGTAGTGACTGTGGATGAGGGCAAGCCATCTGAAGCTGAATCCCAAGATGAAGGTGATGCTGGTGGGAGGGGCTGAGGGAGTGCTGGCACCCATCATTGATGGGGTCTGCCCTCTATTGGTCCCTCAGGTTCGGAGTCTGGGTGGGAGTGCTCCTCGATTCGCAGCTTCACCTGAATGTCCAGGTATTGATGGTGGTGAGGGGCGCATTTATCCAATTACATCTGGTGCATCAGCTTCAGCCGTATGTCTTGGACTTTGACCTAGCCACCATCATCCTTGCTTTCATCACCTCAAGACTGGACTACTGCAATGTGCTCTACATGGGGCTACCCTTGGTGACAGTCTGGACACTGCAGCTGATGCAAAATGAAGCCTGTCTCCTTACAGGGAGGGGTTGCTGTGACCACATTACACCAGTGCTCCAATCTTTGCACTGGCGGCCTATAGTCTTCCAGGCCCGATTCAAGGTATTGTTTTTGACCTATAATGCCCTATACGGTCTGGACCCTGCATATCTGCGGGATCACCTCACACACACACCGGGTCCTGGATTGGCCCCTGCGGTCGACTGGGAGCACCCTCCTTGGGGTTCCCTGGGTATCTCAGGTGGTAACAATGAGGAGGGCATTCTCAGTGGTTTCAGCAAGACTGTGGAACTCTCTCCTGACAGACGTCCATTTGGCTCTGGACCTCCCCTCTTTCCGAAGACGGTGTAAGACCTGGCTGTTCCACCAGACTTTTGGTAAGGGGTTGGGAGGGTTACTTTTTTTGCTCTTCCTTTGAGTGTTTTTATTGCTGTTTTCATATTATTCTTTGTATTTTGTTTATTGATTGATTATGAGCGCGAGCCAGCTCAGCCCTTCCAGAGGACCGAGGAACAGCAGGCGGCTGGGAGCAGGGGGGTGCGGGTGCCAGTGGAAGCAGTATACCACTGGCCCGATGACCACACCTCCACTGATGGATTGATGCTCACGCCCCCTGCACCTGTGGTAGGGAAGGGGGAATAGCCCACAGAAGGGGTTCCTGACCTTGGGCATGCCCCACCAGAGCTCAGGGCACCCCACTGGGGTACCCCACAGTGAGAAGGCCCACCAGCACCCCATGCAGTAAATGGAACAGCCACCAGTGCAGGCTTACTCCCGCACAGCCATAGGGACACAGGAACTGGCCAGCAGGAGACCCAGGAGCTGCTGCACCCCACCTGGCTAGCTCCCAAACCCCACAGCATGCACTGTGCATTCTAGGGCGTAAGAGCCCTGAAAGCTTCCCCGTGCAACCCGACCCCCATCACAGCATCACAGCACCAAAGAGGAATGGGAAGGGCAGGGTCTTGTGGGGGACTGTCCAGGGCTCTCATGCACTAGGGTGCACACTGTGGGGTTTGGGGGCTAGATGGATGGGGCTGTCACACCTTAGGAGGGTCAGGGCACCCGTACCCCACCACCTCCATCTGCCCCTGCACATCACAGGGACTGGAGGTGGATGCAGCACTGTGGCTGCCGGCGCCCCAGAGCTATCTGCAGACCCAGGTTTCCCCTATGTCGGGCCTTAGCTGGATCTCGCGCTACGTTATTTATTTATGTTTCTATATCTTTTATATGGTTTTAATGTGTTGTGAGCCACCCCAAGCTGCTATAGCAGGAGGGGGCAGCCAAGAAATCTAATAAAATAAAATAAAATAAATAAATGATGGGCAGCCATGGCCAGGGTCCAAGCATCATTTCTCTGGGCCCAGTACAAACGAGCTCCCCACCATGATCCGACTGCTTCTGATTGACTCCAGAAAATCTCACAAGATCTGGACACTCCATAGATACATAGATATAACCACCCCTACCAAGGATTATCCCCCACCTGTTATCTGCAAACTCCCAATTTACTGTAACCAAGTCAAGAACGTGTACCTGAGCTCTTGCATCCTCATGAATGTTGCATCCCGTGTCTTTCCCTCTGTTCCCCCTTCCCTGTTTCCCCTCCCCCTGTCTTTTAGATTGTAAGCTCTCGGGCAGGGACCGTGTCTGTCTTATTCTTTGTAAAGTGCCAGGTACATCACTGGCGCTATATAAATGCTAATGCTAATGCTAATGCTAATGCTAATGCTAATGCTAATAATAATAATAATAATAATAATAAATACAGGGATACTGGGAAATAAGTTTGCATAAACATTCGCAAGTATCTACAGTTTAGTCTCTTTTTTTCTCTTGGTAATGGACTTACAACCTGGGGCTCAATGCACTCCCGGGCCCTGGTAAAGTATGCCCACTTCCCTGCCCCCCCTCCACCATGCTTGGACCCTGGTCATGGTGGCCCCTCCCTACTCCCTGCCCTGAGCAGGGCAGAGATGGGGGAGTCCAACAGATAGCTTGGCCCATGTGGGTGGTCCTTGGCCTGGAATGGGCACCAAGGGCACATCCCAGGCCCGCTGCCTACCCACCCCGGGGCACTCCCAGGCCAACATCTGATGATGCGGGACCACACATGTGCTGAATCCCAGGCCAAAACAGGCCACAGTGGGCCATAGCAGAACTGCGTCAAGTCTGATTTTACCCACAATGATGGGGAAGCTCAAGAGTTCTTAAAATACCGGTAATAATGTAACAGGAGGGGGATTCTCTCAATACCAGGATGTGTGCATACCTTACCAAGTAACCACAGAACCTTTGGGTTATTTCCCTGGTCCTTTCTCTACCCTTCTGTTTCCCAGTTTTGCTACCTTTCATCCTCTTGGCTATTTATGCCATCCATTTGTGAATGTAGATTTTCTTGGGACCATGTTTTCAAGTTCATATCTGAACCCTCAAAAATGATAAATAAGCAATAAAGTAGAACTGTCCTGTGTGCTTCTTCTAGCCTCTCTATAGTATCCACAGTAACATGGTGTTCCTTGTCAATTTAATACTGGTGGGTAAATTATCATAATGTACTCTACTGACTTTAAAATCTACCAGACTATGAGGATAAATGGGCCTGAAAACAAATAAAAAACATCTTTTTGACAGCAGATCAAATGGCATAGCCGCTCAATTAGTGTGACAAGTAATATTGGAAGAATCAAAACTTAAAGTAAGACAGGAAATTCTGAGTCTTGCTTCCATGTATGTTTCACTGCTACATTGCATCGGCTGTATCATATTTGGGAAGATGACACCAGGGCTGAGTTTGGATCTTTATGAATTATCATCTCACTGAGATTATTCAAAGGCAATTTGTGATTACCGAGAGTTTATATGTCAGACAGCTTATAAAAGTCATGCATTCTAAAATGAACACAATGACAAAGAGCTGTTTATGTAATTATTTTATTAAAACCTTTCACAAATAAGAAAAATTGTAAGTACATTGTGGTAACATTTCATTATAAACGTACAAATATGTATAACTATGTCTAGATAGATAGACTGATTAGATTATCAGTCTGGGTGTACAAAAGGAAGATACATAGGAAGCTTAAAACTAGCCAGGTTACTTTAATCCACATTCTTTATTACAAAACATTTTTATATATTCCCTCTTCCCATCTCTTGCCTCACCCCAGCCCATCAGCCCTGACCCATTGGGTTATTGACAGTATAAAGAATTACATATGTGACAGAAAAATCAGAAGTACAAATACAAAACTGGAGTTAACTGGCTGTGCAGTAATATTTCTGAGAAGGCTCTGGGGGAGGTTATAGTAGATGACAGACTTTATATGATTCAACAATGCAATACAGAAACTAAGAATATGAATGCCATTTTGTAAGATAATTATACATTTTAAAAAACCCCACAAACTGTTAGAGTAATAAGTGTCCCTGAACTATATAACTCTAAGTTTAAACCTAGTTAAGAGGAAGATAGCAGTCCAGCAGCAGGGTGGGGGCTATCCAGTGTTCTGCACATAGTGTATAGGGATGGGCGAACGCGGTTCGGACGTTCGGAGTTTGGCCCGAACTCGGCCTGTTCGGATGACCAAACATGAACCCAAACCCAAACGCGAACATACTGAACAAACCAAACACCGAATGATGAAATGGCCGAACAGTTCGGTCAGTTCGGATCGCATTTGGGTGAGTTCGGGTGGCAAAAAAAGGTTCACTGGCAGGTCAAACATGAGAGGGAGGTGTAGTCAGTCACTGAGGAGCAGACTTCCAGGCACCAGGGGTGGAGAGGCTTGCAAGAAACAAAACTAATTATTTGCCTCCCCCCTTCCCAACACCTTCTGAGCTAGTCACTGTTCCTGAACAGCAGGCGTTGAGTAGGATTTTTAGACTGCTTTAAGTTTCATTTCAGTTTTGTACTGAAATGAAACTTAAACCTTAAACTGAAACCTTGTGTTATGCATTTCACTGTACAGACTCATAGAGTATGTATGTATTTCACTACAGACTCCTCTTCTGTTTGTGATTCCCACCCATCCCATATATATGAGATGTATATATTTCCATATATATCCATATATATATATCCATATCCATATGGGATAGATAGATAGATAGATAGATAGATAGATAGATAGATAGATAGATAGATAGATAGATAGATAGATAGTAGAGAGTTGTAGGAGTTAGCTTAGTGATAGAGATAGTGTTAGTGATTTAGTTTTAGTGTTTGTAGGAGTAGGTCTGTGTACTTATTAGATAATCCATTTAGTTCATAGCATTTAGAATAGTTAATAGCAGTTAGATTTAGTATAGATAGATAGATATAATATTAGATAAAAAAATAAATAAAAAAACCCCATATAAAAACCAAAAAACCAAATAAAAAACAAAAGAAAACCATATAAAACCCAATAAAAAACCAAAAAAACATATAAAAAACAAAAAAACACCCATAACAACATTTCCCGAATGGGCGAACGGCCGAACCGAACAGCCGAACAGCCTAACTGAACGGCCGAACAGAACGGCCGAACAGAACAGCTGAACCCGAACTCAGCGAACTAGCCGAACTGCCGAACCGAACGGATGAAACGAACGCAGCCGAACCGAACGGTCGAACCCGAACCGCGATCTGTTCGCCCATTCTTAATAGTGTAACATGTATGATTATCTTCCTTTTGGGAAGAGGTTGTATGTGTGCCGTCGGTAAAAAAAGCTCCTGGCTCTGAGAGAAAGAGTGAAGTCTCTGGAAGCTAGAGTGGCTGTGGTTCTCAGGCAGACCGAGACATTTATAGCAGAGACCTTCAGAGACATAGTTGAGCAGTCCCACCTCTGCTCTTGCAGCCCCTGTGCTGTGTTGGAGGATGAAGATCTTGGGTAAGGAGGGCATCAAGCTGCTAGGGTGGGAAATGATCCCATAGCTGTGACCTAGCTTTCAGATGATGTCATAGTATCCCCTTACACCATATATCTCCGGGGGAAAGGGGAGGTGTCCAAGAGGTGGGAATAGGATAGCCGTGGTAGTTGGTGATTCGATTATGAGGAATGTAGATAGCTGGGTTGCTGCTGGCTATGAGGACTGTATGCTAAGTTGCCTGCCTGGTGTAAAGGTAGCGGACCTCACATGTCAGCTAGGCATAATTCTAGAGAGTGCTGAGGAGGAGCCAGTTGCCATGAGACATATCGGTACCAATGACATAGGACGATGTAGGAAAGAGGTTTTGGAGGCTAAATTTAGGCATCTAGTAGGAGACTGAAGCCCAGAACCTCCAGGTAGAATTCTCAGAAATGCTCCACCCAGTCCCACATGCAGGACACTAGAGGCAGGCTTAGCTCCAGAGTCTCAATACGTGGATGAGATGATGGTGCTGGGAAGAGGGCTTTAGATTCATTATGAACTAGGGAACCTTTTGAGGGGTGGGGGGGACCGACGGGATGGACTCCACCTTAACCAAAATGGAACCCAGTTGCTGGCACTAACAATTAAAAAGAAGATACAGCAGTTTTTCAACTAGAATTTGTGGGGAAGTCAACAGGCTCTGAGCAGCACATGGTTCAGGCTACGGCATCTCCAAAGGACAACATTAATTCAGGGGAATTAGAGTATCCTAATATAGAGGATAGGAAAGAAGCTGTGAGAGCTCAGATGGAAATCTGTGCAGAAAAATCAAAAATAAATGATCTCCAAATAACTGAAATTGTTACTTATAACAAGCAGAATAAGAATAAAAGGAATACGTTTAATTTGTCTATTTACAAATGCTAGAAGTCTAAAAAGTCAAATGGGAGAATGAGAGTATGACACTAAATGAAGATATAGACATAATAGGCATCTCAGAGACCTGGTGGTATGAGGAGAACCAATTGGATGCTGTAATACCAGGGTACAAAATATACCAAAATGACAGAGTAAATCAAGTTGGTGGTGGGTTGGCGCTATATGCTAAAGATAGCATTGGGTCAAGCAGGATTACAATTTTACAGGAAGTGACATGTACTCTGGAATCTCTATGGATAGAAATGCCATGTGAAAGGGGGATGCATATAGCAGTGGGACTATACTATTGACCCCCTGATCAGGACAGTGACACTGTGAAATACTAACAGAGATTAGATAGACTACTAAAGTTGGAAACACAATAATAATGGGTGATTTAAATTACCCTAATAGTGACTTGGTAAATGTCTCCTTGGGGCATGATGTGGAGGTAAAATTTCTAGATGCCATAAATGACTGCTTCTTGGAGCAGCTGGCCATCAAACCAATGAGAGGAGGAGCTACTATGGATCTAGTTTTAAGTGGCACATAGGATCTAGTGTGAAGAGTAATGATGGTGGAGCTGCTTGACAATAGTGATCATAATACAATTGCATTTGACATACTTACAGGAGGAAGAATGACAAATAAAACTACCACAGTAACATTTAACTTTAAAAAGGGGAACTCTGCAAAGATGATGGAATTAATTAGCGGGAAACTAAAAGGAGCAGTTGTGAGGATTAAATGTCTGCAAGAAGCATGGAGTCTGTTTTAAAACACCATCTTGGAAACCCAGATTAAACGTATTCCACAAAATTTTTAAAAAGGTAGAATAAGGGTGCATGACTAAATGGTGAGATGAAGTAAAAAAGGTGTCCTTTTAAAAACAGAAAACTAGTCCTAATGAAATAAGTAGGAAACAGCATAAGCATTGCCAAAGTAGATGTAACATGTTAATAAGTCAAGCCAAGAGAGAATTTTTAAGAGCGACAGGGCCGGCCTTAGCATGGGGCGGCTATGGGTGGCTGCCCCAGGCCCCACGCTTGGGGGGGGCACGGGTTTGGGGGTTCAGTAATTCTTTTTTTTTTTAAATTGGGTCAGGCAGGGGGGAAGCAGGAGTGAGTGAGAGGCAGAGGCCTCTCCTCTCCCATACTCCTTGCCCCCCCTCCCCCCTGCTGCCTGGCACAGTCTCAGCCAGGGAAAATGAGGGAGAGAGAGGCAGAGGCCCCGCCTCTCCCCCATTTCCCCTGGCCGAGAGACTGACAGGCAGGGGAGACACCCACGGAGTGAGGGAGAGGCGAGGCCTCTGCTTCTTCCCTCAATTTCGCTGGAAGTGAGGGAGAAGAAGGCAGAGGCCCTGCCTCTCCCTCATGCCGCTTGCCCCCTCCTCTGGCTGTTTCGACCAGGGGAAATGAGAGAGAGGTGGGCCCTCTGCCTCTCTCTCCCTCATTTCCCCTGGCTGAGAGACTGTGCCAGGCGGGGGGGGCGAGTCCGGCTTGGGGCCCAGCCTGGAGGCAGCGGTGACAGCAGCGATGGCGGCGGTGGCACCGGCAGCGGATCAGGTAAGTGATCTGGTCGGAAGCCGAATGGCTGCTCAGGCTTGTGGATGGGCGGAGGGGAGTGCCCCTCCTCCCATCCCCAAGCCCAGATCTGGGTAGCATGCCACCCCTGGGCCGGGGAGCACCCCTAGGCCCACCTCATAGGGCCCCACATTTCTTCCCCACCCTGGGCCACACTTAGGGTTAGGCCGGCCCTGAAGACCGACTTGCTAAAGTTGCAAAAACTAATAATGAAACTTTTTCAAGTACAACAGAAGCAAGAAGCCTGTCAGAGAGTCATTTGGGCCATTAGATGACCACCGGTTGAAAGGAGCACTCAGGGAGGATAAGGACATTACAGAGAAGCTGAATGAATCTTTGATTCGGTCTTCGCTACAGAGGATGTTGGGGAGATACCCACACCGGAACTGTCTTTTGTAGGTGATGAATCAGTAGAGCAGTCACAAATCAATGTGACTCTGGAAGAGGTTCTAGAACAAATTGATGAGCTAAATAGTAACAAATCATCAGGACCAGATGGTATTCGCCCCAGAGTTCTGAAGTAACTCAGCTATGAAATTGAAGGCCTACTATTGGTAATTTGTAACCTATTGCTAAAATATGCCACTGTACCTGAGGATTGGAGGGTAGCAAATGTAACACCAATATTTAAAAAGGGCTCCCGAGGCAATCCTGGAAACTGCAGACCAGTGAGCCTGATGTCAGTGCTGGGCAAACGGTGTCAGTGGAAATGGTTGTTAAGAACAGAATTACTAGGTATATTGATAAATACAAAATAATGGGGAAGAATCAACATGGATTTAGCAAAGGGAAATTGTGTCTCTCTAATCTATTCAGATACCACCATTTTCCAAGCCATCTGTGCCTGCCTCAAGAGTGTGTGATGCAGCTCCCCCTGTCTCTCAATTGTCACTCTTCTTGCCCTAAATCTATAAGCATCTGTGTTTTCAGATACGCTCTATGTCCTTCCACATTTCTGAAAATTTGTGGAAGTAATTGGATGTCATGGTGCTTGATGGGGGAGGAGCTGTGCCAGAAAAGGCATATTCCTCAGGCTCTTTCCCAATGTGGACCCACCCACACAAGGCACTGTGACATCACATGCTGCTGCTCCATGAAAGGACTGGCCCACCTTTCAGTTTGTCTTGGAGGTTTTGGTCCTGTCACTGGGGTCAGGTTATTCTTCCTGACAAAGAAAGGAAATAGATTGTTTAATTGCCCTCCCTGTCTCCAGTTGACTGGCTCCCAAGGATGTAAAGAAAAACAAGAGGGAATAGAAGACAATATGTCCCCTCTTTAGTGGGTGCCAGGGTGCAGTCCCCTCCTGAAATTTGACCCTCCCCCCAGGTCCCACATCGGGGGCAATTGTCACTGCCACATTTACTCCTCTACTCTGTCAATCACCCTCTTTGGCTCAGAGGAGAGGGAATTCAAGATGGCCACTGCCCCATCCATATCTGTGTCAGAAGACTTGCTAATTAGGCTGTTTTTACATGGATGGGGGGGGGATGAGTGTTCAGCTGTGGTGGGTGGAGGTGGGTGGGTTTCCCTTTACATGGACACACACTCACCTACACCCATGGCCCTTTTCAGACAGACACTCTAACACTGATAAAATGGGTGATACATTTTATTATACATGTTGCACAGCACCCATAGAACATACCTGAAGCCCTGAAACATGTATAATAAAATGCAACACCCATTTTATCAGTATTAGAGAGTCAGTGTGAAAAGGACCCATCTCCACCCACGGGACCTCCTCCAGTTTTCTGGAGGGCACCATGGGTGGGGGTGCGTTAGGAGCGCACACATGCAAACACCCACGGCCTGTGGTGTTCACACGGGCAAACAGCCGGCGCACACCCCTCCACACCCCCACTGCCAGCCCATATACATGCCCCCCCCTGCACACCCACCCGAACACTGAGCGGTGGGTGGGGCCATCCATGTAAAAACAACCTTAGTAGGGGAGAAGGGCAGCCAGAGAAACTGCTGCATCATACATCATGATGCAGTTGTATCACCCACCCATCAGAATCTCACTTCACAGAAACTGGTAGACAGTGACAGAAGGGAAGTCCAAAAAAACAGAGTATGGCTTGGCTCCAGAGCTGCTGAGGAGAGGAGACTAGCAGCAGGTGAGCCTCAGCCATGGCATGGAGGGGGGTTTGAAAGGAAAGAGTAAGAAGTGCAACTTTGGAGGGGTCAGAATTGTCTCCCTTTCATTTTGAACTGACTTTGCTCCTTTGTTGATTCTCCATATTAAAAAGCACTGCATGGCATTACTGTTTGTACTGGTGCTGTCTTGTTTGGGGGTGTTTATGTGGATTATTGAACTATTTTTATGAGAATCCCTGTGCCGCAGCTTCCCTCATTCGTACAATAAGGTCAAAAATACTTACCATCCACAGGGCTGTCGTGGGGGTTAACTCAATGTTTGTCCAACATTTTAAAGACACAAAAAGCTATGCAAATACATAGGACTGCTTATAAAACAAAACACCTCAGCTAAGCTGAAAGGAATCCTCCCATTCCTCAGCTATGACCTTTTGCTGGTGCCCTTGATGACTGTGTCTACGGAGCTAGATATTATTGCAAGAGACAGATGTCCCGATATGCTAACCCTTTTTCTCTTCAAAGACCTATTGCTGTATAGTCTGTCATACTATTGCTATGAACAAAGAGCCACAATAGATTTTATGTATTTGTTTGCTTGTTTATTTATTTATTTTCTTTGGCCATGAAACAGACAAGGAAAGACCCTGATGAAGCTCCTTGGGAGACAGACAAGTAGTGCAGAAAAGCTTCTCTCCCTTCTGACTAATGTCACAATTCCTGTGGCCAAAACATGTTTGTTGCTAAGCAACTCTATGTATGTATTACACTTGCCTGCTTCCATTTGGGATTTAACATATGCATTTTCACTTTCATCTCTGATGCATAGTTACATTTGTTTGCTTTGAGTGCCAGAATGAATAGAAGCTGTCCAGTATAGGATATGCATATGAACTAAAAGGCACACTGAATGATTTACCAACATCGATCATTGTTTTGCTGTGTAGTTCAATGGGGAACCTACTGTGTGCCATTCACCACTGGTTGGGCCAATTTCTTCATTCAGGAATGATGCAGCTTGTTTGTGTAGTGTAGGAGTATTGGCTCCAAAAGGGCAGCAATCTTTGAGTATCTCAAGGTAATGTTGTTAGTGTATATATGGGCTGACTGCTGATTATTTCACAAGATTTTTTTTTTTTAGATAATAAAACAGATCTTATTGTGTGTTTGAAATTTGCATTTTATGTCTAAATCCACACTTGCTGACAGGTCTCCTGATTGCTGGGATGCAGTTTTTAAAAGGCACCTTTTTTCTTTTTGAATTGCGTGTGGCTGATCCAAACTAATGTCACATACCGTGCACTTTTTCTCTGCATTAGACCTAGGAAAGAAAAAAAAGGGGCAGTAAGGAAAAAAGAAAAAGAGGGGCTGGATAAATCCAGTCATATTATTTAACAGTACATATTAGAAAAGAGAGAGATTTCATTCATAAAAACCACTCACGTCTGCTACCCTGTAATGGAATTACAAGAGTATGCTATTAGTCATGTCTGTACATTTATTCACATTGTGTGTTCAATAATTAAATTAAAAGAGCTGACATGGAGTTTACCAAACACAAGTCCGTGCTACAATGAGAAAGAACAGGATACCACTAGCTTCCTTTTGGTTTTAGTGTCGTCTCTATTAATAAGCATTAAGAAGCAAGCAACACTGAGGAATTCTCTCAGCAGAGATGGTTTAGGTTTTACTGTGCTTTTCAACTTAGTTTACTTTCCCACTGGACACTTGCTCTTCTTAAACATAGGCCTAAGATTAATAATAAGTAAGATAAAACTCTTCTGCCAGGGCGGTTATTCTGTTTCCTCCATTTCCTCTTATGTTCCACTGCTCAAATGAATTGTAAGGAATGGGGTTTGGGCCAATTCAGCATTTTGAGGATCAGAGCCTTAGCAAGCAGTACTAGATCACTCAAAGATGATACTTCAAATACACAGTGCACGCCTAAGGACACCAGGACCAATAGGGAGAGGCCTGTTACTCCCTGTGGCTGAAATCCTAAAACCACTTACTCTCAAGTAATCCCAGGATAGTCAGTGGAACTAGACTTTTTAGTGAATGGTACCATTCTGGGATAAATGGTTTTAGGGTTTTTGCTTTGGCATTCCTCATTCCCTGCTCAGAATTTAACAAAAAGCTAACCCAGGCAGTATTGTTGCTTGTTGTTCCCTTCTGCTGTAGGAAACCTCACCCTGAGGTTTTGTGGCAGTGAAGGAATCAGTAGGAATGCAACTTATTTGTACCATGTTCCCATGAAATCCAGGAAAGTTTTAAAGGACCAAGAAGAGCTCTGTTAAAACAGATCCATTGCAGATCCACTGATATCTGAGCTGATCTCAGGAGATTCACAAGCTTAAAAAATCAACACCCCTTGTCTACCCCCTGGATGGAGTGTTGCTGCTGGCCATCTGTAGCCCTCAATGAAATCAAGTGTGGAGAATATGGGCGTGTTCACAAGGCAAACTATCCTGAGAAAATTAGAATAATCTCCAGTGATTAATATTCTGGGAAAACAAAGTGATACCTGTTTAGATAGACATTTCTATCCAGGGATAATTTAATTCCGGGATAGTTTATATGAACAGTACATTGTGATTAGAGTCTCTGGGATGAATTAAAAATCCTGCGGTGCTTTTCTACCGAGTTCAGCGTGATGTTTTCTGGGACTCAGACATCACATCCTCTGTGCAGCAGAGCATTCTGAGCATTTCTGAGCACATACCTTGCCGTTAGACTCTGTGGTGATAATCACTGGGATAGTTGACTATCCTGGGATGTGTCGTTCAGCTGGACATTATCCCGGGATAGTTTAACGACCGGTTGTTATAAACCCCAATGATTGGGGTTTTATAACACCCTGATATTTTTGCTATCCTGGGATAATAATCACTGTTGACAGTGTTTAGATGGAAAAACGATCCCGGTGATAATGTTCTTATCCTGGGATAAGTGTCCATCTGAAAATGCTAGAGGTGTGCGAATGCAGTTCGGACGTTTGGAGTTCAGACCAAACTCAGCCAGTTCGGACGGCCGAACTGGACGGCCAAACCGAATGCAGAAACCCCCAAACAGTTCAGTCGCGTTTGGGTAGGAAAAACCTGACTGGCGGGACCAGGGGGGGTTAGCTGAGGAGGGGTGGAGAGGCTTGGACTAGCAGCCAGCCTACCCAATCACCATCCCTCTTTTCCTCAGACCACTGTCTTGACAGTCTGCGATTGGCCACGGGCTAGGCTGCACAGAGTCAATGGGACTTGTGGTAAGGCGGGTGCAGCAAGTAACAAAAGTAATTGCGTCTCCCCCCTGTCCAATTTATTCTGAGCTAGCCAGTGATCCTGTCAGCAGACGTTTTCAGAACTCTCCCTCTCCCAGCAGTTTGTGTTCCTCCCAATCCATTGCCATCCTCCTCCTATTTCATCCATTTCCACACATTTACCTCCATAGTTTCATTT
>QEPC01004588.1:737339-749472 GCA_003113815.1 Sphenodon punctatus | reverse complement strand
CAGTGCAGGACTAGCAGCACCAGCTGCAGCAGTAGCCCTAGCCGCTGCCGCCGTAGCCACCACCAGGGCAGCCGCCTCGGCCACCTCCTCCTCCTCGAGTGGCAGTGGCTGTGGCAGCACTGGCAAGTTGGCCCCCAGCCAGGGGATCCTCACCACAGCCTTCTTCATTTTTTATTTTTTATTTTTTTTAAAAACAAGGATCTCTCTCTCACCCAACACACAAACCGAACCAAAACACACAGCCAGCCAATCCAACAAAGTCACACACAGTCAAACACAGCCAAAAACACAACAACTGAGTCAAACACACACTCACTCACCACACAGCTCCGCACGCACACGAATTTCCGTTTTTCGGTGCTTCCGCTTTCGATTTCGGGCTCTCGCGCGATTTCAATGACTGAACAGCCGAACACAAACTCACCGAATGGCCAAACACGAACGGCCGAACACGAACGGCCGAACACGAATGGCCGAACACGAACGGCCGAACACGAACCGTGGTCTGTTCGCCCATCCCTAAATATCACTCCTTTTCAGTTGTTCATGTCCTTCTAGCAACTGTCTGGCTACTTCAGGCCTTTGGCCAAACTTCCTCATATTTCCAGGATTCTAATATGCCCAGTCCCCATTCTGAAATTATGAGCAATAGAAAGAGCTGGGGGCTTACCACTGAATGAATGTTAAACGGTGCCATTGTGCTTATGCCCAAGATCCTTCTTCTATCTGCCTTGATTTTATCACAGTAAATTTTATAGCATTTGTGAGATATTCTTTGGTTGTAGTCTTGTTTTAATTGATGCTTCCTTTTGTTCTTTCACAAGCAAATGCCCCATGTCTTCAGCTGTGTTGCTGGATTCTGAGAACAACTTAATCTCTGCATTAGCAGTGAAACCAAAGGCTGAATACTCAGCTGGTATACAAGGATGTAGCTCCAATGTGAATGGCGCTACATCTTCCAATAGCGGTTTCCGCTCTGACAGGAAATATATCTGCACAAGAACTGAATGAAGAGGTCATTAAATGTTTCAGATCAGCTGGCAAGGTGATTTATCTAGCATTGTTTCTAAAAGAAACAAAACATATTCCATGAAAAATGCCTAAAAAGAGGTGGGTGTACAGAGGTGCTTTGACTCCAGAGAAACTCTTAATTGAAAAACAATGAAGTTTTTCTAAGTTTAGCCTAATCTAACTAAGAGAAGAATCTGATCAAGCATTTCAAGGTCACTCCGAGCTTTTCAGATGGCTGAAGATCACCTGTAAAATAACATTCATGGATAACATAAGAAAGGTGATCAATCCCATCCAAGTGGATTTGAACTACTATTCCCCCATGTGGTGGTGTTGGTGGTGGTGGTGATTTTTATTTTTTTTAGGTATTTACCCTGTTAGAGGAGACACTGGAGCAAATGAACTAAATGGAAATGTTTCCCCTGTTGAAGAAATGTAGGATGCTGCAAGGATTCCTGATTCAAGGGTGTACTACGGTGCAGTACATAGTGCTTTGTAGACCATTGTGACTTGCTTAATGCCCTTAACAAATCCATAAATTGGTTACTTAACTGTAACCAAGATAGATCAAAAACCATTACTTCATCCTAAGTCCATTTCCAGCTTCCCTTCAACCCTGAAGAGATTAAGCCCCATCCAGAGCTGTCCTTTCTGACAGCTCCACACTTGAGTGGATCAGATTGACTAAACATGACAGACTAGACAAATTCTTTGCTTTTGAAATAACTTTGACTCAGTTTTTAAGCTCTCTGACACAGTAGTCAAAACTCAGCTAATATGATTTGCAGTTCAATTAAACATAAAAACATCATTAACATAACCACGATAAGGTTAAGACCTTAATGCCACAAATGCACTCGGAAGACAGTTGTGTGCAATTACCTTGGTATGCCGTGCCTACTTCATGGAGAATATAATGGATTTTAAAATTAGACTTGAGGCATAGCTACAGGTGGGACAAGTGAGGGCCCTGTCCCAGGGCTGAGGATTTCAGAGGAGACCAATAGAGTCAGACCCATCTGGACATCAAAATGTCCTACATTTCCTCTGCTGGAGCTTCCTGTGCCTTCCCCAGGGAGCCAGTAGCCAGTGCCATGTCTGTCAATGTTTGCTAACCTGCCCCCAGTGCCTCATCTTTCCCACCTGCCTCTATGCCTCACTTCCCCTACCCCATTTTCCCCACCCCAAGCCTTGTGCTCCTCCAGTGTTTCACCCCCCTCCCCCACTCCAGTGCCCAGCATGCCTCACTGTCCTGCCCATGCTCTGGCCCCTCTCCACACACGCCCCAACATTCCCCTGCCTCTTATCCTGGTTGGTATGGGGCCCAATAATTTCACTTGTCCCAGAGCCCTATTAAAACTAGCTATGTCACTGGATTAGAACCATGTACATTGTTGACTGTTTGTTTCACAAGATCCGCACCAGTCCCATCCTCCCATTTAGGGATGAAATCCTCACTCATTAAAGTCAATAGAAGTTTTGCAGGTGACTTCAGTGGGATCAAGATAGCTGTCTAAACCTTCTGTAGGTTGATAGATGTGATCATTTCTTTGCACTACTTTGCACTATAGTATCATAATCACTTTTTAAAGGATCTGTGCATGATTATTGGTGTACATTAGACTGGAAAAAGTCAGGTAATACTAGATCAGTGGGCAAAAATACTAGAAATGCATATAAATACATATGTTTGCAAATACAATCCTGATACGTTTGCTCTGATTCTGCTGCCACTGTAATGAAAAGGAGAGAGATTTTGCTGGCAAAATAATTATTTTCCAAGTAGAAAGTCTAGCCAAACCTTGAGTCCAAAAGACATCAATAAAATTGATTATCTCAGTGGTCTAGAACATCCCTGGAACCCACGTTGCCAGTTTAAAGATACCAGCTTGTTGGAGCACTGTCAAGGCATCCCACAATACCTATCAGTCTGCAATTTGGTTTGGATGGAGTTGTAGCACAGAGAAACCATCTGAAAAATATTTGTGCTCCCAGTCAAAAGTTATCACACTGGGGGTTCTCATGGCACAGAGTGCTCTTAGCCTTCTGCATGCACTGAAATTAACCCTTCATTACAGGAGCCCAGAAGCAGAGATGATAATCAGTCTATTGGGAAATAAGAGGACATTCCTTTAAAAAAACCCACACCATTCGATGTGGTTTGCGCTTACTATTTTGTTTCATCACTGTACTGTCAACCTAACTTCAATTACAACCTTACTCTGCATTTCATATGTTACTACCTCTCTGTTTTGTGAATCAGTAAGTGCATTTTACAGTAATCAATAATTAATTATTACAATTAGACCTGAAACGGATAGCAAAAGAATTAACTGCAATTAATATCTGGTATTCCGGATAGGTTGACAGTTAGTTGGTAACTATCTAGTTACCATAAGGGTTAACCACCAAACTGGAATTCTGGGTTTTACTATTTCCCGCATTACCGTTTACTCCATAACCAGACAGAGGGAATTTAAAATAATTTTTAAAAGTCAAACGGTAATTAAATGGTAATGTAACAAATGGCAATGGGGCCAATTCAAAATCCCAGGGATCCTGCATGCAGCCATGGGCACACATACATCCACACACAAGCTACGCGGATCCCCATTGCAGGTACATCGTACCACGTGGGAATTGCGAACATGTGCACTGTGGCAAAATGCCAGTAGGGGGTGCTATACAGCTGAGCCACCCACCTCACTGTGTTTATCTAGATCTCTGACCAGGGGTTCCCACAGCTGGCAAACTCCCGAAAACCCTTGATATTCCACTACCACCAATCGAGTGTTTCCCAGCGGGCATTCACACCACTCAGGAAATGTAAACCCCCAAAAGGCATAAGCCTTACAGCTTCCCAAAAGCACTCCCCTTTCCTGGCACTCTGTTCCTGGGATTTCCTCCTCTGCATTGGAGGCAGATCCCCAGAGTTACCCACAGGAGGCTTCCCTTGGTTCCAAAGCTGTTAGCTTCTAGCCAAATAGGTAGATTTCCCCCTCTTTAGTAGCTTGGCCTAGGGAGATGTATTATGGCCAATAACAAATTCACACACACACAGTAGGGTAAAAAGAAAACTTAGACTTTACTAGTACATATAAAAAGGAATAAAAGCAAAGTTTACACTGAGAACCAGAAGTGATAATCCTTGAGCAATGAGAGTCAGACCTGTGGACATAGTAGTCTGTTTGGAAAGTGTCCTCCTACAACTGAAGTTGAGGTAACAAGCAAGGTACTCACACTGGTTCTGATCAGGTCTCCATAGGTGATGGTTTTCCTATGGGGTCCAAGTTCTTCTTCTGGCAAAGCCAGAGTTGCTGTTAGGCCCTGCAGTCCATGTGTGCCTCCAGGCAGGGAGGTCACCAGCCTAGCAGCATCTGCTAGAGATCTCAGTGAGTGAGTCCAGAGAGAGAGAGTGGAAGGGGTTTGTCCTGGCTTTTTAAGCTCGACCCCTCCTCTCCTTTGGGAATCGCCCCCAAGTAAGGGTTTCTCCAATCTAGGTGAACTGCTTGAGCCCTCTGATCTGTGATGTCACTTAGGTGAGACATCATGGCATTCACCTTGAGATACTGATCCCTGTCCTTGGCTTTTGGAGCATGCCCAGAACACCTGTCCTGTGACCTTACATTTGTCCAGGCCCTGGGGGGTGGGGTTTGATAGGGTATAGCAGACTTCTGGTCTAGGGCACTCTGGTAAGGAAACAGGGGCATTTTGCCACATGCGCATGCATGTGAGATCCGCGGGGTTTGGGATCGGCCCCACCGTGGCTAACCGGATAGCCAGAGGATATTAAACTGAATACTGGATACAGTGGATACCACAATTTCCAGCCAGATACTGGATAGTAGTGAATAATCATTTCAGCCGTAAGTACAGTAAAGACCCATTTGTCTTGGTCTTGCTTATCTGGATGCTTCACTTGTCTGGAGGGACGGCTTGTCCCAAGAAGAATGAAGTGTCCAGATGATCAGAGGAAACTGTAGTGAGTAGGAGGAGAGAGTGGAGCAGAAGTTGGCTGCTGCTGCAACCGGGTCTCTTGTTCCATCCCGTCTCCCATCCTTTGTAGCTGCCCCAGGTCCTGCCGTCCTCAGGCTCTCCACTTTCCCCTTCTTCTTCCCAATACTTTAATCATCTAGACACGTGCTCATTTGGCTGCTTTTCAGTAACACACACACACACCCCTTTGGAAACTTATAATAATAATATAATATCCAGCGACTAGGGCTTTCTGGAGAATCTAGAAAAGATTTCATAGTGTTTATAGTACACATCAATGTTGAGAAACTCTCTTGTATTGGTGATTGATGCTTCACTTGACATCCCAAATAGATAGGGGATAGACAATAGTAATAGACAATAATAAAAATAGTTGACCTTTATGAGGGTTGGTGACCTTTTTGGATCTTCATTGCTCATATTTCAACTGTGCAATAACTTATGCTAAGTCAAGTAAGCAGCATAACTCATTACAAATATCATCTTACTGTGAAGTGAACATAGCTCTAAACAGACTAACTGTCCAGCACTGAAAACCAGCTTGGAAAGCAATTGTATTGGAGACACTCATTCAGACCCACTGTGCAATAAATTATGGGAACCTGGCTATATAGGATGCTAACTGAAAGTGGCCATAAATGTAAAATATTACATAAAATGTTTTAGACTCCTCACAAAGTGTACAGTTGAGTGAGATGCATGACCTAAGATTCTTTGCTAGAGATCTTTGCACAGTTTGTGAGGAATTCTATGGCTTGTGATAATCTGGGAGTGTGAAGTGCTGCATAATTTGTGACTAAGGTGTTAGGCAACAATGCAGTCATTTTAACCATCAGTGTCCCATTCTCTGCAACAGTATGTGCTTTGAATGGCAGACACTGAAACACGGGTATCTCCTCTGTGAATATAGAATGTAAAATAACTGGGTGAAATTTCTAATGCAGAGGTAGAAACTTTTGCCTCCCAAGTGCCATATAGAAGTTGGGGTAAGATGGACTCAGGAAAAGGAGGGTCCAGATCATGGATCTGTGCCACAGATCTGTCCCTTATCTTTGTGTGCATGCCCTCATCTTTGCTCCCTTACCCTGAACTTGGTTTTTCAGTGCTTGGGGGTTGGAACTGGATCCCGAGGCCAAATAAAAACTAGTTGTGTGCTGCATTTGGCCTTGGACCTGACATTCCCCACTCCTGTTCTAAAGTATAAATCATTTTTCAGCATTAGAAGAATAACACCCAACCAGCAAAAGAAGTATGAGTACCAACCAAATGGAGACATGTATCTAGATAATACATAAGCTGCAAGTCAGGATGATGTAGCTGAAGACAATTTTGGAAAGGAGACCATTTCTGGAGTGCACTGCCAGCAACTGTAGCACACAGCACAGCACCGTCTCTCCCGATTATTCAGGACAAAATGTCATTGCTTTACGTTATTATTTTCTAGGGGTGTGCAATTTGTTTTCATTTTAAAAAAAATTAATAGAATGAAGCCCCATTTGTTTTACTAATTAAAATATTTTTTAAAATAGGCCAGGGTAACAAAAATGGATGAAAACAAAGAAAATAAAGTGTCCATTTTCGTTACAAGAATAAAAAAGGTGCATGCACAAAATGGCCACCGGGGCATGCGTACCCTTTTCCAAAATGGTGCCAGCAATGGCAGCAGCACCATTTTGGAAAAGGGAAGCTGGTCTGTGTATTAGCAGTGGCCATTTTGCACCCCACTGTGATGAGAAAGTAATTGAATTTTTTGGCTTGTAAACTACTTTGGGTTGAAAGAAACCCTATAAAATGAACCAGTAGCTATTTTGCACATGTGCAGTGATTTTGTTTTTATTTTTAATAAAAATAAATGAAACAACCCTGAAAAACTGAAAACAAATATTTTTGTTTACAAAAAAAACCCAAAACAAAAGGGTTTTTGTAAATGAAAACAAAAAACAAAAATGAATGATTTGCCTGCTGCACACCCCTATTATTTTCTTCAGTGAGTCTTTTCATACTGACTGGTCACAAATCTCACAAACTCTGTTCATTTCAGTGCTGCTACTGACATGTAGACTCTGTGGTACAAGCCCATAGCCAACTGTGATACAGCTCAGCAGTCTGGAAGGAGCATTTGGGGATGAAAACAGTGTAGTAAACCACTTTCTTTACAGAAGGTGCAATCTTTAATTTTCATATCTATCATAACACTGGTCCCTGGGTTTCTAAGGTTTTATGCAAATATTCTGACATGAGGTTACAGCGTGGTGGCAATGGAAACCCTTTGGGGAGGAGGAAGAGGTAGTGGGAAAACTTGGTTAAGCTTCCTCCCTCCAGATATTCATCCCTTCCTGCCCTCCTCACCTTTTAAAAGCACCTGAAGACCTTTTTTTAGTCTCTGGGTGCTTTTAGAGGATCTACTGCTGGTTTCCCTTAGTGTATCTTTTCCTTCCTCTTTACTTTCCCTTCTTAAGCATTTAAAATGCATTTTAGGTTATTTTATTGTATCTTTTATCGTATTTTGTGAAGCGTCTCAAGCCTCATGTGTTGGGAGCAGTCTATATAAATAAAATTATCATTATTATAAAAGGTAGGTATTATCAAAAATATCAGGATAAAGGGTTTTCCTGATTCACTGGATTGTCGGGAAAGACACAAGGAACTATCCCTGGGGTATTTCATTATACGTAACAATCAACAAGAAATGTAAGGAATGTTCTTCCCTGGAAGGACCAGATACAACAGGGCCTCCAACAGGCAAAGTGCAGAAGGAAGGAATAATGCAGTGGTTTCCCCAAACAATTTGCCCATGTGTCCCTATTTTGGGACTTGAATATAATCCTGTGTCTACAGATGACAACAAAAGACAAGCAGAATGTATTGGGATTGTGACCCCATTAGGGAAATTCAGTGCCTAAGGCCACTTGCCCATGTTACAAAGATAGGGCGGGGGAACTCCCGGCAGACTCCCGGTGGCCAAACTCATGAGTAACATTGAACATGGGCACGGGGGTAAAAGCGTCATCAAACGTTTCTCGCAGCGATTTCTTGGATGGATGACAGAGCTGGATTTTGAGCCCTACCATCTGTCCGAAAAATCACTGCAGGATGTGCTTGATGATGCGTAATCCCCCTGCACCCATGTTCAAAGCTGCTTGTGAGTTTGGCCACCAAGAGTCTGTCAAGAGTTTCCCCACCATATCTCTTAATGTGGGCAAGTGGCCTAAGTTCTGTCAACCAGCAGCAACAGAACAGTGACTGAGAGTCACATTCAAACAGGTAGAAATAACGCAGTCCAGCCACTTAGAAAAAGGAGTTCAGTTTGTTCCATGTTGTGAGATGCGGCGCTACCTCAATTCCCATTGAAGCCAACAGGATTGTGAGCTGAGGAAGAGTTGATCATGCTTAGCAACCCAGGAGACATTCAGTATCTCTCAGGAAAGGGCCTCATGATCCCAGGAAATATATATATTTTTGTGGCTAGGCTTCAGAATATAGTGAACGACCTGCCTGTCTTTTTTTAGCACAGACTTTGATGCATGATAGTAGCGTAGCATGGACTTGTTTGCTATATGAATCCGTAGTGACATCTGTACACCAAGAAACATGATGCTGCAGGCCCAAAGCATATATTTAGTCTGCATCTACAAACCTTGCAGAAAAGTCCTAAATCAGCAAAATGAAACAAACAAACAAACAAACAAACAAAAATGAGACATAGACATGAGCTGGCTACTCTAAACTAGAGATACAGTAATTATTTCAGTCTTTTGCTTAAGGGGGTACCAACTGTTTACAATTTACGCTTTGGCAAGCTGGGTGTTCTCATTTCCCTCATGGTTCAGGAGTCAAAAACATATGCTACCTTTAGTAACGAACTCTTCCTAGATCTGAAACGATCCATATTCATGTGACAAGGAATGTTTACACGAGAGCAAAATGCTCCAACATCAAAATAAATCAGTAACATCTCAGAGTTTATATTTCCATATGCTTCCTTGGCATAATAAAGCAGGGGAAAGGCTGTTATAAAATGTAGTTTAATTAAAAGTGGGGGGAAAACTTTTGGGGAAATCTTAGCAGTTCAAAAATAAGGCAGAGGAATGCATAGTTTTGCCATATATGGAAGATTTATCATCTATCAATAGAAACAAGGAAATGTAATATAATCGCATACCGTACACACCTTGCATATTTTCTATCTTCTGTGCATAAATTATACATTCATTTTCATAATTATAGTCACATTTCTAGTTTCAGCATAAACTGCTATTAACTCCTGGGTGCCTATACTAGTAAGCCTGCATCTAGCAATGCTATGTAATAATTGCATTCATTGTTTTAAAAATGTTATTCAGCTATCAAATTTAGTTGCTATATGGCAATTAATAGTATCAAATTTCCACATAGAGAAGAGAGATAGAACAGAGTGATATTAATTCTTTACTGAAATATACTGTACCAATATAATAGACTAGAACTAATAGACCAGAATTAATATAATAGTTCCTTACTCTTATTAAATGTTTTGTGAACTTTGGCAAATTTGATCTCTCTTCTTTTTTCTTAAAGTGGGAGTATATATCACTTCTATAATCTGCCCTGGCTATGCCCTGCCCCTAATTTAAATTACCCTTTTGGGGCTCTTCTCCCATGACAGGATAGAGTTATTCCCATTGACTAACGAGAGTAATGTTATTACTTTAGCATAGTCTACCATTACCATATTAATGGTATCCACTAAGAAGGAGATTAGGCATGTGGGTTGTCAAACTCCTATGATGTTACCCTCCATTTTCTGATCTTCTGCTCCCACTCTTTCCCAGACTGATTTCCTCTTTCTTTATCATGGGCCTTCTCTATCCCTTCTAGAAGCAAATTTACTCCTATTTTTAAATCGAGATTTCTGACACACTCACAGGCTGTGTGGGATGAGTCTCAGACAGCTACGCTCTTTGAAATTCAACCCATGTTCTGGATGTGGAGGAGCTTCTTCCTCAGGGACACAGGGAGGAAGTTCTCCTCTTAAGGCTGTGCATTGGCCATGGGCTCTCCACCCATGACATTTGCTCAGGGGAGAGACACTGTCGTTCAGCAGCCAATGCAGTGTGCCTTTGACATTGAAATACGGTTTATTTTGTTATCTCCATTTTACTGCTCTGCATCAGACGTTTTTCTGTCACTAACCACCTCACTGTGCTGTGCCCACTTATTGTCTATATTTCTTGGCAACAAGGCTGACCCGGGTGCTCTCTTTACCTTTTTAAAGGCTGTCGTCTGGTTCCATTCTTTTCAATTCCTTCTTGTGCTACACTTCTTTCATGGTTTTAACTTTGCTCCAACCCTGTGGCTCTCGTTTATCTTTGTACCTTTTTGAATTTTACTTGCATTTGGCAAAATATGGCCTTATTGCTGCTGCACACTAAATTTCCATCTACCTACTTACATACCTACCATCCCTTCTTGGTAACTTTCCATCCTGTCTGGGGCAATCTCCTTTCCTCTGAGCCACTTCCCTTCTTCATATCTTATCGTAAAACGTCCTGAGTCCCACTCCATTTCCTCATGTTTATATGATTAGTTTCCCCTCCATCCTTCCTCCTTCCCATCAGCTCCCCCTCTTCCAGCCCTACGTACTAGGTTTCAAGAATATTAATTGTATCTGTTTTCCCTATATAATATTTCCGATGCCTTTGTTTTCATTCTTCTCTATTACCATAGATTGTTTTCCCTGTTTGCCTCTCTGAGAGTCACTGTGGCAATCTTCAGAAAACATTCTCTCTTTCCCTTATCTCTCTCTGCAAAGCATTTGGCAATTTCTTTTGGGGGGAATGCTATATACAAATAAATTGGATTCTATGTTACAAGGAGAACAAAGGACCAGAGTAGGCAAGAGACTGTGATATTGAGGGCACTGGTAGTAGCAAAATTTACTCATTATCCTTCTTACTAAAAAAATAGGCTCAACCATCCTTTTAATGAACTGGTATATTGGATATAACTTATGGCTCCACATAATACTGAAGGTAGTTTTGATTTGATATATAAGTCTGACCGCTAAACAAATGACCCTTTACTTCAAGGAAATTAGAAGAACAGAGCCAGACCCAAAGAAGAGGGAAAGAAAGATTGCTTCAAATCTTAATAATTGTTCCACTGTGTTATGACAGTGTAACCTAATGGATAAGGTGATGGACTTGGACCTGAGAGACCAGAGTTTAAATCTCATCTTCGCTATGAACTCATTGGGTGGACTTGGGTAAGTCCTTGTCACTTCAGCTCAACATCTGTAAAATGAGAATAATAATGATCTATTTCACAAGGTTGTTGTGAAGGTGAACTACATAAGGACTGTAAAGCATTTTGAACATTGAAAGTACTATAGAAATATTTAATATGAACATGCACTTTCCAGAAGGTCCAATGCATTTCCTTACGTGTACCTCACCTTAGCATCTACGTTATACCTCCTCACATCTTCTCTTTAGTATATGACCTTTTAGGTGAATGTGCTTACTTGCTTCAATAGGTAAAAACACAGGGGATAGTAGCCTTCTGCAGCTCTCTTTGGCCCACACCTCACCTGCACTTCTGTGCAGGCACCACAACATATTGCCCTGGGACGGCCATGGGCCATGTCGGTGGCTAGCCCATGCTCTAACTTTGGGAAACCACCCAAGTTACAGCCTAGGAGTGGGCTAAGGCCTGCCCGCCTGGGCCAAAGTGGGCCACAGCAGGCTATCACGTCTGTTCAGGCCAGAAGACACAGGCCAGGTCGGGTTCACCATGGCTGGCTGTCATTAGCCACCACGGCTGCCCACCATGTAGGGGGTGTGTCACGGGGAAAGGGTATCCCTAAGGGAAAGGAGAGGGGTACAGGAATTAAGGGGGGTCCCCCCTGGAGGGGCAGGAAGGGGCAAGGGAGGGCCCTAGGTAAACCCTCCTGCAAGCTCTCAGAATAAACACGCACACTAGGGGAGGCACTCTCTCTCCGAGGAATTTCTATCGGGGAAAAAACGTCCCTCAGGGTGTTGGGTGGGCTTTCCCTCAGCACAGGAGGGCAACCCTTTTCGTCATTGGGACAGAGAGAGAGCCAATTGCCCCTATAAACAAAGACAACACGGGGGGGAACCACATGTTC
>QEPC01004588.1:704547-733964 GCA_003113815.1 Sphenodon punctatus | reverse complement strand
GTCAGCAGCAGGTAAGCAGCCTGCTGCTCGGCACGCTGTGTCCATGGGTCCTCTCTCCCTCCCGGAAGTTGCATGAAAGCAACTTCTGGGAGAGAGAAGGAGGGACCAGTCAGACACAGTGCTACGAGGAGGAAGGAGGAGAAGGTGGGGCCTCACCTGCACCTCAGCCGTGGGTGAGTGTTCTGGGGGTGGGGGGCCCCGTGGTTCCGCGTCTGCCTGTCAGTGCAGAGCGGTGCCGCGCCGACCTGAGTCCCCCCCACACACTTTTTTTTAAAAAATTAATTAATTTTTATTTATTTTAATTTTTTTAATTTTTAAATGTCTATACTCTCACACCCCCCCTAAACCGTGGGGGGCCCCCAAGCACAGCCGCCCCTAGCCGCCCCGTGGTAAGGCCGGCCCTGAACATCCACCCACACAGTGCCCCCCCCCCCACATACACTCACCATAGAATTGCGGACCTATCACCCAACACTCTAGGCTGGTGCCTGCATCTCTGTGGTGCTGCCAGGGCAACGGCTGCTGGCTGGGAATGGAGCTGCAGCGTGGGTCTGCTGAGCAGATGGACATCAGTTCCACTCTGGACTGGTGTCCTGGGTTTGACTGGCCACTCTGCTGGCAGTGCTCTAGAATGTTCCAGAGCACCACAAGCGAGGCTGCCCCAGAGAAGGCTCAGCCTGATCTGCTTTCACATCTGGTGGGCCACCTTCAGACAGACTGGCCAGTCTGGGGGTGAAGCGGGCTGGTGCTGCCACCCCCAGAGCTGCAGTCTGTCTCTTTGCACCCACAGTGTACAAACACAGGGTGGCCCTGGGAAAGTCCCCTACTTTCCAACCATCACCACCACCACTGGGGCGACTGTCACAGTGATGGTGGGGTTAAGAGGCAGGGGACTTCCCTAGGGCAAACCAGCACATGCATAATGCACCAGTTAATACGTATGCCTGGATCTTTGATTAGGGCCTAAATACAATTCCACACATTGATGCTTGAAAATGTTGGTTACAACAGCTCTTTGTAGACAGTGTTACTTCATTGCATCCAGGTCTGCATATTCCCATTTTTAAAAAAAATAAAATCTAAATTCATGGTTCTCTCCAGTGGCTTACCAAGTTTCTTCTTTTGCTAATAACAAACAGTATCAAGATTGACCCATGTGTTTTTTGTCAGTCTTCAGGTTTCTAGAATTACTTTCACACAAAGTCTCAAATGGCCGTAAAATATCATGTTCTCAGAACCCATGCGTTTCTTCTGAGCAACTATGTATCGTGCCCATGTGCAGTACCTTAAAACTGGTATCCATTTATTAATGATTTCCTAGTCAAAGCAAATCTAACCATTCCATTCTCCACATGCAGAGATGTCAGGAGGTTCAGTGGGGACAGACAAGATGAATACAACAGCATAGTGTAGAAACAGAAACTACTGGCTAGTAAGAAAAAGCAGCAGTTCCTATTGGAAGTTACCTCCGAGGTCATCTATTCCAACCCCCTGCTCAGGAAATCCACACCTACAGCACCCCTAACAGATGGCCGTCCAGCTTCTGCTTGGAAACCTTCAGTGAAGGAGAACCCACCACCTCCCTAAGCAGTCTGTTCCACTGTTGAACAGCTCTTACTCTTAGGAAGTTCTTCCTAATGTTTAGCCGAAATCTGCTTTCTTGTAATTCGAGTCCATTGGTTCTAGTCCTGCCCTCAGGCGCAATATGAGAAATATGGTGGTACAGTTCAACATTAGGTTAAAATGGGTAACGACCAACAGCAACATTTACTATTGATACACGCTATGTGATACAAGTGATTCTCTTATTATGAACTGGGAAGAAAGTGAAGGCACTGAACCAAACTCTTATGTTCAAATAATCAAAAGAACATTTTGATTCAAGTGTGTAATTCCTATCTATTTTGCATGTTTTACGTGTTCTTTCTCCTCAAACCATGTCCCCCACTACAACACTTCAAATGGGCTGTTAGTGGTCTCTCGTTCTAGTCAGAGTACTCTGCTTTTCATATTTCCCAGACTAGAAATGGCTGCCATTTGACATCACTGGAACCATAAATGAATGCTGTCCTTAGGGCATAACAGTTCCCTTTCCTTTCCTTGGACATTTATTTTGTCAAACCAGGGAAGGATTGATTTTGTTGTCTTTCTAAGGGAAAGAAGATAAATTGGGTCTAATATTCTGAGACATGCAAAGTTATTGAGGGATAGTGAAAGACAGGAAGAAAGCACAAAGAGCAAAATGTAGACAATGGGTGTTTTCAAACGAGATGCTGCCCCACATGGCCACCCAGGAGCCACTCATCCAACCACCCATCTGATAGTGGAGCGGAGGGATGCGCGCTCCCTTGAGCCATGGGGCATCCACTCATGGCCACACATGGACCACTGCTGAGCAATCCAGAGTGTTCCGTGCAAGTCAGGTCAAATGGATGTGTGGCAATGGTTGGCCACAGAGCCCTTGCTCATATGAACGGCAGCAGTCAGCCACACCTACAGACAGGCCTGCTGCTCATATTTATTTTATTATTTATTTATTTATTCAAATATTTTATCCCTCCCTTCCCCCAGAGGTTATGGGCAGTTTATAGAAATATACAAAATAACAGGCACAGATAAAAACATTTATATATTAAAAACATATTAAAAACATTAAAAAGAAACCTTAAACCCCTCCCACTAAACCTCTTCTCAGTCCCTCCTCATCCCACATAACCCTATCCCCAACCACTGCTCATACTCCCCTTTCCCCATGGGCTGTGGCATCCCCATCCAAACACCACCCTAATCCCCTAAACCCACCTGCCAAATGCCTTTTCAAACAAAAAACTCTTACCCTGCTTCCAGAAGATGCTTGGGCTTGGGCTCAAGCAGACCACTGAAGGAAGGGAGTTCCATAACATCAGGGCAGGAACCGAGAACACCTCCGTATGAGTCGTTGCTGTATGAACAAGGCAAACAGATGGTACCCACAAGGACACATTCCTGGCCAATTGCAGTGGCTACATTGGGGCATGGAAGGACAGTTTTTGAACTAGGAGTTCTGAGTTTGAATCCTGACCTTACTGGATGACTTTGGACAAGTCACATTGGGTATTTTAGATGAACATAGAGCCTGTCCACCTTCGAAGCTGCTACGGGGGCACCTCCCATCCACCTGCTTCCAGTCCCACCAGGGTCCACAACAGACAGACTGGTAATTTCCCAGGCCACAGTCTGCCCACACGGTACCCCCACTCCTGCACCATAGAGTTGCAAATGCTTGCCGGATGTTCTAGGATAGTGCCTGTAACTCCATAGTGCTGAATGGGGCAAGGGATGGCCAGGCGTGGAGCTGTACCATGGTTCCACCCAACAGACAGACAACAGCTCCATGTTCGGCCAGCCCACTCCTCCCAGATCATTCCAGGACGTTACAAAGTGCTGCTGGTGGGGTTGCCCCAGAGCAGCCACAGTCTGCTCCATCTGGCAGGTGCCCTTTACATGGACTAGCCAACCTGGGGGTGAAGCGGGCTGGCACGGGCAGAAGTGGAGCTGCCGTCAATCTGTTTACACTCACTTTGTCAGCCTTCTAAGGAGCTGACCAGTGGCATTGGAAGGGCAGCAAAAGCATTTGGTATTTGACCCCTAGAAAACTATGTGAGGTGGAGCATTTGGCCACTTGCCCCTTAATAAGTCCTACTATCTCTGTCTCCAGTGATGGTAATTGTTTGTGTCTCAGTCACCATGTTTTGACAAACAGCTAGTTGGGCCTTACTTTCAGTTTTACTCCTGATGCATTCAGATGAACAGAGCACTAAACTGACATTGGGTGCTGTAAACAAATGGACGTGGAGGCTGCCTGCCCCCAGAGCTGCTCCTGGTGTGCACCCCCGCGTCCATCTGCTTCCAGCCCCACCTAAGTTTCCTTTAGATGGACCCGGCAGTTAGTTTCCCTGGACTGCAGTCCACCCACGGAGAGTCCCACCACCACCATAGAGTTGTAGGTGATCACCCAACACTCTAAGCTGGCGCCTGCAGTTCTATGGTGCTGTCAGGGGCAACACACAGCTGGCTGTGCCTGGAGATGAAGCAGACAGACAACAACTCCACTTCAGGCTTGTTTCCTGGGGCTGGTGGTTGGCCCGCTCTGCCGGCAGCACTTCAGGATTGTCTGGAGGGCTGCCTTAGAGCAAGTGCAGCCTGCTCTGCTTGCACATCTGGCAGGGGGCTTTTAAATAAACCAGCCAACCTGGGGGTAAAGCGGGCTGGCACAGGCAGCTGGCTGTGGCCCCGGGACTGCTGTCTATCTAAAAGCACCAATTTTTCAGGAGTAGGAAGAGAAATATATACTCCTGGGGTGGAACGGACACAGTACTACTGCAGTTTACACTGTTCATTTGAAAGTTAACCAAGTGGAGTATTCCTGTAGAGTGAACTACTCCTTTGTGAAAGTGGAGTAGTTACTTTGATTTACACTGTTTGAATGCTAGTGAAGTGGAGTATTTGCTTTGATTCAAATCAAAGAAGCAAATCAAAGTAGTCACTTCAGTTGAACTCTGGTCAGTGGAATGTGGTGCAAGTGGTACATATTGTTATCTCTTATACCACTTGGAGAAAATACAAGGAGCAAAATGAGCAGCGTAGGTTTTGCAGACATCCAATTTCTGTTTGCAGCTGCTGCCCTTGCCTCACCCACAGTTCTGGTTTCCCAAACACAAGCAGGAAGGGTAGGCAATGGCATCACTCTCCCTGTTTAAAAAAATAGAGGTCAATGGCCTCCCTCCTGTTCCTATCTCCAGCATCTATATAATCAAGGCTGAACATTTGACTTAGACCAGTGAAACCAGATAAATATCTTTACTGAGCCCCAATAATCACTACTGGGAAGGGGGGGAAATCCTATATGTCAAGGTGTCATTAGCTGGTCACACGGAAGCCGAGTTACCCCAAATCACTAGTCCAGAAGTTCCTAACTTGTGGATCATGTCAGGCCCCCAAGTGGTAGTGTGCTGTCTGCAGAAAGACTCAAAAAACAGATTGATATTTCATGTACTTTGTAAGAGAACTGAGACTCTGAAAAGGTTCCATTTGATCATAAATGATCCCCATTTACTAGGTAATTTAGTTAGCCTCCTCAGGTGGTGTTGGAAGACTGCTGTCTGGAGTTATACTATTTAAGTCTGCACTGGTCATTGCTTAAAATCGTGATTGGCCTCTTTTTCATGAACCAATGTGAATTTTTTTACATTTATTAATTGCTCATAAGATCTTGCAAATATATGGCAAATAATTTCTAGCCTGTGGAATTTTCACACACTTCACTAATTAAATATTCTGTTCCCTAATTGCATGACTAAAATTTTTAATAGAGAATAATCAATCACCAAAAAATTGATCTTTTCTATTTCTTTTCTGACTTTCAAAATACCTTAAAACTTGCTTTCCATATGTTTTCATATGTAACCCAACTTTTCACATTTCTTTAGAGTTAACATTAGCCATTTTTATTGAACCGTGCAATTTTCTATTGTTAAAATATATATATTTAAATTATTTATTCTTTAAACAGATCCATCATTAAATATTTCAGCTCCTCACTTTTGCTATTGTTTTCTTAATTTTTTTCCCTTAATTATAATTTTCTTAATTGTTTTCTGAATTTCACTTTTGCTATTGTATTTTTAACTCTGGCCTTTGTTTTCTAATTTTAGAATTATTTTTAACCTTTAAGTTTTGCTTTTTCCTGCCTTCTCTTCTAAAGTCTCAAGGTCACAGAAAACAGTTTCCCCTTCAAAGGTCAAGACAATTTCTTGATTACTATTATGTTGACTAATTTGATCTTAACTGATCCATTTAGCTATATGATTTCCTGTAAAAGGCAGTACTAGAAAAGCAATGTGAAAATAAAGCGTGTAGTAATGATTAGAACTCCAACTGACTGCCATACTCTAAGTGCAATGATGGCAATCACATGTTCAAGGCATGCCAAATCAAGTGCAGCTACCATACTAAGCATTTCAGGGTGGATTTTTTTAATGTGACAAGACTTTAAAATATAAAAAGCAACATTTCTATGTTAACTTTTAAAAAGCATTCAGGGAACCAATTAAATGCTCTGCGTTCATGCATTTGGAAGGGAAGATAATTCTGTAAACTAGATGAAAGTTGTTTGGAAAAAAAATATTTGTAGTAGAGACTCTCCTAAACACCCTAGGGAGCACCCACACATCTAGAATTATTGGTGTCCAGAATTGCTGTTGTTTCTTGGCTGGTACTGGCATTGCTGTTATAACCTCAATGAGAGCCAGTGTGGTGTAATGGCTAAGTGTACAGTACTTGGACGGGGGGGTGGAATCTTGGTTCAAATCTCATTTTAGCCAGAAACTCACTTGGTGACCTTGGGCGAGTCACAATAGTCTCTCAGTTTAGCCTACTTCACAGGACTGTTGTGAGGATTAAAAGTTGTGTTATATGTAAAGCGCTCTGAGGGTCATGGCAGGGGGACGCTATATAAAAATAAAGATTATTATTAACAGGTGGATCCTCCCTGGCTACCCATGTGATGCCAGTTCCAACCCTGGCCTGAGAGAAAGACCCACAATGAGCTGAATAACTGGTCACCAGTTACTGCTGATCAGCTGCTAACACTAAACAACTGGTCAGCATTAATCAGCAAATTCTGGGATGGAACTGCAGAGGAGGGGGATGGAGTTTCCCAGCATGGTGTGGTGAGCTCGGGGAGGGAGGGGAGTCCTTGCTTAGCCACAAGAGTTCAGGGGGATGATGGGGTTTAAATTTCAGTGTGCAGTGCCACCAGGGTCTTTATCCACAAGTTTCAAGTTTGCCTCCAGCCTTTGCTATTGTTTTGGTATCTGTTCCTGTTATGGTCTGGACTAGTTACCCATCAAATCTGGGGTGCCCAATTCACCCTGGTTGTGTTTGGGCACTACTTGACGGACTACCTGACTCCTCAGGCTGACTCAGCTCCCTGCTAGGCTGCTGCTCCTCCAGTCCAGTTGCTACTTAGTGCTTGGAGTTCCCTGCTCTCCCACAGCCCATGTGCTGCTCAGCTGAGTGCTGCTTGGCTTTCTCTGAGTGGGAGGAAGGGGAGTGAGGAGGCCTCTTCCCACCTCCATGCATGCCCCTAATAGGTCCCCCATTCCCACGGGAGAGCCAAAATGGGGTGCACTTGGGACACATGCTCACCTCTGGTATGAGCCCACTGGGGACGTATTAGGGGGGTGTATGTAGGTGGGAAGAGGCCTCCTCACTCCCCCGCAAGCTGATCAGGGAAGTTCCCAGCTTAGCTGAGCAGCGTGCAGAATGGGGAGGAGCATGATCAGTAGCCCAGTGGTGAGGTGAGTCATCCTGGGGAGCCGGGAAGCTGCAGTAATACCCACATTTTGGGGATAGGGTACCCAGTGGGGGGAGGGGGCAGGTACCCCAATGGGGTACCCAGAAATGTAGGTATTACCCATGGGTAGCAAATATGCTACCTGCTGCAGTTCTAGGCTAAACCCTTAGATTGGGGAAGGGGGAACTGTGGCACTTTGTGGCTGGGCAGCAGGATCAGGATGCCACTTGTCCATGTCTACAGTTGCCATATAGGCCCCAATGCAGTCCTGCAACCTGTATTTCTCATAAGTGCCCCCTAAAAATGTGCATATATGGCAACCCTACCTGGCATGCCCTCAGCTCCAGGGCTGAGGGAGATGTAGTGCATCTGACATGGAAGGGATGTGCTGGGAAGGCAGCACCTATCCAAGGCCCACTTTGTGGCAAGAGGCTTCTCAATAGCCTCAGTTTGGGGAGAATCAGAGAGGGTGGGTTGAAGTTAGCCCATGCTTGCTGGGTTGGGAGAGGGCAGATCCCCTGATACCCAGTTTAATTCTGTTTTTAATAAATCTGTCTGCAGCAATTTCAACTCCACTTGTGGTCTGAGGATTTTTAATTGCACCACTGACAGGGCAACAGCTGTTTCGCTCTAACCTGCAACCTGCACCCAGGAGGAGACTGCACCCAGAGAATTTGGTCCCTGCAAATCCAAGCATTTCAGGATCCCTTCCCGCTAATGGGGAAGCTAGAGAGAGTGAAATCTAGAATTCTGAAGTGTCCATAATTGCATGTGTTTCTCTACTGTGTTTCTTAATAAGACCACAGGAAGTGTCATACTGGGTCAGGCCAATAGTTCATCTAGCCTGGCATCCTGCTATTGGTCTTCTTCACAAACATCCTCTTGCATACATTGGCCATGATCCAAGCTCGGCACACCAGGTGTGCACACTAGGCACCAGGTATACACACACAACACACATAACATGGAGTTGCTGTGCATGCTCATGCTATATTTGGATCAGTTTCAATCGGTATCATCCACCCATGTGGGGGAGGTGCTTGGGGTGGTGAGGGCAACCAGTTGTGAACTGGATCCTTGCCCGTCCTGGGTGGTAAAAGTCAGCTGGGAGATGCAGGGGTCATTGCTGACTAGGGTTGTCAACGCCTCCCTTAGGGAGGGTAGGGTGTTAGATGTTCTTAAAATTGCAGTTGTCCGGCCCCTGTTTAATAAGCCATCTTCAGACGCTGACTCCCCTGCCAGCTATCAGCCTGTCTCTAACCTGTCTTTAACCTATCAGGGTATTGAACAGGTGTTTGCCCAACATCTCCAGGCTCATCTAGATATCATCGAATTCCAGACCCATTCCAGTTGGGCTTTCGCCCTGGTTATGGCATGGAGGCTATGCTTGTGGCCTTGGTCAATGACCTGCACCAGGAGATTGACAAGGGGAATTCTGCCCTGTTGATCCTGTTTATAAGTTGATCATGAGGTGTTGTTGACACAACTGTGGGACCTGGCAGGAGGCACAGGACTGCTCTTGAGTAGTTCTGCTCCTTCCTGTTGGGGAGGTCCCAGAGAGTGCTGATGGGTGGTTGTTCATTGTCTGCTTAGGATCTTCCCTGTGGGGTCCTGCAGGGTTCTACCTTGTGTCCCCTCTTGTTCAACGTGTATATGGGGCTGCTGGGAGAGGTCATTTGGAGGGTTGGGATGAAGTGCCATCAGTATGCTGATGACACCCAGCTCTACTTTTGTTTTTCATCTGACCCTTTCATCACCTCAAGGCTAGATTACTGTGATGTGCTCTACATGGGGCTGCCCTTGATGATGCTTCAGAATCTGCAGCTGGTGCAGAATGCAGTGGGTTACCCCCTTTTTGGGGTGAGGTACTGGGAGCACTTTACACCAGTGCTCTGTAGTCTGCACTGGCTCCCTATAGCTTTTCGGGCCCAATTCAAGGTGCTGGTTTTGACCTTTAAAGTCAAAAATTGTCTGGGCCCCATATATGGGGAGTTCCATTCTGTCTCCACTGTTATTTAATGTGTATATGCAGACCCCGGTGGAGATCGTGAGGCAGTTCGGGGTGTGTTGTCACCAATATGCTGACAACACACAGCTGTACCTCTCTTTTTGAACGGACCCAGGTCCTGCTGTCTCGATACTTTCGCAGTGTCTGGAGGACGTGGCGGATTGGATGAGGCAGAGCAGACTGAAGCTGAACCCAGACAAGATGGAGATGATGGTAGTGGGGAGGGCGAAGGAGGTGTCGGTTCCTCCTGTTGGGGGGGTCTGCCCTCCGGTTGCCCAGCAGGTTTGGAGTCTAGGGGTGATTTTGGATGCAGATCTCCACCTGGATCGGCAGGTGGAGGCGGTGGCTAAAGCCGTCTTCCGCCAGCTGTATATGGTGCAGAGGCTGCGCAGGCATATGGTGCGGAGGCATACATCTCCAGACTCGACCTGGCCACTCTCATCCATGCCTTCATTACCTCGAGGCTCGACTACTGCAATGCGCTCTACGTGGGGCTTCCCTTGATATTGGTTCGGAGGCTGCAGCTGGTGCAGAATGCGGCGGACCGTCTCCTTATGGGAACGAGTCGCCGTGAGCACATTACACCAGTGCTCCGTTCTCTGCACTGGCTGCCTATAGCGTACCGAGCCAAGTTCAAGGTGTTAGTATTGGTATACAAAGCCCTATAAGGTCTCAGCCTCTCTTATCTCGGGGACCGCCTCACCTTCCGTGACACAGGACGAACCCTCCGATCCACTGGGGGGGCCTATCTGGGGGTTCCCCGTGTAAGGCAGGGAGGGCATTCTCGGTGGTTGGACCACAGTTGTAGAACTCCCTTCTGAAGGAAGCCCACCTGGCCCCAGGTCTGCTCGTCTTTCAGCAGGCATGCAAGACTTGGCTGTTCGCCCAGGCCTTTGGAGGGGGGGGGGGGAGGCAGAGGTAAATGGGGGAGATTGGTGGGGTGGGGAATTTGGGGGAATTGGAGGGTAGGGTTAGGGTTGGGGGGTTTAAAATTATTTTTAAACTGATGTCGGTTTTAATTTATTTTATTGTTTTACTGCATTGTTAGCTGCCCCGGCATGCCATGGGCATGTGGGGGTGGCGTAGAAATGTCAACAAATAAATAAATAAATCTGAGATATCCCCTATTGGGGCCCCTGCAGTCGGCGGGCATGGGCAATGCCTCCCTGTGGGTACTGTCTGTTAGTCCTGTTTGTACGATGAGGTTCTCGGTTGCTGCCCTGATGCTATGGAATTCCCTTCCCCCAGAGGTTTGTTTAAGCCCAAGTTTGAGCATCTTCTGAAGCTGGTATAAGATCTTTCTGTTTGTAAAGGCATTTGGTGGGCAGGGATAGGGGATGGAGGGTTTGGTGAGTAGATCGGGGGGGTGGGGTTGTGAGGGGGGTTGTATATGGGAAATGTGGAGGTGGTATTGGGAGGGTTTTATGGGGGGTTTGGGGAGGGTAAGAGGTTTTGGAGGTTGTTTTTGTATTTTAACCTGGTTTTTTTTTATTGTTTTACATAAGTTTTTACCTATGTTGTAACCCACCCTGAGCCTTTTTTAGGGAAGGGCAGGATAAAAATTGTAATAAATAAATAAATGTTTGCACAGCATGCATGACGTGCCCACATGGCCATCGAGATAGTCGGGGCCATCAAGATAGTCTCTAATCTCATATTAACCAGAGTGGAGTGACTCCAGTGAGGTCAGTGCTGTTATTTCATATATACAGATATGTCACAAAGATCAGTATTTGGTCCAGATAGAATGTTTGATGTTCAAAGGTTGGCATGGAATTTAATTAAGTTTAATTAGACTGGAATTTTCAAAAGGAGGTTAAGGGAGTTAGGTGCCTGAATTATTTTTTGGTGGGGGGGCAAAAACCCTAACTGTCTTAAACTCCTTTGAAAAATGAAGCCTTAATTGTCTAATTAATGTGCCACATTATGGATAATTCCTTTTTGCCTGAAAAGACTTTAAGTAGGGTTCCAATGGTGCTACCCCTCCTCCCCAAATTAAATTCTATTTCTCTAAGGAAAGGCACATCAGTATCATCAGCAACTGATTAGATGGAACCATTATTGTTTGGATTTCAAAGTTGAGTCTCATAAGAATGGTGTCATTGCAACAGGAAGAACAGAAAGAAACCTGCAATGTATCTGATCAAATCCTAAAGATGTTCAGTTTGACTTAACCCCATGCTTTTCCATACTCACTATTTAAAAATCTTCTTTTGATATATTCTTAATATAAATGCCAAAGCAATTAAAAATTATTTGCTATTTGCAAGTCTCTTATTTTGAAATTTTCAGCCAGCCTATCAGGAAGCAGAGACAATATTAGGCAGATGACTAATCAATCAGTTAGGTAACCAATAGACTAAAATTCATATGCATAATCTACAATGTTTTATCTAAAAAAAAATAGTGTTCTTGTAGTATTTGGAGAATAATTTAAGGGTCTGAGTTAAGGAGGATGTTGGATGACCTTAGTGGTAGTGATGACTTCTCACCTTAGTCTAATTATTACTATTATTATTATTATTATTTTATTATTATTTTATTTTATATAGTGCCAGCGGTGTACCTGCCACTTGTACAATCAGTAGTTGTAGACAAGTCCCTACCCCAAAGGGTTTACAGTCTAATTTACTGTACTACATGTAAGACGCTGTATTTTCCCTAAAGACAGGCATAATATCTCATGAATCTTTGCATGTGGGCAGACTGTTATATGCACACAGAGTTTCTTGGAAGTCAGTGAGGTTTGCCACACTAGCCAGGGAAGCAGCAGTCTGTTGGTACACAAATTACAGGATCAGGGTCCAGGACAACTCAGGAAATCTGTTGCCAGCCATGTAATGCCTTTTAAGGGTACTGACAGGTATCTCAGTGATGAACTATTTCTATTTCTAAATGCCACTTCCTACCACAGAAAGTGTCTTTTTGCCAAAAATAATTTTGCTACCAAAATGCTGACCATGTCTAGTAAATAATTGTTCATAAGATCTGCAGTTAGACAGTCATCTCCTGGCTATAGGGCAGGAACTGTTTTTTAATATGTGGGCTCCGATTTTGGTTATTGATGGTACTAGCTGCAATAGACAAAATAAACAGTAATAAAAAAGTTGAATATAAAGAAAGTTTGATTACTGTCATGGTGCAGACAGTGGTATGAGAATTCTGCTCCTATTGACACCAGTGGTAAAATCCCCATTGACCTTCATGATACCGGATCAGGCCTCTAGCTCTGCCATTTCTTAAACCCTAACTGCATTTTGGTTGTGATTGTCTGTGGTGGGTGTCATCATCATCCTTATTGATATTTGCTATATGTTGCATGGTTTTTCTGCTGCCCAGACTCACAGGATTAATTATATTTAAATCTCAACATTGAGTCACCCAGGCTTAGGCTAAACATTTGGGAACTGCTGCTCTACAGCAACAACAAAATAATGTGACCCTCGGAGGTGTCTATCTACACAGCTTTTAGTGATCTCAAAAGAAGCACACAACAGCCAGATTGGGACTTGTCTCCTGTCATTGTTGTGACTGTATGACATCAAAGGGTGTACTGTATTTCCTTTTTCTAAAAAAAAAAAATTTGTTCCATTCATTTGAGTATTCATTTATTTTGTTTGGCTGTTTCTTAGAAAATCATTAGTCCTCCCACAGTCTGGGATCCACACCATTCTTATGTCATTTTTGTGGTATTTGTTTCCCAACTCTGTAAGCAGAAAATTAGAATACTGATGGATCAATCTCATCTTCAGGCAGCAGTTAGAAGAATAAATTCTTATTTTTTTATTTATTTAGTTAGCTAATAAGGTGTATTCAAATCTCATAACAGGCTGAAAAATATAAGTCACCCAATGTCCAATTGCGCAGAACAATTTTCAGCCCTTAAAAAATTCTCCTAACCTCTGCCATTTCCTGAAAATATATTGATTGGGCAATTTGTATTTTATAACATATTGTCACTTGTGTTTTATCTAAAAGATATTATGACAAGGAAGGTTTATACTTTTGGAACTCCAGTGGAGTTGTGTCCCAATGTATTTAGCCCAATAGTCTCAAATACCTTTTGCACAACCATAGCAACACATAACAGGGAATCCTATGCTGTTTCCACATATCATGGTCTAATAACCAATTCATATCCATGTATAGTCTTCTCATCACAGTGATAATATTTAAATAGAATTTTCCATTTGTATTTTCTAGTTTAATATTATCATTTTAAATGTAACACCATCGTCTTAAGCACTTTGATAGCTTAAAGTAATGACACACTCATTATAAGACATTTGTGCATGTAAGACAATGCATTATATTTTCTTGTCAGTTTCAATACCTTGCAAAAATCTAGAGGACAAATCTTTGCATAGGGGATTAATTATTTCAACAGTCCATCTCCAACGTTGCCTAGCATTCATTTTCACTCATCCTACCATTCCTGCTGGACTAACAACTAGTTCTACTGACTGAGGGAAACTGAAAGTTATGGGGATACACTGTCACTGAATGATGTTGCTGAATGTAATTGGAGTTCTTGGTGTACCTCCAATTTTTAAAAATGTTTTCAGAACTCTCCTCCATCCCCTGGAGAGAAGTGAGAAATAGGTGTGCCAAAAGTCCACTACCTGACATTGATTCTGATCTGCTCACAGATGGAACAGAATTACTCATAAGATAACCAATTCCCTAAATAACCACTATCATTGGGATCCAGTGTTTTTGACCGGCATTACTAATTGACTGTTAGCAACATTGATTATTTACAAGTATATTCAGCTACAAAGTATGACACTTGTTTGGCAAGATCTTCCACTGATTTTAATTTACATAGCTCCTTTACTTGATAGAACTATGATCAATTACACCAGCAAAGAATCTTAACCGTTAACTCGGGTCACTTTGCGACACATTGTCAGTGATGTCATAGGTACTGTACAGAAAAGGGAAGAAGATTCTGTCATGATAATAGCCATACATTTCGTTTAGACCTGCCTGAGCATCTGATAAGTAGTGCCATACTGAGTCAGACCAACGGTCCATCAAGCCCAGCATCCAGTCCTCCAACAGTGGCCAATCTCGATCGCATTGGAGGAGAACCAACAGTCACAATGGGCAACCCATTCCCCGTTGTTCACTCCCAGCTCCCGACAGTAAGAAGTTCATCCCGTAAGCTACTTGGTTAATAGCCATTAATGAACCTACTCTCCAAGAACTTATCCAGTCCTTTTTTAAACCCAGCTATACTACTAGCCCTGACAACATCCTCTGGCAACAAATTCCATAGGTTAATTATGCATTGAGTGAAAAAGTACTTCCTTTTATTTGCTTTAAATCTGCCAGCAGCTAGTTTCATGGAGTGTCCCCTAGTTCCAGTACTATTTGAGAGGGTAAATAACCATTCCCTATCTACTAGTTCCATACCATTCAAGATTTTATAAGCCTCTATCATGTACCCTCTCAGTCTTTTCTTCTCTAAGCTGAAGAGTCCCAGCCTGTCAAGCCTCTCTTTGTACGGAAGCCGTTTCATACCCTTTATCATTCTCTTTGCCCTTCTCTGTACCTTTTCTAGTTCAGCTATGTCTTTTTTGAGATGGGGTGACCAGAACTGCACACAATAATCGATGATGCGGTCGCACCATTGATTTGTAGAGAGGCATTATGACATTCTAAGTTTTATTCTCTATCCCTTTGTTAATAACTCCTAATATTCTGTTCACTTTTTTTTACTGCTGCTGCACATTGGGATGAGGATTTCAGTGTATTGTACACAATCACTCCCAGATCCTTTTCCTGAGTGGTAACTCCTAATTTAGTACCCAGCATTGTGTACTCATCATTTGGGTTATTTTTCCCTATGTGCATCACTTTGCACTTGTCCACATTAAATCTCTTCTGCCATTTAGATGCCCAGGCACCCAGTCTCATAAGATCCTGTTGCGTTCTTCACAGTCTCCTGTTGTTTTAACTACCTTGAATAACTTGGTGTCTTCTGCAAATTTGATCACCTCACTCTTAATGCCCTTTTCCGGATCGTTAATTAATACATTAAACAGCACCTGTCCCAATACAGATCCCTGGGGCACATCCCTTCTAACATCTCTCCATTGTGAAAACTGACCATTCAAGTCTTACTTTTTGCTTCCTATCCTTTAACCAGTTACCAATCCATTGTAAGACACTACCCATGACTTTTTAATTTTCTCAAGAGTTCTAATCAGCTGAACAAGTCTGAAACTGTATACTTTGGAATGCTTTCTTTTTCTTCCCTGAGTGCACTTTAAGTCACAGAAATGTTCCTAAATTAAAGTGGAAATATGGAAATTCAACATACCAGCGACTTTTTGAATGCATTTCCCCCCATTTTTCTTTTCTTTACTATAAAACACTAAACTGTTGCTGTATTCATATTTTGTGAACGTAGCCTACAGCTGCATTCCTCAAGCCAGTTAAATACACCACTTACTCCTATTACTCCATTATGTCCAATATATTAGTTTATTTCTCTTCTGTTCATCTGAGGACAAAAATGTTTTTGTTCTAAAGAACTGTATTTGGGGGATAGTGCTGTATACAAATTGCACAAACTCTCCAATGACTTCAGTAAAGTCAGGATTGCACCCAATGGGCATAATCAGTCAGTAGCAGTTTAGCCATTGACTTAAATGGGAGCTGAATTGCTCCTACTATGTTTTTCCTGTTAATTCTTCTATCTAGCTTGCTTTTTAATGATTTCAAATTAATTACTTAATATCACCAACAATATGTCATGTAAATCCTCTAGTTGCTGTGTAGAATTTGTTTTGTTTTGTTTTGTTTTGTTTTGTTTTGTTTTGTTTTGTTTTGTTTTGTTTTGTTTTGTTTTGTTTTGGAAGAAGACGGTGTGTGTTTCCGTGAAATTTTGTGAATGGCTTAAAAATTTAAATACTGCTATTTTTCTTCCAGCATAACAACTAATCTCACACCATGTCAGATTCAATGTGGTAAAACAACACCAACCTAATTTCCAGCTTTAAAAAATCATTTTTCTAGCATATTAGTTTTCCTATAGTAGTTTACTGTAGGAATAATAAAAATGGCAGATTGTTGTTACTGCTTTAAAGGGGGGGATTTTATTTAAGTAAATCATGTCAGTGTCTGAAGCCGACTGGATTATCTTCTAACATATGGTAAATATTGGTTATGTGGTGTGCTGGCTTGCATTTCATTGTTGGAAAAGCATAGAAAACTGATTTTAGTATGCCTTTGCTCTTAGCAGCAGGATATAATCATTTTTAAAAGAAATTATGGAATCAAGCATTAGCATACTGTGTAAATTTAGGATTTATGGAAGGATGTCATATATCACACACATATATTGCTTTTGGAGGCAGTAGGAAATCTTCACTACCACATGTCACTGTTTCTTATTTTTTTAAAATGGTAACTAGGGGGGGAAAGAGATGGTAACACTAGAATTCTTTTACAGATCCTTGCACTGTAACGACTTCAATAAACGTGTTTAATTGTAAATACTTTATCTCTTTGGAAACCATTGAACTTTGAAGAGTTTTCTTCTATGAACACTCCACTTGTTGTTATTGTTGTTATCCCTAAGTATATTAATCCCAGGACTTCCCAGGTATTTAACACCTTAGGAACTAGTCATTTTTCAAAATAAATGGGTGGTGGGAGGCTCTGTGTGGGGAGAGGAGGGTTTCCCACAACCATGGGTATTTTCAAATGTGACGACACCACAGATGGCCATGCTTTAATCTGTGTGACGACTGGCAGTGCTGTCACATTTGATCCCGCCCACCAGATGTTACCACAGGTGGGATCAGGGCTCTCCCCAGAGCATGGCAGGATTTAGCCTGCGCTGTGACCCGGGTTTTCTGCCAAGACACAGAGCAGGCTAAACGCTGCCACAGTCTGGGGAAGTCACCCCCGGACCAGGATAGACCAGGCCTTTATGTGTGATGCCCCGCTCTATCTGACTCCAATCTGGGGCTGGAGCTTTTCCAGGCGGACATGGCAGCCTCATAGCCTGCCACGCCCACCTGTCAGGGAGGTGGACGGGTCGCACTCAGAAGCATAGGGGGTGCCTGCTGTCTCCCAAAGCCAATCAGGGGGCTGTGGGGGAAGGCACTGCAACCCGTTATAATGGGCGAGCCATGTGTTTTCTCTCTGTTCTGTGAGAGCTCTCTGCTTGTCAGGTTGCGTTTTACAGAACTGGTGCTTGCACACAAATCTATTACCAATTCATTTACTTCCTCATATACCCTACCTTTTACCTTCTCCCTTTCCCTGCCCTGTACTATCTATCTTACTATCTATCTATCTATCTATCTATCAATAGTTATGTGGAAGCTATGGTCATTGACCACGCTAATAAAGATTTGATTTGATTTGATTTGATTTGATCTGATCGATAGATTGAGAGAGAAAGAGAGATTAGATAAGATGTATTATTATTATTTTATTATTTTATTATTATCAAACACTTATATAGCACAAGCAATGTACCTGGAGCTTTACAAAGTAATTGAGTAGACATGGTCCCTGCCCTAGGGCTTACAATCTGAGAGACAGGGGTGAGGGGGGGAGACGAAAGAACAGGAACAGAGGGAGAGACAAGAGATATAGATATAGATACTATAGACATTTAGATAGATATTAGTTGTGTACAACATATATAGAGAGATTAGATATTATATAGATATTTAGGCTAGTCTATTTTATTATATTAGGATTGTAGGATAGTAGGATTAGGTTTTGTGTATATATAATAATTCATTACCTATTTGTGCAATTTTGTGTACATTTACAATGAGAAAGGGAAGGACTCCTAGTTCAGCCTCTGGTAGAGGGTGAGGCCATGGGCGTGGGGGAGTTGACAAGCCTGCTGCCACTTCTGCCACTGCTGGCAGTCCACCACCCAAGCTGAAGAGACCTGATATTTTCCCCTCAAGGCGGCAGGTTTTATCAGGGGAACAGGCTGCTGCACAGATGTCAGGAGTGGCATCTGTGGACAGCAGGGAGCCCCAGCCTTCCACTAGTAGCAGTGGCACTGGAGGAGGCAGCCAAGGGCAAGGGGTGTGTGTGCAGCAGCAGCAAAACACCTCCCCTCCTGAAGCACAGGCAGCAGCTGGCACTGCCAGCAGTGATTTTTCACTGGGGGCAGCAGAAGATATTGGTACGGGGAGCCCCAGCAATGACAATGATGTGGGTGCTGTTGCTGGGAGTGGTGCAGGGGCAACCACCTCTCCTGGGCAGGCTCCTCCCTCTGACACACACCCCAAGGGATTTTGAGGATTTGGGGAGGATGTATTTGAGGGCATCCTTTCCCACTTTGGCAGCAGCAGCCCAGATTCAGCAGATAGCAGCAGGGCATCCTCTCCTCCCATGCTGCAAGGTGGAAGCAGCAGCAGCTTCAGCATGGGTGGTGTGGAGCTGGGCAGCAATGAGGGGAGTGAGGAGGAGGTGGAGGAGACTCCTGTTGATGCTGATCCCCCTGTAGCCACATTGGGGACAAAGGCAGCAGCCCCGAGCGGTGGCACGAGGGGTTCAGGAGGGCGCCACAGGGGGCCTGTGTGGGATCACTTCAAGGAAGTGATCCCAGGTGACAGCAGCCGGGTGGCCTGCCGTCACTGTAGGAAGGTAGTGTGCCAGGGGAATCTCAGTAACAATGGCATGAATTCCCACCTGAGGAGCTGGCATAGGGCTTTGCTGCTGCAAGAGACATTCGAAACTGTGGCCAGGAGTGGGTTCACATCTGCAGCAAGCACGGGCAGTAGTAGACCTTCCCCCTTTTCTCATGGGAAGGGGAAGGAGGGACAGTAGCAGCAGGTCCCATCTCAAACGCCCCATCACCAGCAGTAGAGTCGGGTCACAATGGAGGATCTGGGGGTTGGGCAGTTAGGGCGTGGTGGAGTGCGTCATCCAGCAGCATCCAAGATCACCGGGTGTGGGGGGGAGATGATTGCCCTGGATGACCAGTCATTTAGCATTGTGAAGGACCAGGGATTCCACCGGCTGCTGGCACTGTTGGCACCCCAGTACCAGCTTCCCTCACGCACCACCTTCAGCAGGCAGGTGGTGCCCTTCCTGTACCAGGCAGTCAGGGAGTGGATGAGGGAACAACTGGCCAGGGCAGGTGGGGCAGTTGTGCATTTCACCACGAACATTTGGAGCAGCCGAAATGCACAACATGCTTACCTGGCCCTGACTGCTCACTGGCGGCAGCTGCAGGTGGCAGGAGGAGGAGCAACAGGGGCAAGGGGGCAGGGCACAGTTGGGCCCTGCTTCACACCCAGGTGTTTGATGAGAGACACACTGCCATCAACATAAGGGGAGCCTTGGACACCATGGTGGAGGGGTGGCTAAGGCAGGAAGCCCCATTCTCCAGGGGGTTCGTGGTAACTGATATTAATGCTGCAAACATGAAGATGGCAGTGCTGGAGGGTGGGTTCCAGCACATCCCCTGTGCTGCCCACGCACTTCGCCTGGTGGTGAGGGATGCCCTGGACCTGGGGGAGAAGGCAGAAGAGCGCAGCAGCAGCCCCTTACCCTGTTCATCAAGAAGGGCAGGAAAATTACAGGGTACTTTAACAAGAGCGTGAAGGATGGTCACCTCTTGAGGGAGAAGCAGGTGGATCTGGGGGTGCAGGAGCACCACCTCGTGCAGGATGTCAGCACCAGGTGGAACTCCACCTATAGCATGATGGCGTGTCTGGTGGAGCAGAGGCGGGTCCTGCACAAGGTAACCTCAGAGGGGGAGATTTGAGTGGAAAGGCCACTCAGATGGGATGAGTGGACAATGATGGCTCAGGCCGTGCATGTCCTTAAGCCCTTTAAGGACGTAACGGAGAGCCTGAGTGCATCAATGGCCACCCTGAGCCAGGTAACCCCCTGGTCTGAAGTCTCATTAGGAGGATGGAAGGCTTCCTGAGTGACCAAGAATTGGGGGAGGTGGAGCGGCAGCTTGTACCAGAGGTGGTGGCCCTGGTACAAAAGTTGAAAGAGGAGATGAGCAGGCGTTTTGACCCTCTCATTCATAAGGAGGTATCTGTACTCTCCACCATGCTGGACCCCAGGATGAAGGCGAGCATGGCAGCTCGCACGGCAGACTTCACCCTGAGGAAGCATGCTCTGGTAAAGAGGGTGTGGGCAGTCAAGAGGGTACAGTGGCAGTAGCAGCAGGGCAACCAGGAGGGGCAAAGCAGCAGCAGCAGGAGGGCAGAGATGCAGAGCACTCCCAGGACCAGCAGCAGCAGCTCCTCAACCATCAGCTGCCCTGAGTGGACCACCCCAGGGTAGGAAGCATGGGCACATGCAGTTGGGGAGGAGGTTGGCAGCAGCAGCAGGCAGAGGGAGCAGGAGCCTGACAATGCGGAGCGGGCAGTGGCAAAATATCTCAAGGAGCCGGTGGTGGATTTCAGCAGCGATCCCCTTCTGTACTGGGCAGAGAAGGGGAAAATATGGCAGGCTCTGACCAAGGTGGCACAGGAATTAGTGTCCTGCCCACCAACCAGCGTGCCCAGCAAATGCGAGTTTTCAGTGGCAGGGGACATAGTGAATCCCCACTGTTCGAGGCTGGCTGCTGTATTAGTGGAGCAGCTCCTGTTCCTCAAGGTAAACCTGCCACTGCTGGGTTACCCTGAGCTGGCCTTGGACCCATAGTGAGGGTGGGGGCACACGAGAGAGAGAGAGAGAGAGAGAGAGAGAGAGAGAGAGAGGTGCATCCTGCTCAAGCTCCCACCTGCCCAACTGCCTGCTCCTCCGATGCTCCTCCTCTACCACCGCCCACTGCCAGAGAGCCTCTCTCTCTATGACACCAACCCACAGAAACATGCCCTGCTGCTGCCAAGCTCCCACTTGCCTGACTGCCTGAACCTCCAATGCCACATGCTGCCGCCCGCTGCCAGAGAGTCCCTCTCTCTCTCTCTGGCACCACCCTACAGAAACATGCCCTGCTGCTGCTGCTGCTGCCACCGCTCCTGCCAAGCTCCACATACCTGACTGCCTGCTCCTCTGATTGCACATGCCACCACTCACTGCCAGAGAGCCTCTCTCTCTCTCTCTCTCTCTCTCTCTCTCTCTCTCTCTCTCTCTCTGGCCCCACCCCACAGAAACATTCCCTGCTACTGCTGCCGCTGCTGCCAAACTCCCACCTGCCCAACTGCCTGCTGCTCCGATGGTCCTCCGCTGCCGCCCACTGCCAGTGAGCCTCTCTCTCTCTCTCTGGCACCACCCCACAGAAACATGCCCTGCTGCTGCTGCCATTGCTGCCACCAACCTCCCACCTGCCCAACTGCCTGCTGCTCCGATGCTCCTCCTCCTCCCCCATCGCCCACTGCAAAAGAGAGTCTCTCTTTCTCTCTCTCTCTCTCTCTCTCTCTCTCTCTGGCACCCCCGCACATAACCATGCCCAGCCCCTGGCTGCTCCCCATGCGGTGCTGTCTGAAAACAGATATAAGCTACCACTCCAGTCCCAAGAACCCTCATCAGGGTTCTGGGACCATCATTCCACTCACTGGGAGCTGTCATTCCACCACATCAAAAATCAGCCACTCCAGCCCCAGAACCCGCCCTCAGGGTTCTGGGACCTGCATTCCAGGCAGGGAGGGCTGTCATTCCACTGCATCCAGAAGCTGCCACTCCAGTCCAAGGACCCACCATCAGGGTTCTGGGGCCTATGTTACAGTCACAGGGAGCCGTCATTCCACTACATCAAAAAGCAGCCACTCCAGTCACAGGACCCACCATCAGGGTTCTCGGGCCTACATTACAGGCAGAGAGGGCTGTCATTCCACTGTATCAAGAATCAGTCACTCCAGCCCCAGGACCCACCATCAAGGTTCTGGGGCCTACGTTCAAGGCACAGGGACTGTTTATCCACTGCATCCAGAAGCACTGAACTGGTTCATGTCTGTGTGGGTGCTGCGGCTCATGCCCCCCCACTCTCTCTCTCTGGCAGACCCAGAGATAAGACACATGCAAATCCTGCCCCTCCACTGCCAGCCGCAGATGCCCGCTGTTTATGCCTGACTGTCCACCACCCACATGCCAGCAAGCTCGCGCTAAAGGATAGTATTCTTCTTGTCCTCAATGTTATTTGGAACAATAAACAAAAATAAATTTTACAAACCTGACAGCAGTGGCACCTCCTCTGCCCTCTTCCTCCTCTGGTGAGGAGCCCACCTCCACCACCTCACCAGATGGTCCAGGCTGGGCCTCCACTTGTTCCTCCTCCACCTTGACCTTCCTCCTCAACTTCATTTTTCTTTTTCCACCACCACCGCTTCCTTCACCTTCCATCCTCATGCACAAACCAAACCCCAGACACACAGCTACAACACACACACACACACACAAGCTCACAACCAATTTTTCACACAAGTTCACTTCACACAAGACAGACAGACACCACACCACCGCACACAACAAAACATGCAATCGAAATACCATATTCGGTTTTTGGTATTGTGAGATCACGAGATCAAACGATATCGATAACGAAAACGAAAATAAAATCTTCATTTGAAATCGACATTGTTGTTATAACAATAAAATGACACATTTTAATAACGACAACAATAACGAAAATGAAAAACGACATGGGGCTCTGGTGCACATGCCTAATGGGGAGCTCATTCCCAGCTGCCTGGTATGACCCATATTCCCATTCATCCTGTCCATGACAAACTCACGCATGTTGGGACTCTGCAGAGGAGACGCATACAGTGGATTCCTCACGCACTGAAAGATCTGACACTGGTACCTTCCATGTTTCCTTCAAACTCCTCCCCCTCACTTTCAATGGCACACACACATTTCATTTCTGGTGGCCTTCTATTCTCCTGCTCATGATCTGCCAATTATTATGTTCCCTCTTGATCTGATAAAAAATCTACTGAAGGCAGACTGGTAAATATCACTCAAAATAATATATATATATTTCCTGTGTTATTTAGAGTGATATTTACCACTATATATATATATATTAAAATATTAAGATATAATGGGTGTGATTGTGAATGTTGGTAAAAATCCCATTGACTTCAATGGGTAAAGATTGCATCTAATGAATATAAATACTCTTAGTAGATGAGATTCACTATTAGTGGCACATCTACCTTCAGTGGCACAAAAGGAGGCTATTAATAGTAAGTGGAGTCCAGGCAGGTAGATCTATGCATGCTAATTGTTAAAGCTCTGCTCTGGAACTGCTTTCCTCTTTAGTACGTTGTTTTAAAAATCCAAACAGAAACTAAAAAGAGGCACATGTATACCGTTGCTCTTTCTCTGATCTAACTCTTATCACTCTATAGGCTTAACATTTCCCCTCTACGATTTGCTTATTCTCATTCTTCACCATATTAATCGCCATCACTCTTCAATGGCTGCACTCCTTAGACCACTTGTTCTAGAGTTATCCCATTGAAATGAATGTCTGCAATATGCCATCTATACCTAGGGCACTACTACTGAGGAGGAGGAGGAGGAGGAGGATGCTATCTGGAGTTTTGACAGGGAGGAACCAGCCTAAATCTGGCAAACTGGGAGAGCAGATAGATGGAGCCAGAGAGACTGATAGGCAGCATAAAGCATGCACACAGGTGCCTCTGGGAGTTAATTTCTTTCTGGTGCTGTAAGTGTTAAAGAAATTGACACACATCATCACAAACCCATAGGGAAAATGCAGTCTGAAAATAAGACAGACCAACAGCATAATAAACAAAAGGCAGGATTTCCCATAGTTAAAACAGTAATGTACAAAGCTACAGGAGCCTTAGTGTAACTGGATCTGATTAGTAATACTTCTAATTTTTATAATAAAGTACAAACCCACTCAACTGAAATGCACAGTTACTGAAATCTCAGCTATGCTTGCCGAGGCCCGCTGATCTGTAAAATCAGCCATGCTCTAGGCTGGGGGGACCTGGAATACGTCCTTTTCAAAGCTGACTTGACATCTTCTCCACTCATCCAAGACTGCATTTTCCCAAAAGTGTCAGATTTCTCCCTAAACCTTTAGATGAATAAGAGTCCTCTGTGGTGCAAATATACACAGCCCATCCTGACATAAGAAGAGAATCATTGTTTGTTATATTACTTGAGGCATCCTGTATTTTCCCTATTTTTGTTCACTTCCTTAAGGAGTCCTTTGGTTAAAAATATAGTAACTACTGAGGAGCAAGGCAGCTCTAACTCTCTGAGGTTATTTTACAGGACAGTTCTGCTATCACAAATGCATTTCTCTAGTTTTGTAGTTGTTTAAATTGCGAGGGTCTGAACTATTAACATTTAAGCGCCAAAATGTTCACACCTTCGTATCAATACTATCTTCTTACTAGCATTACTGCAAATAACGTGCTTTAGAGTCTTCACTGGCTCTCAATAGTTTGTTTGGGGTTTTTTGTACACAATTCAAGGTGCCGTTTTTGACCTATATGGCCTGGGTTTCTCATGTATTAGAGACCACCACTTCTGCTATGCTCCATTGTGACTCCTGAGGTCAACTGAGGGTGCCCTTTGGAGACAGTGCACCACGTCTGTGTAGCAAGAGTGTGTAGCGAGACCTTCTCGGTAGATCCTCCACAATTATGGAACTACCTTACCCTGGAGGTTTGTCAAAGCCTGGTCCTTAGAATCTTCTAGAGGTAATGTAAGACCTTTGTATCTGGCCAAGCATTCGGCAGAGGATACCGTTTGCGGGAGTTTGAGGGCTTTGTATATGTTCTTAATTATACACATTATTTTGTATGTTGCTTTTTATTGTTTTTATCTCCTGACCTCTGAGTCTTCATGAATGGGTGGGATGTGAAATTAAATTAAAGTCATAAAAAGTAACATTTCTGAGCCTCATCTGTTTTAACCTAAAATAAGTGGGGAAATAAATGTTGAAGCACATTATACGTTGCATTTTCTAACCAAAGAAAGCAGGGTAGGTGGTCCCTCCCCGTGGGGAAACCGGTTGGGCCTGTATCGGAGGTCCGGCCATACCCCCAGTGAGGGCTGAGGCACTGGCAATATGTGTGGATGCCCAGCTCCACCCAGGACCGGCCTTACCCTAAGCAGGGCCCAGGACAGGGAAGAAATGCGGGGCCCCAAATTTATTTATTTATTTATTTTACAAAATTTATACCCTGCTCTTCCCACCACAGGCAGCCCAGAACGGCTAACAACAATAAAAAATATAAATATAGTATTAAAAAATTGTAAACACTTTAAAACATAATAATCATAACAGGGAAAAAACCCACTCCACCCACCCCCATCCCCACCCATTCTTACCCCTCTGCCTCACCAAATGCCTGATGGAAGAGCCAGATCTTACAGTTCCTACAGAAGGCCGGGCGGTCCAGGGTCAGATGGACCCCCACCGGGAGGGAATGCCCTATTCTGCATGGCCCCCCAGGAAACCCAGATGACCTCCAACACAGCACCCCTGGATGACCGCAGGGGCCGATCTAGAATCCGGGGAGTGAGGCAGTCTCGCAAATAAGCAGGGCCCAGGCCGTGTAAGGCTTTATAGGTTAAAACCAACAGTTTGAATTGGGCCCAGAAGACTATTGGCAGCCAGTACAGAGATCGGAGCACTGGTGTAATGTGCTCATGACGTCCCAGCCCCACCAAGAGCCGGGCCACCGCATTCTGCACCAGCTGCAGCTTTCGAGCCGCCACCATAGGTAGCTCCACATAGAGCGCTTTACAGTAGTCTAACTGAGAGGTAATAAAAGCATGAATGATCATGGCCAGGTCAAGAACTGAAACCAACAACCAAAGCCACTGCACCAGATGTAACTGGTGGAAGGCACTTCTCACCACAGCCTCCACCTGGAGATCCAGGCAGAGCTGCGCATCGAGGAGCACCCCCAGGTTCCATACCTGGGAAGTCAGCAGAAGGCAGACCCCATCAATCGATGGGGCTGTCAACTCCACCGACTTACCCACTAACATCACCTCTGTCTTGTCAGGATACAGTCGCAGTTGATCAGACCTCATTCAGTCCCCCACAGCTACCAAACACCGGGTAAGCACCGAGACAGCCGGGCCTGGGTCGGTTGAAAATGATACAGTTGGGTGTCATCTGCATACTGATGACATCTCACCCCGAACTCTCTGACCACCTTGCTCAGCTGTTGCATATACATGTTGAACAGGAGAGGGGACAAAACCGAACCCTGCGGAACCCCACCCAGGAGGTCTTGATAAGATGAAAAACAATCACCGAGTACCACCTGCTGAGTTCTTCTGCTCTTTCCTGACAGGAACCATTGATCCCGCCCACCCCCGCACTGTCCCACAGGCATCTCACCAACATCTTGTGGTCAACGGTATCAAATGCTGCTGACAGATCTAATAGGACCAATAGGGTCAAACGACCCCGGTCCTTTTCCTGGCAGAGATCATCCACCAAGGCCACAAGTGCTATCTCAGTGCCATGACCCAGATGGAAGCCAGACTGCGAAGGATTAAGGTAACCAACATGGTCAATATGCTCCTGGAGCTGCTGAGCCACTACCCATTCAATAACCTTCCCTAAAAAGGGAAGGTTAGTGACAGGCCAATAGCTGGCAGGGGAGTCAGTAACAAGCAATGGCTTCTTGAGCAGAGGCCGCACCACCCCCTCCTTGAGACAGCCTGATACTCTGCCCTCCTGCAGGGAGGCATTGACCACCCTGGCCAGCAATGGCCCTATTGTCTCCCAGCAGCTCTTAACCAGCCAGGACGGGCACAGATCTAATTCACAAGAGGTGGCTTGAACAGTCCCAAGCACCCCCACCACATCAGCGGGTGTCACAGACTGAAAGTGACCCCATAAAATTGGACAAACTGGGGCTTCTACAACCTCTATCTCCTCCACTGCATTAAGTGTGGCATCAAGGTCTTGGTGAATACAAGCGATTTTCTCCCCAAAGTAATCCACAAAAAGGTCACAGCGGACGAAAGATGACTCAACCCTCAGGTTGAGGGAGGCTGGACTGACCAGCCCCCGTACGACCCAGAACAGCTCTGCTGGACGGGATTTCGTGGATGCTATGAGGGCACAAAAACTCCCTTTTTGCTGTCTGAATAGCCACAGCATCGGGTCATAAACTAGCTCTATGTCACAATCTGTCGGCTTCAGCTTGAGATCAATGCCACCATTGCTCCAACCGTTGCCCCTCTTGCGGGCCTACGGGTGCTCCCCAACTCAGGAGGTGCTCCCCGGCCTGGGGGCAGCACGCTACCTGGGCCTGGACTCAGGGATGGGTGGAGGGGCCCTCCCCTCCACCCATCCCCAAGTCTGAGCAACCATTCGGATTGAGACCGTATCACTTACCTGATCCGTTGCCAGTGCCGCCACTGCCATTGCTGCCACCAACTCCAGCCTGGGCCCTGGGCCGGGCACAGTCACCCCCACTGGCTGGCACAGTCTTGGCCAGGGGAAATGAGGGAGAGAGAGGCAGAGGCCCCACCTCTCCCTCATTTCTCCTCGCCGAAACAGCCAGGCAGGCAATGGAGGGCACCAGCGGCGTGAGGGAGAGGCAGGGCCTCTGCCTTCTTCTCCCTCACTTCCAGTGGAAATGAGGAAGAAGCAGAGGCCCCACCTCTCCCTCACTCCGTGGGTGCTTCCCTCACCTGTCAGTCTCTTGGCCAGGGGCAATGATGGAGAGGCAGGTCCTCTGCCTCTGTCTCCCTCATTTCCCCTGGCCGAGACTGCCAGGCAGCATGTGGGGGGGGGGGTAGTGTGGGAGAGACGGAAACTCTGCCTCTCCCTCACTCCTGCTGTCCCTCTTGCCCAACCCGACCAGTTTTTTTAAAAAAAAAAAAAGTTATCAAACCCAAACCTGCAGAGCTCTCCCAAGCACGGGGCTCTGGGCGGCTACCTCTAGCTGCCCTTTGGTAAGGCTGGCCCTGGCTCCACCACCAACCTACCCACTCTCCTGCCCCCAGCCATGATGTGGCCATGCATGACTGGCAACAGCACACACCACTCAAAGCCTCACAGACGGGGCCCAGGCCCATGAGTAGCGGTGCGCTACTGTACGCTGGGCAGCCTTACCCCATTATGGGTAAGGCTACTATGCACTGCATCCCCAGCCTTTTTGGGAAGGATGGGGTGAGCATCTGACAGCCACTGGGTACACAATGCACTGGATTGTATAGTGAGGCTGCCCAATGTGGGGTAACGCTGCCCAAACTGGGTAGTGTCTCATGTAGCTGTAACCTTTAACTATGTCATTGTCATCTCAGAGGTTTATTAACGTAAGACGTTGTCTGACTACATATGTTTTACATAGAACTAGTTGTAAAAATTTAAAGATCAGATTTTGATACCAAATGGAAATAGATAAGAACATAAGAACATAAGAAGTGCCATACTGGGTCAGTTCAATGGTCCATCTAGCCCAGCATCCTGTCTCCGACAGTGGCCAATCACAGTGACTTGGGAGAAGCACCCAACAGGTCACAATGGGGGATCCATTCCCTTTTGTTTTCCCCCAACTCCCGTCATGTTCCCTGATCCTGTCTGACTAATAGCTGCTAATGGACCTATCTTCCAGAAACTTGTCCAAACCTCTTTTAAACTTGGCTATAGTACTGGCCCTTACCACAGCCTCTGGCAGTAGGTTCCACACCCCAATTATACGCTGAGTGAAAAAATATTTTCTTTTATTTGTATTAAACTTGCCACTTTCATGGAGTGTGCCCTAGTTCTAGTACTAGCTGAGAGGGTAAATAACTGCTCCTTGTTTATTAGTTCAACACCACTCATGATTTTATAGACCTTATCATATCTCCTCTCAGTCGTCTCTTCTCCAAACTGAACAGCTTCAACCTACTAAGTCTCTCCTCATACGGGAGCCCTTCCATGCCCTTGATCATTTCTGTTGCCCTTCTCTGTACCTTTTCTAGTTCAGCTATGTCTTTTTTGAGATGGGGTGACTGCAGACAATATTCGAGGTGCGGTTGCACCATTGATTTGTATAGAGGCATTATGACATCCTCAGTTTTATTCTCTATCCCCTTCCAAATAATTCCTAACATTCTGTTTGCTTTTTTGACTGCTGCTGCGCACTGCACTGTGGATTTCATTGTATTGTCCAC
>QEPC01004588.1:692458-702725 GCA_003113815.1 Sphenodon punctatus | reverse complement strand
CCAAGGACACATAACATAGCAGCCAGCTGCTCACCCCATTACGCGGGGGGGAGGGGGGGGACATCGGGCGGTAGCCAGCCACACGATGCACTGCATCACCTGGTCCTGCTTCCCAGAGTGGGTTAAAGCTGCCCAAGGCATGGTAGCCTGCCCTAGCCATATCGGGTGGCTACAACCCGTGTGTCTGTGAAACTGTGAGGAAATTACATGAAACTACATAGTGCAAATATAAATAAAATGCTAAGATAGCCTCATGGATCTTGATTTCTGGTGGAAGCCAATGAAGGTAGTGGCATCCAGCTGCACTCAGGCCCGGACATAGAGGCAGGCCCTCTACGCCCAAGCCTTGGGTGGCATTTTCGGGGGGGGGCATCAATCCTGGTGCCCCACTCCATTTTTGTTTTTCTCCCTGCACAGCTGAGGCTGCTGCCCGCAGCTGAAGCCTGCTGCCTGGGTCCCCATCCCTCACCTGCCTCTGCCGGCTGCCTGCTAGTAGTGCTGCAGCAACAGCTGGACTGAGACAGGACACCGATCAGACTGAGAGATAAAACTGTTTGTTTACAGACAACTCCTCCCCATGTGAGTGATCAGAAGGTTGTTGCCTTGTAAAGAAGGTTCTTCAAGATGGTTCCCAGCATTCTCACAAATGGGTTATGCATCCTCACCCTATTCAAATAATAGACCACGTGATGGTCTCGAGCTCCTCTAGTATAAAAAGCACTCTCCCCCTCAGAATGACAGTTCCTTCCAACTCTTTCTAAGAATATAAGGAAAAAATTCCATGCAGGACTGGAAGGATGGGTGTTGTGAGAATGTTATGAGTCATCTCAAAGAATCTTGTTTATAAGGCAGCAACTTTCTGTTCTTCGTCGAGTGGCTCCTCACATGCCCTTTTCACATGGTTCTGCTGGGTGGGGGGGTCCGTGAGCATGCTGGTGTGTGGGCGGGGCATACAAACATCTGCACACGCATCCCCACTCACCCCCTGCTCATCCACACCCACGGCGCAACCTCCATTTTCCCCAGTTGTTCCGTGCGTGGGGACGCTTGTTAGGCAGGCACGTGCACGCACCCCCAGTCACCGCAGGCATACGCACTGTATCATTCACACGGAGCTCCCCCACCCATGAACACGCAGCATGGGGGTGGGGCTTGGCTCGGGGGCAGCGGCTTGAGAAGAGCCTAGGGGTGCAAAATTCCTATGTCTGACCATGGCTGCACTGGCATTTTTTAGGGATATGCAACCAGTAGGTTCCATAAGCCCTCTAGTTTGGGCTTTCACACAAGCATTCACACTGCTCTAAAGCTCTAACTGAGCTACACTGCTCAATTAGATTTGTATAGCTTCTTTAAAGGCTCAGCCAGAACAAGAAATTGCCTAGAGAGGAACTGCTAGATGAAATATGTAACTGCAAGGGTCAGGAGTAAGGAATGTAGGCAGCCTGCCAAGAGGGAAGGTGAGTGGACCAACAGCAGCAAAGCAAAACAGGGAGTTGAGCGCTCAGTTCAGTAGGAAATGGGACTGAGCTGCAAGAACAGGGGATAGGGAAAATATACAAGGCGAGAGATGAGCCAGACAATCTATCCATCTCTCTTTCCTTCTCTCAATCTTCTCCTACCTTCCACTCCACTTTCTCTTCCTCTTTGACCCACACTTCCCCACTCCCCTGCGTAATCATCATCCTGCCTTCTATGCACACTCATTCTCCTTTATCAGCATGTTTAATATGGTATAAAATCAATGTCTCTCCCAAGGCCATTTTGTCCAGCTCTGGCCTGGTCTGCCAGGGTCACAATCCACAAATGAACTCAGGCTGCTATGAGTTTATTCCAGGGTAGGTATGTTCTGGCTCATCACCCAAATGTCAAACCAGTTCTGAGCTTCCACAAAAGGTGTATCCGGATGACACAGGAACTCCCTGTGGACCCCAGTAGAGTTGCCTCAAGTTTACCACCCATTGTTGGTTTGGTCTTCTGAATCATAATCCAGAGGTAATCCATGGTAGAAGCATCACAGGTAATAGTACCAAATGATAGATACTTTCAGATGACATGAAAATTGCCACTGTTCCCCATGACATCTAAACATCCAAAGCTTGGGAGTGTTCAGCGCTTGGATTTCAAAGCTGAGCATTTTGAGGGAAGGGTGGGATGAAAAGTTAAATAAATAAATAAAATAAGTTCCCCTTCTAGTCCATTTCCAATTCAGTCCAGGAAGCAAAAACAAACAACTTGTGCTATTTTTTCTCTCTTTAATAAATGTGCATCTATTTCATCATTAATCATGTCTCAGCCTCTTATTCTCCCTGACAATGACAATTTAGACATATACAAGAACTTTATAATTGAAAATTGCTTGGCTACATAATGTTAAATAATATTAGGAACCAAATGGAAATTAAATAAGTGTAACAAACACAAGGCACATATATATTGTCCAATAATTTGTATTGCAATTTAAATGTTATTACTGTCAAATTACTTAAATCATTAAATGTATAATAATCATGTGGAAAATGTATTTGCTTTAGAAATTGCTAAGACTTCATTGTTGCTTGTAAGCAATATTCCCTTGTATAGTTAATTTTTGGCTAATATGATTTGCTGCATGCTGCATAAACTAAGAATACCTTTTAGGTTACGGTGAATTATCATTTCTCACCCAGGATTATGAAAGCGTATAAAGTTATGCATGCTCAGCAATGAAAGTTGCAGGAAAAGAGTAAGATATTACTTCTACAATTCTTAAGTGCTAATGACTGTTATGTTCTAAAACTTTCTGGAAAGCAGGGCTACTGTGATCCAAAACATCTTTTAAAAGATATGACTTTTCTTTTCCAGTTAGGTCAAGTGAATGGCTTTGGACTTTATGAAGCTACCAGCATTATTTTCATTGCAAAGTTCTGAGTTAGTCTTTACAGCTGGTTTAGATCAATTAGTCCACAAACAGAACATTAAAACAAGCTTTAACTAATACTAGTCCCCACAGTTGCATTCTCTTACAAAAACAATATTCAAAGAGGCTAAGAGCAACAAATTTTCCATTTCCTTGGAAATACTGAGTTTAAAGTTGGAATTTGAAGCATAAAATGTTTTACTGTGTAAACTTTCTCTTTTCCTGAAGCTTTATTCAAATTTCTATTTCCTTTCCCATATACTTCAGTAGTTATGATTTGTTTAACTATAGTTACATCGGATCCAGCCCTCACTAGAAAGAGCTTGGATTAAAAGCATAGATGGTGAGGTTTTATTTTATTTTATTTATTTATTGAGGGGGAGGTGATGTTAAACAAAAGCATAGTTGCAAATCACGCCTACATAAGCAAACATACCAGGGCCAGTGGGAACATTGTGTCCATTTTTGAATACCACTTTCAAAAAAGATATAAGGAAACTGGAGAAGATTCAGAGGAAAACAATAAAAATGTTTTAGAATCCAAGGCATATGCAGAAGGATTGAAGGAGAAAAAATTATTAAGAGGGGGATATGACAGTGCACCCTTGCTATAACACCCTTCACTATAGTGGACCCGTAGCTATTTAAAAAAACAAAAAAAAAAAACCTCCTACTCGTGTTTTAATTATCACTTATTTTAATTGTGATTGTGCTCTCACTATTATGAAGCCTTCATTCTAATGAACAAAAGGCAGAGATCCCAAGAGATCTTATAGCAAGAGTGTATTTTAACTACTTTCAAATATTTAAAAGGCTGACATCAAGAATATGGAACCACTGCCACTGAGTACAGGACAGGAAGGCTTGAAGCAACAAGTTTACATTGCAGGACATTTTTTGGTTAAATGTTAGAAAAAAATTGTAACAGTAAGAACAGGTGGGCACTGGAACAAGTTGCCACGGAGGGAAGTGAAATATCTCTCTGGTGGATTTTAATATTAAATAGGTCTTAGCTTGCCTTCAGAAGATGTTCAGGTTTTGGTAAACCTCCAGGGCAGGAAGTTCTAGACCTGTGTAGCAGCCCCTGAGAATACTTCTCTGCACACCCTTGCCATGCAGATTTGATGCAACGATGGAACGGAACATGCAAGAGAGTGTACCCAGCTGACCTTAGGCCCACACATGGTTTTGTCTGTACACTATAATTTTGCCTATACTCAGCTCAGGCCAAACATCCATTTGCTGCACTAACAAATATCCCATAGAAGGCAGTGAGAGGTTTGGGTTCAAGAAAAATGCTGAAATTTGGCATGCAATAATAGATTCTAATTAGCTGTTTCCTAGTTTCTAATTAGCTGTTTCCTAGAGTTGAAGTGGTCCAATGAATAGGGAAAACCAGCTTGGCTGTGAACTTGTAGGGAAGTGATGGACAAGTTACTAACAGTCTCAGTTTCCCATCCATGAAATGGGGACTAATAATACTGGCCTAACTACCCAATGGGTACATTGTGAGGATCACCAAGATTATGATCACGAAGTGATTTGCACACTCAAAGCACTGTACAAATTGTATGTATTAAGAGCTTACAACAGAAAACTAAATTACCCTGGATACTTTATCTATTTGGTATTAACATTCTGGTTTACATTTCAGTGACTTTTATTCAAACTTACTGCAGCTGAGTTGCAAAATGTTGTCTTTGTCCTTAAGACCATGACAGAGAACTTTATCTGCATTCAGATGCCTACCGGTTTGTGGTATTTCAATAATAAAACAGCAGGACTGAAGGCTCATGATGAGAAATCTGACTAATTACCTGTTAGATGATAGATGGTTGTAACTCGGCAGTGCCAGTCACTGAAAACAAAACACTTCCAGATATCAATCAGCTTCCTGACAAATTCAATTTTCATCACATTCAGTGGACAATAAATATGAATTTTTCCTACGCAGCTACATAGCACTGACTTTTAATTTTCAAATATGCATAATGCTATTTTAATAAAGTAGAGATTTTTTAAAGTAAATTAGTATTTAAATACCTGACATATTCATATTTCAAACTCAAAGCTGGTGGAAATAATGAACATTGTAAGTCTGTCTGGTGTTCTACTGCAGAGGGCAAGGTGTACTGACTAGCAGGTTTTCTATTTGTTTTGCATATTTTCATTTCGAGCAAATTATTCCCAACAACCTTAATGGGTGGGTTCACTCTCCTTTCTCCAATTTCTTTTTTATTTAGTTTTAAATTAGTTGAGCTCACATTCTGCATGTGATTCAAATGTTCAATTAACACCACTGCATACCAGCATGCAGTCAGAGACTTAAAACAAAAAGGGAGCTCTGTATGGAAGAATCTTTTCTTTTATCTTATAAGGACTGGTTAGAACATCAGCATCTGGAAGTTCTGGTCATCCCCATTCAGTTGATAAATTGGGGCATGATTCTAGTATGGTGTGAATCAAGGGAAAGCATATGTAACTGTGCACATCTTGTCTAATAGAGAGAGGCAGCCTTCTTCATACCGGGTGGATGGCAGCAGCAGTGCCCAGAGAGTCTCAGCCAGTAGGCGGTTATTGGCATGCATTTAACTCCAGATGCAAGCCTGGGAAGAATCAGAGTAACAGGGGGTACAGCCACATGAGCTGCAGAGGGCTTGATCCCCGTACAACCCCATGGGGAACAAGAACAGACATCATACTGCAGGGCCAGTACAGGGAGCAGGATGGGCGGACGGTCACTCTTTCCCCCCTGTGGGGAAGCTGGGCAGGTGGGCAGCTGTTGGACTTCCTGCTGCTGCACGGGGCAGGCTGAATCACTGGCCACTTGAGCAGTCGCCTGCCCAAGCCCTGCCCTACCCTGCCCCACCTCCCTCTCATGGTCCATTCACTATTCTGCCCCCAGCCATGACATGACCACATGGGACTGGAGCTAGTGGTGCTCAAGATGATGCTGCGTGGTGGAGCAGATGGTGACACAAGCTACTGCACCTTGGGCAGCCTTACCCCATTTTGGGTAAGGCTGCTATGCACTGCATTCTTGGCCTTTTTCTGAGGACACAGCATGTAGCAGTCAGTTGCCCACCCCGGGGGGGCGGGGTATCTTGCAGCCGCCAGGCACATGATGCATTGTGTCACGTAGTAAGGCTACCTGGACTGGGGTAAGGCTGCCCAAGGCACTGTTAGTATATCATGTGGCTGTACCCAGAATTGGGGTCCATGGGTTAGAGTGGGACCCAGGGGAAAATAGCCAGAGCTGATGAGTAGGGCTCAGGAGACAGTAGCTGGGGCAGGGCCAGCCTTACCCTTAGCGGGGCCGAGGGCGAGGAAGAAATGTGGGGCCCGAAATGTATTTATTTATTTATTTATTTTACAAAATGTATACCCCGCTCTTCCCGACAAAGGAAGCCCAGAGTGGCTAACAACAATAAAAAATATAAATATAGCATAAAAAAATTTAAAACACTTTAAAACATAATAATCATAACAAGGGAAAAACCTACTCCAGCCACCCCAATCCCCACCCACCTTACCCCTCTCCTTCACCAAATGCCTGACAGAACAGCCAGATCTTAAAGTTCCTACAGAAGGCTGGGAGGGCCAGGGCCAGATGGGCCCCCACTGGGAGGAAATTCCAAAGGCGCCACCGAGAATGTCCTATTCTGCATGGCCCCCCCAGGAAACCCAGACGACCTCCAACACAGCACCCCCGGATGACCGCAGGGGCCGATCTAGAACCCGGGGAGAGAGGCGGTCTCACAAATAAGCAGGGCCCAGGCCGTGTAAGGCTTTATATGTTAAAACCAACAGTTTGAATCGGGCCCAGAAGACTATTGGCAGCCAGTACAGAGATCGGAGCACTGGTGTAATGTGCTCCCGGTGGCCCAGCCCTACCAAGAACCGGGCCGCCACATTCTGCACCAGCTGCAGTTTCCGAGCCATCACCATAGGTAGCCCCATGTAGAGCGCTTTACAGTAGTCTAAGCAAGAAGTAATAAAAGCATGGATGATCGTGGCCAGGTCAGGAACCAAAACCAACAACCAAAGCCACCACACCAGATGTAACTGGCGGAAGGCACTTCTCGCCACAGCCTCTACCTGGAGATCCTGGCGGAGCTGCACATCGAGGAGCACCCGCAGGTTCCATACCTCGGAAGTCAGCAGACGGCAGACCCCATCAATCGACGGGGCTGTCAACTCCGCTGACTTACCCACTAACATCACCTCCATCTTGTCAGGATTCAGTCGCAGTTGATTAGCCCTCATCCAGCCCCCCACAGCTGCCAAACACCAGGTAAGCACAGAGACAGTCGGGCCTGGGTCAGTCGAAAATGAGAGATACAGTTGGGTGTCATCCAACTGATGACACCTCACCCCGAACTCTCTGATCACCTCACCAAGCAGCTGCATATACATGTTGAACAGGAGAGGGGACAAAACTGAACCATGCGGAACCCCACATGGGAAGTCTCAGTAAGATGAAAAACAATCACCGAGTACCACCCGCTGTGTCCTTCCAGTCAGGAATGAGTGGAACCATTCAAGAATGATCCTGCCCACCCCTGCACTGTCCCGCAGACACGTCACCAACATCTTGTGGTCAACGGTGTCAAATGCTACTGACAGATCTAACAGGGCCAATAGGGTCGAACAACCCTGATCCTTTTCCCGGCAGAGGTTATCCACCAAGGCCACAAGTGCTGTCTCAGTGCCATGACCAAGATGGAAGCCAGACTGCAAAGGATCAAGATAAATGACATGGTCAAGATGTTCCTGGAGCTGCTGAGCCACTACCCGTTCAATAACCTTCCCTAAAAAGGGAAGGTTAGAGACAGGTCAATAGCTGGCAGGGGAGTCAGCATCAAGCAATGGCTTCTTGAGCAGAGGCCACATCACCGCCTCCTTGAGACAGCCTGATACTCTGCCTTCCTGCAAGGCGGCGTTGACCACCCTGGCCAGCAATGGCCCTATTGTCTCCCAGCAGCTCTTATCCAGCCAGGACGGGCACAGATCTAATTCACAAGAGGTGGCTCGAACAACCCCAGGCACCCCCACCACATCAGCAGGTGTCACTGACTGAAAGTGATCCCATAAAATCGAACAAGCTGAGGTTTCTACAACCTCTACCTCCTCCACTGCATTAAGTGCGGCATTGAGGTCTTGGTAAATACGAGCAATTTTCTCCACAAATTAATCCGCAAAAAGGTCACAGCAAGTGGAAGATGACTCAACCCCCGGGTTGAGGGAGGCTGGACTGACCAGCCCCGTACGACCCGGAACAGCTCCGCGGGACGGGATTTCACGGATGCTATGAGGCCAGCAAAAAACTCCCTTTTTGCTGTCCGCATAGCCACAGCATAGGCTTGTTAACTAGCTCTATGTCACAATCTGTCAGCTTCAGCTCGAGATCGACACCACCGTCGCCCCTCTTGCAGGCCTAGGGGTGCTCCCCAGCTCAAGGGGTGTTTCCCGGCCTGGGGGCAGCATGCTACCTGAGCCTGGACTTGGGGATGGGTGGAGGGGAATTCCCCTCCACCCATCCCCAGCCTGAGCAGCCATTCGGATTCCTTACCTGATGCACTGCCAGTGCCAATGCCGCTACCTCCGCTGCCTCCAGTCTGAGCCCTGTGCCAGGCACAGTCCTGCCCCCCATGCCAGGCACAGTCCTTACACACACACACACACCCTCTGCTGCCTGGCACAGTCTCGACCAGAGGAAATGAGAGAGAGAGAGGCAGAGGCCACACCTCTCCCTCATCTCCCCTGGCCAAAACAGACAGGCAGGCAGTGGAGGGGACCAGTGGCGTGAGGAAGAGGCGGGGCCTCTGCCTTCTTCTCTCTCACTTCCAACAGAGGTGAGGGAAGAAGCAGAGGCCCCACCTCTCCCTCACTCCATGGGTGCCCATCCCCGCCTGTCAGTCTCTCGTTCAGGAAAAATGAGGGAAAAGTTATAGCAAAAACAATGTTGTTGAGCAATTCCTCCCACACAAAGTTTACAGTTATTAATTATTTCTATTATAGCAGAACCTAGAGAGGTACTAAGCAGAAGTCAGAACCTCTGTTGCACACACAAATAACCAAATGTCCCAAATCTTAACATGTGATGAGAGGCAACAGGTGGGCAAAGGAGACACACCAGAGAACAAGGAACAAGTGCAACAGTTGTGTTAGCTATAATAAGTAGCAGTGACAGCACACCGACAATCCTGGGTAAGCAAAGTGTTGTCTAAATCCATTACTTCAGTGAAATATAGCTTTTATTCACCTTTGCAAAGTAATGCGTAAAGGTTATTGCTAAGTATTTCCATTATATGTAGTGCTGTATAAACATAAAAGCACAGTCGAAATAGCTTCCATCAGTGGCCCACTTTAGTAGCACATGAGCAGGGGAAAATGTTGTCTTTTGTAGAGCTGAAAAAAATAGAGCTTTTGAAATTCACAAATCAACTCTGAAGGTTCGTTTCCTAAGTCCAGTCTGGACAGCTGCCAGCATTCGCATGAAATTCGATTTTGTTTAATCGATTAACTGTTTAATGAAGTTGAAATCTGTTTGATTTGTTCAATTCAGTTTCTTTTAATTTGCTTGGTTTACTTGCTTGTCAAAGTCAAAGCAAACTAAACACACTGAGCACTTGAACCAAACTAATCAAACACATTTCAGCTTTGTTAAGCAAGTAGTTGGAGGGCACAAGACTGCCATAAAACTTTGCAGAGACAGAACTGACACCATCCAAGAAGAAGACCCTTATTGTCCCCTGGTCCTAAGAGATGCCACAAAATATTTTGCAGTCCATTGCCCTTCTCTTGAGATGAGCCTACTTGTGACACAGGGGTTGATAACAGGCAACTAATCACAAGTTACTTAAATATTGAAATAATAAATATCAAACAGTGATACACTGACTTAAATAATACTAAAGAGTGTAATGCTGAATTAAATATTGAATAATGAATTAACCATTATTGAGTAGTGAACTGTGAATTAACAAACTCACAAATATATAAAAAAATTAAATTAATAAATATCAATAGCAGATATTATGAAGTCAGGCTAGTGGCTCCATTAGTTAAGGCGGATCTAATGTTCTGTATTGAGAGTTCCATTGACTTCAATGGAGTTCCCTGGGGCAAATTCCTCTGGCTTGCAACCCTGAAGTTGACAGGGTTTTCTCTGTGAGCATACACTTATAGTCACAGATGACTGCATAGGACAGATATTGAATATGCTAAGTATGTGCTTTGGTCCAATATTTCATGTTAGATGAGGTGTCAAGATGTCCCTGGCATTTAAAAAGTGCTTGTGCTTGCTGAGGGAGCAGGAGGGAAGAGGAGATGGATGAGGTGGCGGGGCTGGGGGGGTCTGTGAGGGGA
>QEPC01004588.1:531701-690822 GCA_003113815.1 Sphenodon punctatus | reverse complement strand
GAGATTCTACTAATTTCTTATGTCATTCCTCCTATTATTCCACCAAGTTCCTTCCTCCTGTACTTCATCCTTATATCCTCCTCCCTGTGATTCCACCATCTCTCCCTGCTGCCTTTGTTATTCCACATCCTCTTCCCCCCAGCCCCCACTCCGAAAGATGCATCTCCATTGTATTATTTCAGAAACACTTAATGAGAGATAATTTAATTCCAAATTAGGATTAATGTTTCCTCCATTCCTTCCATTGGCCTTTACATGCATTTAATGTCAACGTGTACCCAAATTCTTATTAAACACTCACATAGCATTCTGCTCAGCTTTAGTGTTGCCCCCAAACTGCAAAGGAAGAGGATTGGAGCTGAAAGACCAAGACAAAGTGTGGGTGCATGGAGCCTAAATTGTAAGCAAACACAGTATGTGAAGCCATACATGTTAACTGCTTACATGTGTGGAAGTTAAGGCAGGAGCCTTAACACACAATTTCTAGGTTTGTTAAAGTTTGCTTGGTATGAATCTGCCTTAACTAAATTTGTAAAACCGTAGGTTATTGTTTATCTAATAAGAAAAAAATTAGAACCACCCCTGAGCCTTCAAAAAAAGGGATGTAAATTCTAAGTTCTACTTCATTAAATTTCTCAAAAATTTGATTCACTTATGATAGTTATTTCACTATTAACCCTTTTAGGAGTTCACAGGTTAGTTCACAAGTTGCTAATAACTGGGACAGGATTGTATGGAAGATGTTTGGGTGTGATAAGGCAATGGTACAAACAGCAGCAGAAGGTTCTGTCCAAGGTCATCCACCTCACCCTGCTGCTTTGTTCAACCTCTCATTTCCTTCCTGCACTGACTCCTCCCCCTTTGCATCCAGCATAAACTCTTTGTCTTCACCTTCAAGACTCTTCATGGCCTTGCTACATCCCATATTTCTTCCCTCATTTCCTGCTATGTTCCCATCCAAGAACTTCACTCCACCACCTTCGCCCAGAGTTTCCTGGTCCCTAAACCAATTTTGGGTGTTAAGAAATGTGACAGCAGGCCACTTGGCCTGCTCTGTCATGCTTAGACCCAGACCTGGCCTGCAGCTGTGTCAGTGGCTAGCCCAGGCTGTGATCCTGTAGACCTCCAAGGTCACAGGCCAAGCTAAGATTCACCCGATAGGGGCAAAGCGGGCCAGAGGGTGTTTACATGTCTGTTCCTGCTGGCCCTGATCGGGTCTGCCATGACTAGCTGCCATGGCTGCCTGTCATGGTGGGGGCAGGGCACTGGGCACAGCTCAGGGGCAGGGCAGGGCCAGGTAACCACACATACATGCATCTGCCAGCTCCCCTGGGCTGCAGCTACGGGAATGTTTGTTCCGCAGCCTGACTGGGTCCGGACCATGTCAGCGGTGGTTCCCCGAGCCAGATCATGATGACAGCATTCTGCTGTCCCGTTTGTAAACACCCTTTGCCTCTTCTTCTGTGCCTGGAACTCCCTCCCTGAACACATTCACTCTGCTCCCTACCTATCTTAAAACCCTTCTAAAACCCTACTTCCTAAATCCATCCCATCTCCTAAAAACCTACCTCGTCTGTTAGGCTTCCCTTAGATCCTCACCCACATAGACTGCTCACTGATGCTCCTTCTAATGTTCTCTCATTCTGGGTTCCCTTCTCCCCTGTAACAAAGCTAAGTATGTACACTTGCAACCTCTCCACTTTGTGAATGTGTTCCTGTCCCTGTCTCTTCTTATGTTCCCCTCTCCCTTGCCTCTCCTCTCCTTGTCCAGCCTAGATTGTAAGTCCCCCACTTGTCTGTAATCAATAACAGTTCGGTGACATGGCCAGCCTTACCACAGGGTGACCACCCTGGAACCTCTCTTTTCTCTACTTCTGAAGGCCCCATGGTGGCCCCCATTTTCACCAGAGCCCCTACTGCTTCCCAGCAAAGCCCCAAACACAACAACCTCTAGGACCGCACAGAGGGTGCTTCTGAGGGGACAGGGACATCAGGGGCTACACAATCTATCTTTAGCCCTGGGCCCTGCAAATTTTAAAACTGGCCCTGTTCAGGGCAACAATATAATATAATATAATATAATATAATATAATATAATATAATATAATATAATATAATATAATAGTTCCCAGAATCTTTGCCAAGATTTATCCTTCAGGCACATTCCACCCTTCTCATCAGCTACATACTGGAAATCACCCTAATTCCTTTATTTTAGTTTCACCACATGACTTTCCGCTCTTCTTAGTTGTTCAGCCATGTACTGGGCCAGGAATGAGCAAGACCAGGGGCTAAGCCAAGATGATGAACCATAAGACTACAGTTATTGCAGGAACTGTCTGAAAGTGGGTGTAACAAGGAGTCTGCAAGAGGCTATATCCCTTTAATGTTGTACCTAGTTACTGTCGCTAAGAGACACCCAAAATGACCAAACGACCTAAGAGGGTTGCCTGGGTGGGGCTTGAGATGGACAGCAACCCAGGAGCCAATCAGAGTGATGAAGTCTCAGTTGGAGCTAGGAAGCCATAGGAGAAGGAGCTCCCTGGAGGGCTCTTGCTTGTCCTGGAGAGAATCCAGAAACCTTAGGGATCTGGGACATGACCTCGCCTCCCCTGTGCTGTGAGTCCTGTCATAGCACCTGCAGGACTGACGTGGGACTCAGGCTGCATAGGAACCCTAAGGTGGGACTTTTCTTGCTTGGCCCTAAGGGGCACTGTGTGAACCTAAACAGGGCTAGTACAGCACCAGGCTAGAAAGTCTGGTCTGCATTACTGGTGGCATTGGCCTGGGTATAGGGTAGCTAGCTGGAGCCCAGGAACTCTCAACCCTATTGGGGCTGAGAGTTGTTGTATCAACACCACTTACCCTGTGCAGAACCAGTACCCTGTGTGTTTCAGAACTATAAGATGTTCGTGCCCCAGCATCATACTAATTCCCTAGGTGACTCTAGAGTACCCCCTGGCATCCAGAGGGGCCCTGGTGACAGTGGGTTATTGGTCTTTGGTAAATAATCAGGAAAAGAGAAGGAGCTAGCTTTTGGAGGCAAGACAAGTTTGGGTCTTGTAAAGAAGCTGAGACTTAGTGAAAGTACTTGTTGCTGTAGGGTTTAAAACAGATAACAAATAACAGACATAAACCAAAGTCTAACTATTTTCAAAGTGGATGGCCATACCCTCTGTCATGACCCAACACAGCACTTTGTAGCTGCTAGCATGCTATAGTATAAACAAGGGACAACTAGCCAGACATAAAGCTGAATCAGACCTCGTGCATAATTTGCCCAGAAGACTAGGACCATGGGCTGGACCAAATACAGCTGGCAAATTTCCCACAATGCTTCAGGTTGCCAAACTCATATGGATCATATTTGCCTGCCTGCCTAATGTTATCTTTGGTTTAAATGGTTTCATAAGATGAGTGGCAGCTAACTTGTCCTCCAAATCACACACTATCTGTCACTGCAGCCAAGCATTTTGTGAGTATCTCCAGTTTGCGGTCATATACATGCTGCCTTTTCTGAATATTCAAGGGCACTTATAATACAGAAGCCTTCTTCCTTTAGAGCTACAAGACTTTGCGTAAGACATGACGGGCCTTTCGGCCAGCCACGCTGAACCCTGGACCTGGATCCATCTCCGATCCCGGTCCGTGACCATCCTTTAGATGTGCCAGTCTGATCATGGAGGGAACAGGGCTGCGTGGTGCAACGTACGGCCCCGCGCTCCACCGGCAGCCTGCCCTCAGGGAGACGGGCGGGCGCAGTGGCCAATCAAGCCGCTGCCCCCAATCCCATACTGATCTGGAGCACGGTCAGGAATGTGGTCTCATCTCCAGGATCGTGGTTAGCTTTTAACCCCGTCAGGAATTCACCATGGTGAACATCTGACGGGGCTCAAACAAACATTGACGTGATCACCACCCTGAATTCACTGTGATTCAGGGTGGTTGACTGTGATCCCGTAACGTCTGAAATTACCCTTTATCTCTTTTATGCAGGCATATAGTTTCTTGCCACTGTACTATCAGGCATCAATTTGTAAAGGAAATGAGGGGTTTCATATATCAATGGAAAGTGATATTGCCAAGTGTAGCCCCCCCCCCCCCCCACCAGAGGGGAGGACAGAGTGGCTGAGGATTCCAAACCCCAGGTACCAGAGGGATGGCGTGGGAGGTCAGCTGGCAGGACGGCCAGCGGGGGAAGATGGCGAGGGAGGTCAGCTGGCAGGGCGGCTGGCAGAGGGAGTATCCATTCGTGCAGCCCAGTCCAGCTTAATCCAGACCAGGGAGGAGGAGCCCCTCAGCCAGAGGCATTGCCCTACCTCAAGATCCAGCTAGATTGTACCTTGGCCAGGTGCCCTTTGATGGCCCCAACTTATACTCTGACTAGCCCAGCATAATGTTGCAGGGGAGAGTTGGGGCCCAGAGAGTCTGTTCGGGGAACAGTAATTGAGAGAAATAGTCACTGCCTTATTAGGCTTATCTTACGTTATAATCATAAACCTGTTTGCGTATCTTGGTAACCTGCTTCATGCGTGCATGTCTCAAATGGGGGGGATTTTCTCTGAGCTGGTATTATGCATTCCCACCACTGGGCCCTGGGTTGTGCAGAGGGGGAACCAGCCCACCCCTTTTTCCTCTGCAGGGACTCCATAGCCTTGTCTGCACCCCAGGTGGAGGCACTGCCATTCGGCGCCAAAGAAATGAGCCCTTGAACCCAGGCACCCTATTCCTTGGGACCCACCCCCCCCAGGAGGGTCAGAAAGAGGGGGTAGCCAAAGGGGCATTACACAAGTAAAGATCATTAAAGAATGGATCGCCCCAGACTAAAGCTATCCCATAGATAGCAACAGTCATTTATTAGCTACGTATTTTTGCTTCTGGCATCAATCCCAGACTTCGTTAGGTGCTTATTTTTATTTTTTCATTCATTCTTTTAGCCGTGTTTTTACTTAAAACTTTTAAATAATGTTGCACTATTAAAATTGCCATATGATATTTTCACGCTGCACATGAGGGACTATAACAATAAAGGACGTAAAGAAATTAACCCTCTTTTCAAGACCAAGAGATCATGGATCATTTTAAAATTCACTGTTATCATTTATTGTGCTTTGTTACAGACACGATAAAAGGCAGCAGATCTAGGCTACCGCCTGCCACTGCCTTACAGGTGGGATCTCATTTGTCTGCAGTAAAGATTCTGCATGGGAAACAACTGCAGAATCATGAATCAGGCCCCAACTGATAAGTAGAGTCATTCCATCTTTACCTAACCTGACATATCAATGTAGCTGTTATTTAATTACCATTTTACCGGTAAATAAAAGTGAAATGACCTTTAGTTTTAATAAAATGAGACATGTTTAAATCTCAATTTGGCTAAAATGTCATTTCCAATTTATTTTCAGGTAATAGGGTTGCAAATGTCCAATTTTTAGGCTCAGTGCACAACAGCAATAAGGTCAGAACCTGAAAGATTGCAATGCTATTAGCCTTGTTCGACACTACCTTGTAAAAATGTCTCTCCACTCAGCCCATGCTCTGTCATCCAAGAAGAATAGACTGCCAAATGATTTAACGTGGACAAGATTTATGTAAAGATGATGAAGCAGTGGACCCCTTAACTTTAGCCAGCAGCCTCTTTTCCTCTCAACCGACTTGTCTAATCAAGAAAAACAGGTGGTGGAGGTTTTTCTTTAAGAAGATAAACAGAATACAAAACTTTTTGTCGTGCTGAGGGCAATCAAGCAGTGGCAGGCCTGATCTTGGGGAAACTTCCTTCATTTCCCTGTGTGTTCCCACCCTCACCTGCCCCTAAGACTCCTGCTCTCTAAACTGTCTTCACTCCTTCTCCCAATACTACCCCCTATGGAACTCCTTCCCTTAGCCCCACAACATTTGCAATACTGGAATACCTTCCCAATCCCTACCTCAAAATAAGACCAACCATAACATGAGCTAATGGGGGCTGTTCCATGGGAGTCACTCTCTCTCCCAGTAAGAATGGGTGGTTTGATGAGCATTTTTAACTAGTGGTACCATGGGGAGTAGGCCTTTCTGAAATCTTGGTGGCTATACCGTATTTCACCATGTGGAAAGAAAAGACAAAATTTCCTCATAGATTTATTTCGACATCCAGTATGAATAAGCTGCATGTTGCCCACTTTGTAACTGCTAGGATTTATTTCAGGTTTATGTATTTGTATTTGGTTATAACTCAATAAAGTAGTGTAATTTCCAGCCATTGCAAACTTACAGCATGGCTGGGATGTCATTCAAGCATGCCCTAATAATGGGTTTGGGCTTTTTTAATATTCACATTTCAGCATAAAAAAACACCCCCACATATAATTATTAAATAATCACAGTCTTCGAGAAACTTTCTCCTTCTCAAGAGTCATTTTTATAACTGTTAACATCTACTACTGGACTTCAAAAATTTTAAATGTGACAGATTTAGCTTTATGAAACTGATGCAACTTGCAAAATAATAATCGGCAACAAGGAAATCCTAAGAAAATAAATTTGATGAATTAACAGCCATATCATGCAATTACTGGGCACTCAAAATTCTTATTGACTTCATCAGGAGTTTTACATGTGCACTACTTCAGGAAATGAATTATTCTACTGTGGCTAAATCAGATTTCCATAATAAAAGGACCCTACATCTGAGTTTTACGGGAATAATTTCAGATCCTAACATGGTGTCCTGGTATTCCAGGAACATTTTTCAAGATGTCTAAAAATGATCTGATTGTCATTACATAAATATAAATGTTGAGCTTGAATAATTAGGTGAAACAGTTGGCTTTGTTTTGACCAAAACACTCATTCCACAGAATTGATTGGTTCAGAATATGAACAGGAATAAAGAGAAAAGTCAAATGGGGCACATGCCATCATAGCTCTAAGTGAATGTTGATGACTAATTATGCTCAGTGTGTTTCATGAGAAACTTACTCATAACACAAAATTACTGGGAAAATAATCCCTTACATAGAGAAATAGGCATATGTTTCTTTGGAGTTGGAAACTGGCAACAGCATCAACAGCACATGTTTTGAAAATACATGTATGAGTACTTTATGAATTGTGAAGTTGGAGTCACAAAATTGTTTGTTTTTTATTTTCAAAATATGATTTCCTTGTTCTGTGTATGCACTGGCCTAATAATAGTTTCTAAATAATAATGAGCATTGAAGGGTGAAATCCACTTCACTACAGAGAAACACAAAGTAATGTTCTACTTTAAGTCCCACTTCAAACACCGTAGATCAGTCACGTAGGGATAAAATGGCTGGATTCTGAAAATTACAGTCAACTTGCTGAAATAACGTTAACACACAACTTTGTCCCCATTCGCTCAGACTGCAAAGCTGTGTTTTACACCACAATTAAAGAAAACCATTTTCAGACACTCAGGAAAATTTGTTCTCAGACCATGCTGCTATGGGCCCTTTTTACACGGGCCGCCGCATGAGGGGTCTGTGTGTGCCGCGGTCCATGTGCACTGGATGGGGAGGGGGTGTAAATGGGCACATCCTCACCCCGCACCCATCTCCACACATGGAGGCCCCTCTGTTTTGTCTGGTGCCCCCGTGTGTGGGGGATGCATGCAGGCCCCAACTTAGGGGAAGGCCCGGGCCTTGGGCAGAGTTTCCTGGGGGGTGGTAATTCTGGTGCCAGCGCCCACCCCGCTTTCTTTCTTTCTTTCTTTCTTTCTTGCACAGCCGGAGGCTGCTGCCTGCAGCCAAAACCTGCTGCCTGGGTCCCCATCCCTTATCTGCCTCTGCCTGCTAGTAGTGCTGCAGTAGCAGCGGGACACAATCACTGGGAGATAAAACTGTTTGTTTAAAAACAACTCCTCCCCATGTGAGTGATCAGAAGGTTGTTGCCTTGTAAAGAAGTTTCTTTGAGATGGCTCCCAACATTCTCACAGCTGGGTTGTGCATGCTCACCATATTCAAATAATAGACCACATGATGGTCTCGAACTCCTCTAGTATAAAAGCACTTTCCCCCTCAGAATGACAGTTCCTTCAAAGCCTTTCTAGAGATATACGGAAAAAATTCCATGCGGGGCTGGATGGGTGGGTTTTGTGAGAATGTTTGGAGACATCTCGAAGAACCTTGTTTACAAGGTAGCAACCTTCTGATCTTCCAGAGATTTCTCGCAGGCCCTTTTTGCATGGCTCCACCAGGACAGGGAATCGTGGGCACGCAGGTGTGTGGGCAGGACATGCACACGGCCGCACATGCATCCCCACTCCCCGCCCACTCATCCACACCAACAGAGCAACCGCCGTTTTCCCTGGTTGCTCTGTGTGTGGGGATGCATGCTAGGCAACCCCAGTCCCCCACGCATATTAGGCATCCCCAGTCCCCCACGCACCCCCAGTCACTCTGGGGGCACGTGCTGTGTGATTCACATGGGGCTCCCCCACCCATGAACACGCAGTGTGGGGGCGGGGCTTGGCTTGGGGGCAGGGCTTGGCTTTGGGGCAGCAGCCTGAGAAGGGCCTAGAGGCACAAAATTCCTAAGTCCGGCCCTGGATCATGCGTGTATATGGGAGCACACACTCCCACCCCCATGGGATTTACACAGACGGCATGCACGCTTGAACACCCAGATTTCTGGGTGTTCGTGCGTGGGTGCCGCCCATGTAAAAAAGGCCATGGACATGAACAACAATCACCACATCGCATCCAGGCTCCAGCTGATTTCCTCCATGCAATTTTCTTTGCCCTTTTCTGTATTTCATAGTCTGCAGATCCAGCAGGTGGCTTCCTTTAGACCAGGGCTAATAAGAGAGAGGGAGGGAGAGCACACTATCCTTCTTTCCAGACCTGAGGTGTTTTGGTACCTAGGTTGAATGAAAATCAGAAGAGCAGCCCCTCTGTCATAGTTTTGTTTCCCACACCCCAAATTCAGTAGCATTCCCTCCATATTTCAGGCCCAGACTCGGACTCTGATGGACCTCTGTGGGAAGGGATTTCCATAATATTAGGGCAGCAACCAAGAACGCCTCACTGTGGACCCTTTTGCAGACAAGATTGGTTGGTGGTACCTGCAAGAGTGGAGCATGGCGGAAAAGGCAGTCTCTCCGATATGTGAGGCCCTGGCTGTTTAGGGCTTTAAAGGTCAAATCTAACACCATGAACTGTGCCCAGACGGCTATAAGGATGCAGACTGTAGAGCACAGGTGTAATGTACTCACAGTGACCCACCCCCAAAAGGAGCAGGCCACTGCATTCTGCACCAGCTACAGCTTCTGAACAGTCACCAAAGGTAGCCCCATGTAGAGTGCACTGCAGTAGTCTAGCCTTCAGGTAATGAAAGCATGGATAACAGTGGCCATATCTGAGTCAGAAAAAAAGGGATGTAGCCTCCTCACCAGATGGAGTTGGTGAAAAGCTTTCCTGGACGCCACCGCAACCTGATGTTCCAGGCGCAGTAATGGATCCAGAAGCACTCTGAGGCTGTGAACCTTGGTAACCAGAGAAGGCCAGACCCTTTCAATAACAGGGGTCTCAATCCCCTCCAAGATACAAGATCGGTCAACCTTCATGACTTCAGTCTTGTCTGGATTCACCTTCAATTGGCACACCCTCATCCAGCTCCTGACAGCAGCCAGGCATTGAGCAAGCACCGAGACTCCAGGACCTGGATTGGATGAAAAGGAGAAGGAGAGCTGGGTGTCATCAGCATACTGATGGCACCTCACTCCAAACCTCCAAACGATCTTACCCAGTGGGTGGATAATTCAGTCTGGGCTTGATCCTGTTAGGGACAGAAGGAGGCAGAGCCAGTACTCTTCTGGTGGTGCAGACCTGTGGGGAACTATTGAATCCAGCTAATCTTGAGCTCCCATAAATGGGCCAGCAGTCTCAACCAGTGGCATAGTGAGGCTGTGATGGGCCCAAGCTCATGCTCCAATTATGCCCCAGCCCCCAAGGACAAGGGGGCAGGACCTTCCTAAATGGACAACCTTGGAGAACCTTGGTCTTCCTCCACAAAGGCTGTGGTACCACCCTGACTCCCAGTGAAGCCCCCTCTCCCCTGAGTGACAGCAAACTCACCGGGAAGGAAGGTTTAAGAGCAGACAGGGACAGTACTCCATGGTCCCCTGCCCACTATGAACACTTTCTTCTCAGCAGGGCTCTTTGCAAGTGGCCTGAGCACTGCTAGAAAATATTCAGAGTGGGTGGGAGTAGTGCCCCCCCCCTTCCGCCCACTCTGAACATTTCCTAGTGGTGATCAAGTCACTTGTAGAAGCACCTGGCCCCGAACTCACCTTCCTTCCACACCGTTACGACCATGTGACCCTTCTCTTCAAATCACTATACTAGCTCCACTTCCACATACAGGTCAAGCTTCTCCTAGTCACCTACAAGTGTCTTCACTCTGCAGCTCTCCAGTACCTCTCCTCTTCTCTCCTGTCTCCCCCTACACCCCTACTCGTGACTTCCGTTCATCAGACAAGATGCTCTTACCTGTACCCTTCTCCTCCATCGCCAACTCCGCACTTTCCACCTTGCTGCACCATATGCTTGGAACAAACTTCCTCAGCTAGTGCATCAGGTCACCTCCCTGTCTGTATTCTTTTTACTTTAAATTACTTTAAAATTACTTTTATTGCTTAGCCATATGGCCATTGCAACAACACCACAAATATAACAAAATATTATGTAATACTACTTCAACTCACTTCAGATTCAAATTCCCTTAACAATTACAGTTTTAAAACTTAAACTTTAACCATTTTACACCAATAATTTAACAGGTAACAAGTAAAATTGAAAGGTGACAACCAATATGCAAAAGAAATATGATTATATAATAATAGCCACACTGCCACTTTAAAAAAGCCCACCCCTCCAAATACCCAGGGAACGGCCCCGTTTCACTCATTCCACAGGGATGAAATAAGACTTTAATCATAAAACTTTTTCCCCCTTCTTACCCCGCCTTCATATTCAAGTCCTGCCTAAAGGCCCACTTCTTCGAGATCTCTTTTAAATCATGAACCCAGGCCCTATCCATATCATAGCCTTGTGGATTTCAACCATTCTAACTGGAATAAATAAACTTACTGAATACCTGCATCTTGTAGTCCATTATTCATAGGAAGATTCTTATTTGTAGTTTAATTGTTTTAACTATTATAAGCTGGCCCGAGCTGCCTGTGGCAGGAGGGGTGGGGTAATAAGTTTATAAAATAAATAAATAAATAAATAAATAAATAGTTATCTGTGTCTTTGTGTCTTGATTAGATTGTAAGTTCCATGAAGCAGGGACTGTCTTATGTTGTGTATGTCTGTACAGCGCTAGATACAACTAGTAGCGCTATAGAAATGCTAAATAGGAGGAAGAGGAGTAGAATCCAGGGCCCTGGCTCAACTGAGCCCCCTCACTCCATTATAGATACACCCCTCTGCTCACAAAAGATCTGACATCAGAGTGCTGCAAAGGAATTCTGTATTTCTAGTTTTGAACTGACTTTTTAGAAATGCTCACTTATTAGCAGGAATAATTCCAGTTAAGCTCTGGACTTGGTTTTTTTTCTATTAGAGGGACAGAATACCTTTTTGTGCATAGGGCATCTATGAGGTTTCTTTGTCACAAGCTTGCTTACTTTCTAATTTGCAAACTGTGATAATCTACAATCTCCCCATTATTAATGAGAACTAAGGAAATTGTACTATAGTTTCCAAGTCTGAAAACCTGGCTTGTTGCACTAGAAATTAATACTTTTTTAAAAATAAGGACCAATAAAGACAAATCTAGAGGGTTATGTGGGACTTAAGCAGCACCTTGCTTTTTGCCTTATGCTGGTGATGGGGTACCATACCCTTTTATAGCCCAATTGCTAAGGGATCTTTCTAGTTAATACACATGACCTTTATGCTGGAACAGTATGACTTAAAGTCTTTTGGCACCTATGCTCAGTGGTTAAAATCATCTAAAGGAGTTGGCAGAGTTTAGACTCCTAAATATATTGTATTGTCAAAAGTAGTGAGTAGACAGCCGTTTTCATTATTTTGGAAGGCCAGGCTGTTTATTTAGGCATTGAGATTTGGATTAGGGGCCTCACCTTAGAAATCCATTTCTGAAACTCTTGGTCTGTGTGTCCATTCAGGATAGACCTAGAGATGTTAACATTAACACACAGCTCTGTGCTCTCCTGCACAAAATAAATTTCAGTTTCAAAGCCACGAAAACGGACAACTCTGAAGAAAATATTAGGTATAAATAATATTCCTTTTAGTTACATGATCAATATACTTACAAAATGCCACATATTTGAAAACCCTGAAACATTTATATGAGAGACTGTAACAGCTGCAAACTCTAAAGGCTCTGAAGAAATTCCAAATTCCCTAGATCTTGAAAGACAGTTTTCTTTTGTGCCTCTCTCCTTAAAGTTAACGTGATGCTAGCAGATGTATAAAAGCAACACGTTAGAACTGCACCGAGTCAATCTAGGCCCAGCAAATAGAAACCAATTAAATGTTCACGTTGAAATCACTTGTTGAGCCAAGGTGCCACAGCAAAAGAAAGCTCCTGTATCCTCGGCTCCAGAACAGTGTGTGTTCATTCGTACAGGCCATGGGCATGAGCCAAGTCCCATTAAAGTCAGTGGAATGACTTTATGGGCCCCACATGAGTTGCAATGCCAAGGCACTCTAGAGTGTGCTGCAGATAGTGTTTCAGCATTCACTTTGAAGGGGAAGAATTTTTAGCCAAAGCCAGAGCATATAAGGTCCTATTCTCCACACCAGAGGAAAAACTCAAAGTCAAGGGAAGCTGTTTCAGAGTAAAGACTGCAAGATCAGGCCTGTATCCTTCTGAATGTATTTTAGGGTAAACAAATAACTATTTTTAAATTCTCTGGGACATTCTAAAACTTCCTGGTGTAATATTATCAGTTGGCAATCTGATGCTGAATCTAGTTTATTTAATCCAGCCATAAAATGGTGTCAGGTGCATTTTGCCATTGCCTGTTTGTTTGTAAATCTCCAGAGATTTGCAGCACCACCCACACTAGAACAATACTATCCAATTTCCATTATTTTGGCCTCCTTGGAACTAAACCTATAGAGTTCTGTAAAAATCCAGAGTAATATGTCAGATACAGCAGTGTTCACTTGCAGGATTGATTTAAAATCATAAACAAACATAGGCCCAATATCACAGTAATTGCAAGCTAGCAAACAGCTGCATGGCATTTCCTCCAAATACTTGATGCATTTAGCACACTTATTGAGTGGAACTTGGAACAGGATGTTTGTTTGTTTGGTGATAGCTAGCACAGGCCAAATGATATTTATTTAGTAGAACTGCAGCAATATTAACATGGCTAACTTGGGAACTCCTCACTCAGGCAAAAAAAAAAGCCGTTGAAACTGACAAGGAGTTTGTGTGAAAAAACTCTAAAGACTTCAGGATTTTGCCTATAGGTAATATAGCTCAGAGGTATATCTGGATATTAAGTTAATGAATCCAATTGCTGTTGAATAGCTTTTGTACTGAGGGGCGGGGGGGGGGGGGGTTGTGGTTTTTTCATATTTAAGTTTGCATCTCAGTACTTTCTGTCAGAAACTCGGCGATCTGACTTACGAGATATACTAAAACGCTAATACTAGCCTGGCTGTGAATTGATGTAGCTTTAAAATATCTGTCCAGGCTGTTAGCAACAACAGGAGTAAGGCTAATGGGAATTTTGCCAGATCAAGGAATGATTTGCCCTAGTGCTCTCTGTCTGACTACTGAGAACAAGGTACAATATTTTATTATATTGTAATAATATATCTTTCAGTATCTTTTGAAATAAAAGGTATTATTGGACTTTGCAAACCTAGATTGGATCATAAATACATTCAGCAAGGTGCAGTTTACAAATCAAATTATGATGAACCTCTCTATATAATAAAGTTCTGTATCAAAAAAGAAAAGATATAAGTAAAAGGGGGACCCTTGTGCTTCCAATCATAAAGAGGAAGGTGAAAACTAATGCACTAAGTAGAATATGATTCTGTGCTCATCAGAATCATCCATTGAATCCAATGGAAACAGCATCAAACCCCTAATAAAAGACACAGTGACAGAAACATCAACATTTCTAGGGAAATGTTTATAACATGGGCAGTCTCATAGCACATGGAACCACTTAAATCCTAAAATTAATCAGTTATTCAATTATGCATTTTTTCCTATAGCAACAAATTCCCAGATATGGAAAGAGCCATAGTAATGGTGTAAATTGTCTATGTTTAGGCAGCTAGCTGAAGGGGGATCCCTCAGAAAGAAGCTGAGCAGCTATGCTGTTAACCAGTTGCAAACTCTGTTTATCTTACATTCAGCGACACTTTTATATATGTTTAATGAAATAAATTTTAAAATACTCAGGGAAATGTACCCCATTTGATTAGCATTATAAAGTGCATTAACTAAAGAAGCAAAAGAACTTTGCAGCAGATAAACCATTTGCATTGTGTCAGCAATTTATTAAGTGTGTGTGCTGTGATGGCCACAAGCACAAGACAAGAGAGAGAGGGAGTAAGAAGACATCTTTGCTGGCACAACTTCCATTAGTGAGAGTGTGAAAGCTCTCCAGCTTCCCCAAATTCTTCAAGTAGGAAATAATTACGTTAGGTGTAGTGTAGAGCTGGAGGGCCTGATCCATCTCCCACTGACCTCAACAGGAGCCTCTCCATTGGGTTCAAAAGAAGTTGGATGAAACCCATTTTTATAAACTACTTCCTATCATTAGTTATATAAAGTTGCAGTCCTTGCAGCCCTCTTTTTTCATTGCTGCTAACAACAATTGCTAACAAAAAAATGTCAGCTTCAAAAATAAGTGTACAACAATGCACAAAACCAGGCTATATTACATAGAGATTAAATACATTCCCAGATTATCACAAATACTACATTTTTTAAAAAAAAAAAAAAGGTCAAAGACAGGAAGGGTATTTTTTTTTTTCTTTTACTTTTAAAATGTAATTTAAGTGCTATACAATAAATTAACTGGAGAGGTTTTGGATTAATGTACTAGTGATATTCAAATTAGAGAAAGCTCTCACAAAAGGGCATCTGAGAATAAAAAAAAATAAGCCACTAATAAGTCCTGCTTAGAGAAGTCCACAGCAAATCTCCCCTTGACTTCAGTGGAGTCAGGATTTCAGCCCTTGTCAGTATCTTATACTACATTACTACTGCACAAAAGATGATCCTCTTCTGATGTGAGCAGAGACACAGGTATGTAACAGGCTGCATTATAACTCACAAGCTAAAGCTCAGATGCCAGTGATAGGAAATCTTAAAGAGTTCAGTATTTTAAGTAATTTAGTTTGAATGGGAAGAAGTTCCCATTGACCAGAAGAAGAAAATTTAGTACGATTTACTAAGTCTTGTGACCATACAAAAAAATCATCTGCAGTAACAAGATGCATGATGTAGAGAGCACGGAGTGGTTAAAAATTATTGGCATAGCCATTTTTTTCTGTGGTGCCACTGCCTGAAATATAACTGGGGGGATACTGAAGAACTGGTGGCCAGGCTAATTTATTTAAAACCTCTGCTCATTTTTAGACTGTTAGTCAAACGCACACCCTTTTAGAGGACCGGGCTTGCTCTCTTAAAACTGTTTTAAAAGGCACCATTTACTTAAATCTGAAATTTCAATCTCTTCCACAGTTATTTCCCAGCTTAATGCGTCACCGCTCAAACTCAGGACCTACTCCAACGTCAAACAAAGGTGATACTTAAGGCAGGCGACATTTTGCTAAGAAGAAAGCAGGCTTGTTTTCCGGAATACCTTTGCATTTTCATATTCCTTCTTTGCAATATTATTTCTGATCCAAGTGTATTCCTAGCAGTGCTCTGTTTGAAAATACCACTGCACGGTCAGCTAGGTGAGGCTAGCCACTCATCGGAGCCAGTCCATGTGTTGCTATGCATGCTTGAGAATTGACTTGGGAAGGGGATAAGATGGAGTGGGGAGAGACAGACACACAGAAATGTTAGTGGGGGGCTGCGCACATCCTTTCCTGGCAAACCTCTGGGCCCTCATCAGAGCTGGGACATCATTGTGGGTTAGTGTCTGATCTGATTTAGAGATACCATGCACTTGCCCCTGGAATATTAACTTCCTGGGGAAGCGGGAATTTATGAATTTTATGAAGAAAATGAATGTTCCTCAAGCTGCCTGAAGTTTAGTCTTCCTGTTTGATAGGGGCATAGCCCAATACGCAGTAATTGGTGGGATTAAGGTGGAGGCTCAGACAGGACAGGTTTTAAAATCTTGTGATGTTTTCTTATGGCGTTGCACCCAACATTGGGGAAACCAGAGAACTAACCTATACATATCCGGGTCAGGTGATCAACGTTTTGCTAGAGCTTTGTTTCTGAAATTCAGGAGGGAGAGGGGCTGTTTTCCGTCCCTGTATGTCACTTCTAGATCAGTTCCCTCGTACTTCTCTAGTTAATTCAGCCCCGATCGTTTAGACAAAGGGCTAATCTTGCTTCATGCACAAGTGGAGAAAAATCTAACGTTTGCATTCTTTTCTCACTGGCAAAGCTGAAGCACTCCTTGGCTTCTTCAGTCGAAACACAAGCCACTCCATAATCTAATGAGCCACAGTAGTGCACTGTGCCACAGAGAAAAGGGTGAAACTGCCAATGACTTGGGGACTCGATCCTGTCTTTAGTAGGAATTTTACTTGGGTACTGAGGAGTGCAGAATCTGTCTCCTTTCTTTGCCTCTTGATAATGCACCTTCCCTCCCTCGTACAATCTCCATATAAGTTTACTTAGTGAAAACATAACCTGACTCTAACTTTTTTTTTAAAGCGCCCTTCTCTCTTCACATTGATCTGCTCTAGGAGATCTGCTCAGCAAATGATTTCCTTCTTTCCTGCTGACAGCAAATTAAAGAAAATAAACCATCGCCAAAGTTGCCAGTGACTTGCCAGTCTGAGGAAACTCCTACACAACTTAGCAAGATAAAGTTTCATCAGCTATTCAGAGAGAGAGAGAGTGTGTGTGCGTGCGTGCGTGCGTGTGTGTGAAGAGAGAGAAAGAGTCACCTCCGTTTTATTGTTTCAACCATTATATATATTGTTTTTATTGTTAACGAACCAGTTCAATGTGTATTTAAACAAATAACATCGTCCCCTTTTTTGAGTCAATATCGCCTCCGTTCCTAGCTTTGGAAAATGTGCACCTTGTAGCGTTGCTAGAGAGAGTAAAGAATCACACCCCTCTTTCGCTGAACTGTGACAATGTTTCACACACTTGTTTGGTGCGGAGGTTCCTAGGAAGAGGATTCTCTCGGTGTCTGTGATTATTAGTATGTATTTATAACCTAGCCCGAAGTGACAACGTAAAAGCTTTCCAGACGCGGGAATTGCCATGAACTTGAAGGTGCTGCTGTCTGCTTCCAGACTGGAGGGATCGCTTTTCCCGTTGTGGTCCCCACTCCTCGTTTTCATGCTGCTGCTCCGTCTTTCCTGAACTTTGCTAAACTTTCCAAGCCGGGATAACTATTCCTCTAACTAATTGCAATGGAATCTCCAGGCGAGGTATCAGTTTACTTAGCTAACTATAGTGTCTAATTTATCCAATCCTCATTTATAAACCGTCTGCTACTAAGGCGTGTCAGCCAAGGGTCAGAAATGCTCAGCAGTTAGGTTCGTTTTCTTAATTTCAAAACAAAGCAACAAAGCAACAAATTCATAGAAAACCTAGGCTGAGTAAGCCTTAGTTTTGTTCAATCAGAGATGTATTCACATTGGAAAAGAATGATTAAACATAGGAGTCATTGCTACTATAGTCAACTCAGTTAGGAAAGATTTCATATTTTTTTTATTTATTTTTTAATGTACACGTTTTCCCCTGCCAATATTATGTTTAGGCCACTTTCCACCTTCCAAAGTGGTGTTAGAGCTGATGTTTTAGAAGCTCACACTGAATCAATGATAGCCCCCACCCACCACTCAATCATAACTGAACGTTCAAGAAATCCCTGTGGCAGCAGCTGCGTCATTTGTATGGTTTGTTGTGGTCTGGTGTGTACTGTACATTTCAAGATCAGACTCCACAAACACAGCCTCTCTTACCCCATCACAACAACAAGACAAAGTTGCTTTGCAGACTTAAAGGGCATGACACCAGTGCCGTGGCTTCTGCCTGAGCCAGCCGTTGAGGCTTGGGGTCTGTGTGTACTTCCATTCACAGTTAACACAGGACAAGTCCCCCCCCCCCTCCCCTCCGCTGTCTGACGCGAAACCACTAGGATTCAGCAATACTGACGGAAAACAAATAAAAACTTGCACACACGCCCATGCACACCCAAGCCATCCGAACTTGTACCATATTTTATTATTATTATTATTATTATTATTTGCAAGGGAGAAAAGCATCACTTACCCAGGCTGGGGTTCTGGGTTCGGCAGATGCTGCCAGCGGGCTCTGAGCTGTGACAGGGAAACGCCAGAAAGTTGGACGAGGGGGGTTATTTGCTTTGGTGTGTATGTGTAGGGGGTGGGGGAGCCAGAGGGAAGGACGAGCAACAGCGCTCTCTTGCCCTCCCAGCCGCCACCCAAACAAAGATCGAGGAGTTAGAGAGCAAGGCAGTGCCAGATACACACACACACACACACACACTCAGCTCCTCACCCTCGCCAGCCAGAGGAAAGGGTTAATGCTCCAGAGGGACCAGGGGACTCCCTGCCAGTAAATATTAGTTTGTAAACAAATAGGCTTTAAGGTAAAGCTGCAGGCTCTCTGCCAGGGCTTTAAAATGCGGCGGGAGGGGGGAGGGTGTTAAACAAGGAACAGACATCCCTCCCCCCCCCCATGTCTGTCTGGCCACTTTCTTTCCTCCTCTTGGACGGTTTGTTCCGTGTTTCTAAAAGTCCATTTCGGGACAATGGGATTGTTTGGCGGGTTGTGGAGAGGTGTGATGGCGAGGTTAGCTGGAGAGCTCAACCAGCAACAGCGTTAATCAAACCGCAAAACACAGAATCAAGATTATGCTTTCCCCTAGCCTGAACCCAACGTCTTTATATGTAAAGCCTCTGATCATGTGACCCAGGGGTGTGTGTGTGTGTGTGTGTGTGTGTGTGTGTGTGTGTGTGTGGGAAAAGTCCTCCCCTCCCATCCCCTCCTCATCCTAACCCCATCTAAAAATACCCCTTGGTGCGAGTCTTTCCTGAGATAAACCTAAAATATAAAAATATCTACTGGCTCGGTTCTTGCTCCCATGTAAATCAGTGGTACATCGGGGTAGGAGCTGCCCCTTCATGTTTAATACAATGAATCGAGCATGTTGTGGGCGTGTGCCTTATTTAGTACCTGGAAGGTGTTTGGGGACAGGAGGCGAATCTCAGCTGGGGGGTGGGGGGGACCAAGGTGTCTGAGACTATGTACCTATACATGGGGCGGGGGGAGCGTCTTCACATAGTGAATGGGTGATGGATTATTTCAAAAATTGTTCCATCTCTAACATCCCTGCTCCTCACTCTATGTGACTGTACGAGTCAGGTGGTCTCTGTGCTCCAGAGACAAGAGGAAACTGTCATTCAGGGAGAAATCGGTGTAAAAAGAACAGGTGGAGCCAAGGCTCCATTTCATTCTATTTGTGGGAATTATTTTTCCTCTCGTTTTTAAATATATCTTTCAGGAATCACTGCCAAGATACACGGATAAACACACATCTCATCAGTGATGCTTCACTAACCTATTCCTGTACCGGAGGCCATGATCCACAAACCAGGTTGCTCCGGAGCAATGCGAAGGGCTTTAATGGGGCTACTCCAGAGTAAGTCGTTAGTGGATCGCGGCCCTGACGTGTAATTTCCTTAGCACACAAAGGGCTTGAAAAATCATTTCCATGACTTATAGTAAATGCTCCTCGTCTTTCTTTCTTTCTTTCTTTCTTTCTTTCTTTCTTTCTTTCTTTCTTTCTTTCTTTCAGGAAACCATAAATGGAATAAGTAATATTAACAGAGCTTATATTTGTTGTCCTAACTTCGAATGCGATCAGCCATTAAGATGGGCTGGGCTCTCGAAAATACAATGCGATTTGGTTAACAGGAGGAAGTCAGGAGGGCAGGGTATAACGACCCTCCCGTCTTCATGCACAAGGCTAGGTTTTCAATAACACTGGGGAATAAAGAGCAAGTCAGCTAGCAGACATCTGATCTGCAAATAATTATTACTGGACGAGCCCGTTAAAGTAGCCGTTTAAATTAGATCTGTTGTCTTATAGTCCAGCGTGCTGGGGGGGGGGGGGCGCGGAAGTGGTGGGCAAGAAGGACAAGCAGAGGTGGAGTCATGGGGAGGGGATCTAATGCCATTAAAGAGCTTTCAGGGCTCTGAGGTAAAAAGCCATGGAAGTAAATACCGGGCTGCTTTAAATGTGGGCGAAAGAGAATGGAGGTTTTGAAGGCAGTTACAGTGATACCCCCACCCCCGCCGCCGCCCAGTCTGTTTGATGCAAAGAGGGGTGGGGGCGAGCCCTTCTAGTCAGAAAGGAGATCTCTTTCATAAACAATTGCAAGTAGACAAAACCAGGGCTTGCTAGACATAAACTTCCCAAGTTATTGTTCAGCTGCTGCATCTACAGGCAGGCTGCTGCAGGCAGACAGTGCTTGTTAGGAACTCTCCCCCGTTACCCAGACTGATCGCATTGTCTGTTTATCGGTGTCTCTAATAGTCAAGGTTTGTGATCCCTTCTCTGCCTTGTATTATGATCTTACTTAAACCGTCGCTGCCTGAAAACAAACACGTGCATATTCCCTACCAAACTATTTTGGGAGGCAAGCCAGCGGTTTCCCGATGATTTAGGTTCTATGTGGTTACCTTCTCTAGACAGTTAGGAGGTGGTGAGAGTCATAAATATTCAACAGCACGTGGAGCCAGAGTGCCCAAGCCTGAGAGCGCATGCGCAGGGAGTCTTACATCTAAAGCCCAAGCAGTGTGTGTGTACTTAAAAAGAGAGCAGCCTGTTTCATGTGTGGCATTGGAAACTCTTTCAGAAACACTGGCAAGCTTGATGCAGCAAGAAAATAGAGAGAGACTCTTCTAAACGTGCCCTTTTCCTGTTTTCTAGGAAGCATCCTCAGCAAAGCAAGCCCATTACCTATCTCCAAATTCCCAGTTCCTTCTCCCTGAAAGAGGCAGTATCGAAAAGAAAACACATGGCTTTGCGGGGGAGGGGTGGGGGCGTCCCTCCCTTTCTTTGCCTTTAGTGTTTTTAAATATAATTTTACATGCAAGAAAGAGCCCAAATCGGGTTTGCAGTCCTAATCATCTCAATAAAGACTGGGGGTGGTGGGTGGGGGGCTTTTACTTAAATGCACGGATTTGTTTGTGTTTTTCTGATCATGCAACCCAGATAGACAGATAAAAAAGGAAGAGAAAGAATTGTATATGTCTCTGCTATACAGACACGGACGCCGTTCTCTTTCTCTCCTGTTTTTTATTTATTATTATTATTATTATTATTATTATTATTATTATTGTTATTATTATTATTATTATTATGTGGACAGACAGGGGGAAAGTATTTTTTTAAAATCATAGGCCTGGTCGTGGAGAGCCAGTATGACTGTATATATTGAAAAAGATAGTTAATGTGATTTATTCTTCTTGTCTCCAGTACCGGCGTCATCTGGAAACTTCATGCTATTTTATACCATCATTCTAAAGCCGAAATAAATGTTACGAATTGATGACAGCTTCCAGCTGCACGGTAAAAATAGCCTCCTGGTTTCATCTGATCGTGTTTCTTGTTAATCAAGGATGAAGCAAACCTGCCCTTATAGAGCTCAGTAAAAAAGAAAAAGAGGCCCTTTGGCTCTGTTTTGTAGGGTGATACCTTTAAGGTTGCAAGAGACTTGAGATCAAATGTCATAGAAACGAACGTGCCCACCGAAGCTTCCTTTAGGTCTTGTCTGCGATTACTACCTCAATCGGTAGTTTATTAATTTTTTTATGATTTGTCTGTTCCCATAGTAAGATAGTAAAGGACACACGTGTCGGGGAGGTATGTACAAAGTGTATCTCACCGAACACAAAACTGCTTAATGTCAATAAATGAAATCACTACCTTTTAATAATTAGTGTGTATGTGTGTGTTCTGAGTATGTATAAAGTAGGCAACACGCATACACAAATTGAAATGTGTATTAATGTAAGCGTACCATATAGTATTATTCAGTATGTGTGTGTATGCATGACACACACCTTCCTATACACATTGTACAATATACACACACAACACTGTACAATATGTATAGGCGTGTGTTTGTATACATATACATACAATATCTATGCACATACATACTGCACAAAATGCAGATGCATGCGTAAGTAATATATACACGACAATATGTAATAAAATACTATACTTGCGTGACTATGTGTGTATGACAGGTGCACATATTATTACAATTATTACACAAACACACACCCTATATAATAGATAAATCAATAAATATAGATAGAGGTAAACAGATAAAAATAAAACTCCCCAATGCATCGAATCTCTTCATGGAATCGTTGAACCAGGAGCTAGATGTTCTGCCACGTTTTCCAAATGGCAAAAAAAGATCTGCCTGCTTCAAGATCCGTGTAACTGCCATCCTCCTGTAGCCTCTGCATCGAAGCAGCGCGCGTCCATGCGTAGCTCCACTCCTTCATCCATAATGGCTTCACAACATTTGCCTCTGTCAAGAAACGTGTAACCGTTGCCCCTTTCAATATCCTGCTAAAAACCTTCGATTAATTAATAGAGCGGGATCGAGCAGCTTTTCTTAGAAGCTTAGGTACAACAGCCCATACGTGTCTGTGCGTATCTGTCTCTTCACGGTATGCGTGCACACACAAGCATATCCATAAACACACAAAAGAGTCCCCTGTGTTGGTGTGTACACACGTGAATTCTGTAGACTGTACACTTGGATACAAATTGGTAATTAGTTGCTCAATTAAATATACCTTGATCTACTCACACCAGTTACATCGCCACTAAACAGAAATTTTGCTAGCAGATGGCTTTTAATTTTTGCAATGTTTCCTCACAGAAATTTGGTGTTTTACACATACCACATATTACCCTATGCGTTCCATTGTTTTCATAACGACTGTTCCGCTAAATCCACCAAGGAACATGCCCTTTGATTTGATCGCATTTTTTTTACCATTAAAAAAAATAAAAAGATGGAAGAAAATAATAATAAAAATAAAGGTTTTTTAATGTATAAAATCTTCCAAAGGTGTGGCAAATTCCCAGTGTGAGTAGAAAATCAACATGTGAAAACATTCCCAAATCTTACTCTAGGGCTATCCATCCACAAACAACTTACTCCGGAGTAAGTGCTTTGTGACTCTCCTCCAAGAAGTGTATCAAGAGCGGAGCTGTTATTTTTAATATACAGATATTGAAATATATATATTTACTCTTAGAAAATGCTAAATCCTACTACTATTAATATTAATAAAAATTTGACTGAGCAGACAAGGCAAAGTCTAACCACGCGTCCTTATTTCTGACAAGGCTGGCTTTATAAAGGCTAATCGTTTCATAAGAGCTGGAGTCAATTCCTCCCTCCCCTCTCCAAACAAAATTAAAATTATGTTAAAAGGAGAAAAAAATTATTTACAAGCGATGAATGAGATTTGAACTAGACTAAGAAAGACTGAAAATTCCGGTTCCTGCAAGGCTCTGTAAACTACAAGAAACACAAACATGTGCCTATGCTGTGGCCGCGGGTATGCAAACACACATTCACGTCAAGAGCTATACACCAGTGTTGGAGCGAGGGAACTTTGTAGGAACTTGGAGGCTGCTGGAGGCTCTGGAACTAGAGAAAGCAGTGCCAAACTCCCCTACACAGGGGCTACGCCAAGAGACACCAAACCAGCCATTCTTAAATCACCCAGCCTTCCGCTCTTACTAAATAGAGTCTCGCAATAGATTTCGCCGCTCACATCCAGAGCTTCCGAGACCTAATAGGCCATGAAGTATGAAAAATACATCTCAAGAAGCAGACATTAAAGGTGGGAAGATAATAATCGAACGCATTTAAGTTTAAAAGGGCCATTTCATGCAACCTCTTTTGTCGCTCCTCTCCAAACCTTTTTGTGGTTGTTGTGAATGGGAATCCTGGCAAAGGTGTTAATTTCTCCTTGGTTCGGGGATTCCTGAAAGCGCCTTCAACTTCCCATCTAACTTTCGGTCTGACATAAACCCCCTGGACCCTAGGGGTATTCAAAACCGGGTTATGTCAATGGCAAATCTGGAGCTCTGGGGAGACAATGCCAATTAAACAGCGACATTTTGATTTCCCTAAATCCAGACCCTGCAAGGTGGAAATCATTCATTATTTCAGCAACCTTTCTTTTGTTTATGTTTTGTTTCAAATAAATAGTATGGGTATATATGAAAAACAAACAGGTCTTGAGATTTGACGATGCTGGAACGAATCTCATTTAGAAGAAAACTTAAAGAATATTCGTCCCACAGGTGCCCAGATACCTGTAAATAATAGGCCCAGAGGAACTGACCACGAGGGGCTAAACAAGCTAGCAAGATTCAGCGTGTTGACCAGCCATCCCAAACTGAACCGATGTCCCCTCTCTCGTATTGCTGCTGCTAGTGCTTCTCATTGCTCCTTTTCCTCCCCCCACCCCCCTGAGCTCCCCTCCTTCATTCCTCAGTCTCTTTCTCAGCTCAAGGGAGATTTTTAAAATAAATTGAAAATGAGACCGTTAAGCAACATTTGTCAGTTCCACCCCCCTTAAATCCGTGTCTTCCAGTTGCAGCTCTGAGCTTAGCTGCGAGATCCTAAGTCTGGAACTTCCTTAAATGTCGCCAAGGCCTGCAAGGTGGCGCTCTTCGCATGGAAGGCAAGCTTCCCAGAAGAACAACATGTTAAGGGAAAGTAAAGTTAAACTCTCCTATTTCTCACGGTTTCTAGGGAGCTGAGAAACCCCTGCACAACTAGCTGGAGAATTCTTTCCCTTTGGTTTGATCGAGGCAGACTTATTTCGGCGATCAATGACAAAAGAAAGATATTTTAAAAAATAAAAATCAAGGCACACCACAATACATTTATTTATTAATTAATTAATTATTATTATTATTATTATTATTATTATTAAATCGTCGTCATAATAAGCCAGCAACCCTAGGCTACCGTTAGCTCACAGATACACTTTAAGAGATGCGAATCCATTAATAGGAACACATCCTCTGTGCCCTCCACTTTCCCTGCCCCCTTTCTCTAGCACTTAATATGCCCATTGACTTGGCTGTCCACATAATATTTCTTTAAAGAAGCTGTTAAAGTGTCATCTTGGTCTACTGGAAGGTCAGTTTGTGCAATTCACTCCATGACATATCACAAGCACTCGCAGCGTTAGCCAAGCTCATGATTTGTGTTGTCTGTTGATATGTTGTCTGCTTAATGGGGCGATCATGCAAGCTACAACAAGGAACAATGCTGAACCGTTCCAACAAGCGTAGCTAAGTTAGGGGGAGCAGCGCAGCTTGCAAATCTATCAAACTAAACTGCAAGAAAGACAATCTGATTTAGAGAAAAAGGCGTTCTGCCACAGTCATTAAGCACAAGTAATTTAGATTTTTTTACATTGTCTTCTCATTTACAAATTTACTGTATCAACGCCAACCAATGGAACGAATTTCTTAAGTAAATGAGAAATAAATAAAAGAGATAGAAAGATAATCAAATTACATAAAATAATCCTACACTCCCTCCCCGCCCCATGCCCCCAATTTATTTTTTAATTTTTTTTATTTGTTTAAAGAAAGCTATTAACACTGGCAAAATTATAGAAATAATAATACCAGAGAGCTTAGGAAGTAATTGATTTAAATGTACAACACGTTTTGGAGAATATAAGGTTCTTTAAAAAAAAAGAAAAAGCCATGTATACTTTGGGAGGGGGAGGGGAATAACCCTTGATAAGCCATGAATCTACAGCAGAGAGACTTAGTTAGGCCCATAAATGCTTTAAATTAAAATAGTACCTAAAATATCCTCTGGTTAAAATCTTCTAATAGGTGTTTATCCAAATTAATTTAATTTAGGGAACTAGGAGAGTTGGGCAGCTATTTTGTAATCATGGGGCCTGAGCAACTACATCCTCCTCCAATTCCAGCACATTAATATTTATATAGCATATGCAATCTATTTCTTTTATTTTTATGGCTGTTATTCTATGTCTGCAAAGGTCATTTAAATTATACTGCGGCCGAAATTTTGTTTCATAAATTTTGATATAAATACTAATTACACACTATCCTAAAGCCAGCAGGGGATCCTTTCATTTATCACATTTATATCACCGTTGCTGCTTTAGTGATGACATAATGGAAAGGGGGGTGGCGGTAATGGTACAATTTTTAGACTAAGCTCCTAAAAGCTACGCTTAAAGTTGCAGCAGGTTGGGCTTGGGCGAATAAGAAATTCCTACCACAAATCATGGGATTTAAGCATCTTTAATAAGGTACGAAATGTTACCAAACAGTTCTGTAAACTAAATTTTACATACCAATTCTTCTAGCCATAAATATTGAATATCTTGTAACATGTATAACCGGACCTTTACATGCGGATATATATGGAAATTAGGAATTATATACAAGTATGTTGTTTGTATTTGCCAAAAGCAAAGGACAGATATAGTTTATCTCTTTTTTTCCTTCTTTTAATATCACTTTACATAAACAAAATGTAACAGTTTAACACGGAGAATCCAGGCTTTCACTATACGAATTTCTTGACAGGACATGTAACAACATCTTACTGCACTAGTTAGACTGGACTTTGGGACGAGAGGGTTGCACTTTATACAAAAAAAGCACATTAATACCAATAATATTCTGTTAGATCGACGTTCAGACTGTAATAATACAAAGTAATTCACATTTTGGTACACATTTACTAGAACATTCTTGCCATTCAGTACAAATAATTGAATTTCTAACCTCCACCCCCTCTTCCTTTCCACCCACCCAACCCTCCATCCCTCGCCTCCCCCTCCCCTTCTCCCTCCCCCCACATATATGCAAAGACCACAATTCCACATATCCCCCTTATTCAACGTATGATATAACTATTTACACAAATCAAACAGTACATTTTTAAGCTAATATTTCTGTATTTACAGAAAAAAGGAACCTCAAAGCAAGAAGGCCGCTGCCCAAGGAGACATGCAGTTTGAGACTTCTAATCAGTGGTTCCAGTAAAGCTTATCGGGTTCTGACATGTGTGGGCCTGGTAGCCTCCTCTTCTCATGCATCCTACAAACCCCCCTTTTAAAAGTCTAACCGAACCTTCCAAACAAAGCAACTCCCCCAAAAGGGATTTTTTTCCCCTCGGATTCAGTCCTGGGTCTATTGGCAGCTTTACCTCTCTTTTTTTTTCTTCTTTTAAATTTTTATCATCATCATCATTATTATTATTGATTTTGAAGTGTTCCTTAATTTCGAAGTCTTTTTTTTTAATTATTTTAAATAGAGATGTGTGGATTTTGTTTGTTTTTAAACGTACCATTCGTTAAAATTTGACGTGAGCGTGCTGTGGCTGGACGTGTGATGGACGGCAGAAGACGAGGGGGATAAGGAACTGGTGGTCTGGTTTTCTGTCGATGGAGAGACGATGGTTGGGGGAGTTGAAGATTCGTAGCCCGAACTGGCAGCGGGAGAAGGCTGGGACCCTTGGGATGTTGATTCATGGACCTGGAAGACACAGAAATCAGTACCAGAGAGCATAGGGGGAGCGATAGGCAAATAATCTCGGGCTAGAAATAGAAATCAGACAACTGGGTCCTGACTCCTGGGGAGCGCTCTCTTCCTCAGCTCTTACTCCAAATTGGCCTTGCAGGGCTATGCTGCACACCATAATAGCAGAAAGTCGGGGGCGGGGGTGCCTAGCTGAGAATGCGGGTCGCCGCTGGCATCTACAACTGGAACTGTCTGCAGAGACTGTTTACAGCTAGCTGGCAGGCAAAGGAAGCAGGGCCCTGGCACACAAAAGGAAGCCGAGCTGCTGCAGGAGCAAAGCCTCGCCGAGTTTGCCTTCGCTCGCTCTGCTGCAGAATGTCCCGCCGAGCCTGCCTTTCAATTCCCAACCGAAGCGCCAGGCAGGCAGGCAGGCTAGCCCCTATTCTCCCCAGCTCCATTGTCAGACCCGCGCACAAGCCGAGCTGCAACGTTAGCTGACCTTGAGCCGAATAAACACTGCTGGCTCAAGCTTTACATGGGGGGGGGGGGGAGTAGGAGTAAAGACACAGGGGGACCAGTTTGCCCTCGTCTTCCCCAATCCCCTGTCCACAGGGTATTTTTACAAATGCACTACCACAACCACAAGGCGCCGAGGCACTTTACAAAAAATGCCCATCTCCCCCCGCCCCCCCCCCCACACACACACACTTCTGTGTCAATAGCAGAGCGGTGCAGAGGCTGCCAGGGAAGCTGCGGGAAGTCGGCCCCTTTATTTACCTTCATGTGTTTTCGGAGGGAGCTCGGGTGAGTGTAGGACTTGTCGCACATTTTGCAGAGATAGGGCTTGTCCGAAGTGTGCACATGCATATGCTTTTTGCGGTCGCTGCTGTTGGCGAATCGCCGGTCGCAGCCTTCGAATTCACACTTAAAGGGTTTTTCACCTAGTGCAGAAAGAAAGTCAGCTGGTTAGAAATCCCCCTGGAAGGATTAGTATTATTAAAAAGAAGAATTTAAAAATGATTAGACCATCTCCAGTTCCAAAGATCGCACCCTAACTTTTCCAACTTGTAAACCCTTTGCACCCGCCCCTCTCCCTCCGCCCATTTTCCCTGTTATTAAAATTCCGATCCATGTACATTGCAGATCGGGAAGTTTTTTCTATTGCAAACTTTGCGGGTTTTGTTTTGTTTTTTCCAAGGGCCGTTTTATTTCACTTTCTCACCCTCCTGGCGCCTTTTGCTTGCTCTAAGGCTTCGATCACACGATTAAACGTTACCCAAACCTCGCCTTCCCTCTTTATGGTCCATTCTCGTGATATTTTCCCTTCCCTCCCACCCCCACCCCATATTTTACATGCAATATTGAAATTACTACGAGAAGTACTGTTAAACCTACTCAAAAGCTGCCAAAAATCATTGGAAGGAATCGACTAATATTATCTGCTTGGAAAAATACCCACCAGCCAAATCAGAAAAGTGCTATGTGCATATGTAATGTACATCCTATACAGACACACACATACACATGGGTATATTTTTAGGATTGACTATGCACGTATATAAATCATCACGATATCTAGGCGTACCTAAGGCCCCCAGTGATATTTTTATACTGGAATAATAGATGATACACGCAGGGTTCAGATTATTTAAAATTACTACACGTAATTAAATATTTACAGAGCCATGAATTGCAAAGAGGAGCCGAATGGGCTGGTTGTATATTTAAGCAGGATTTCTCGTTGTGACAAAGTCAAAACTGTCGACTACCAATTAATTAAAACCTATAAATTTAACAAGTCAGGTTTCTGCCATTCCCCTCCTCCCCTTTCTGGGCTGCTGTATTCCTGCGGCAAATTATCTCGATATATAGATATATTTTAGTTAGTTTATAAAACGTTAGGGGGAACTCGTTCTGTTCCCGAGGTGGTAATCCATTAACACACTCTGAGCAGAGCGAGATTCAGTTTCAAAAAATAAAAAAGAGGGAAAGAGGGAAAGATGCAGAGCTTGACATACCGAGCCCAGTTGCAATGATCTAAAACTGACCAAGCTCTTTTGGGGGGAAAGAAAAGGAAGAGACTGAGGGAGAGGCAGTATTTTTTGTTTGGGTTTGTATTGTTTTACTGTACCTGTGTGCGTTCTTTTGTGGATTTTGAGATTTTCTGATCTGGCAAAGACTTTCCCGCATCCGGGGAAAGGGCAGGGAAAGGGCTTTTCACCTGTGTGGACTCGGATGTGATTTACAAGTTTGTATTTGGCCTTGAAAGGCTTCCCCTCTCTTGGACACTCTTCCCAGAAGCAAATGTGATTTGATTGTTCGGGTCCCCCAACGTGCTCCACCGTGACATGAGTCACCAGCTCGTGCATGGTGCTGAAAGTTTTGTTGCAGGACTTTTTGGGGTTTGCCAATTGCTCGGGTTCAATCCACTTGCAGATGAGCTCCTGCTTGATGGGCTGCCTCATGTAACGAAAGAAGGCCCCTGCCCCGTGGTGGGCTGCCATGTTCATGTTCATATGGCCATAGCCGTGGAGCTGGGTGGAGGCGTAGTGCTCCGAGCGGGGGCTGGTGACCTGCCCATACTGATCAGGCCTCCCGTACATGTCCCCAGAGAAGCCCAGCCGCACCTGCCCGTTCACCACGTTGGGGGAAGCGTGGCTGGTGGCTTGCTCGTGCAGCCCAGGGAAAAGGAGATGGCCCGCCGCATCTGTGTGGCCGTGCGGTCCGGCGAAGCTGCCCGCGGCGGAGGCGAAGAGACTGTGCTGGGCGCTAGCTGCCGCCGCCTCCCCAAAGCCCCGGTTGCGGAAGAGAAAGTCCCGGGTGGAGTTGAAGGCAGCACTGGAGTAGGAGCTGACATGGCCGGGGTGGTGATGGTGCCCCAGCGCCGCGGCTGCGTAGCCCGGTGCCTGCGAGGTGAAGGCGGTCTGGCCCGCCGAGGCCAGTTCGTGGGTGCTGGGGTTGAGTTTAAAGGCGCCCATGCCATCGGCGAAGGGGTTGATCCCCAGCCCCACTTCCCGCTCCGTCACATCGCCCGTGGAGTGGTGGCGCGAGGAGCCGAAGGTGGTGACTCCGATGGCGGGATACTGCGGGCCAGCGTCCAGCAGCATCTTTCCGCAGCGGCGGCAGCGGCGGCAGCTGCGCCCCCAAAACGATCGGCGAGGAGCAGAGACTGCAGGACCGGCTTCTCTGCAAAGTCACCCCCAAAGCAACCACATCAGTGGCGGCAAGCAACCCCCCGTCCCGGCCCAGCGCTCCCGGCTGCCCAAGCCCCAGCGGCAGCAGCGGTGGCAGCAGCGGCAGCAGCAGCAGCAGAAGAGGCGCCCGGTTCGCTCTGTCTCTCGGACCGTACTTTGGGAACTGGACAGGGGGTGGAGGGGGTGGCTTCAAAGCCCCCGCCTTGAAGCAGCAAACTTCCCCCAGCTCCGCCGGCTTGGCTGCTGGCTCGGCAGGGCAAGGAGCTAGGTTGCAAGGGCGATCTCTGCCTACAGCCCCGATCGCTCCTTCCCCGGTTGTTGCTGTTCTCTTTCCTTCTTTCTTTCTTTTTTGGCCTTTCTTTCCTTCTCTCTCTCTTTCTCACTCTCTCTTTTTTCCCCCCCTCCTTAAAAAAAAAATCAAAAAAAAAAAAATCCCCCACACTCACACCCGCCCGCCCGCCCGCCCGCCCGGCGCAGCCCAGGCACAATATTGTCTTTTGCGGTTTATCTTCCTGGGGAGCAACTTTCACCTCCTCAGCCGGGCGGTGAGCGCGAGACTGATAGCGGCAATCATTCCTGCAGATAAATGAATTGAAAAGACGACACCGTCCCCCCCTTGATGAATGGGAGAAGGGGGAGGAGCGACGTGAACCGCGACGTAGCCGACCATTGGCCCCCGCCGCCTCCCCCCTCCGCTGGCGACTCCCCCCTTCCTCTCCAACTAAGGGCGCGCAAAACCTCCGCCTGCTTCCCATTGGCTGAGCTGCCTCATCAATCCCAGGTATTGTGAAGCGTCTTGACATCCCCTTTGGACAAACAGGGGTTCCAGGAGTAGCAACTTTTGAGAGAGACCCAGCTCCAGCTACCCCAGCTCGGGCTGGGTTTTTTGTTTTCTTTTTTTCCAATGGAAATAGCCCCAGACTAGCAGAGAGCAACTACTCCTGATTGTTATTCCCCCCTCCTCTCTTCCCAATCATGTTACTACCCCGAGTAAGGGAGCAGCTGGGGAGGCTTTCCTGCTGATCAAGACATTTTAACACTGGGTAACTTTTTTTTAGAGGGGTGGGGGGCAAAAGATAAGCCCTTTTGTGACTGGCTTCTCTTCAAGTTGCTCCTTGTGTGTCTCTCCGCCTAGACTGCTTGCCTTGAGCTTGACTCTAAAAACAACAGGCGGGATTTTCTCGGGGTAACTGGCTCTCTCTCTCCATCCGTTTTCTGAAATAAATCTTGCTTTCTGCACCCATCAGAGCGCAGGTGGGTGAGAGCTCTTAACTTTTCTGATTCCCCTCCCTATTCTTGTTTCCCCGCTATTTGTTCTTTTTCTTTTTCTTCCAATCTCTCTTTTATTTTGTTTTTTTATTGTTCTTCTTTTTATATATATACTGTAAATTTCTCCACGCTGCATTGTTGCATGGAGCTCTTGGATTCCCCCCCTCCCTTAAAATTTATTTGTAATCCTGGCAAGATAGGAGCAATGTAAATTTCCTGACATTCAAACCTTTTCTAGTCCACAAATCAGTCACCCTTGTCACAGTTATTGAAATTCCTCAACTTGCCACACCAGGACGGTGGAAAAAGCAGGCGGTGTCTTTGTTGCGGACCAGGCTTTTGATCGCCAGAGAAAATTTACTTACCTTCAGATGAGTGAGCAGAAAAAGAAATAACCCTCCCTTTGATTTAGTTAGGAAAATGGATTCAGTGCAAACATACAACACTTGGTTGTTTTCGAGATGCAACCCTCGATTAGCCTCTCTTTTCCCCAGCTCAAAGTCTATTGAAAAACTGCGGATAGTTCCTTTTTGTCCTTACTACAAAGAGCCATTGACTATATATTAAAATGATTGTTGAGAGGTATAAGTATGTCACTTAAAAGCAGAAAAACTCTGGGAATCAATCAATTAAGCTAAGCAACATTTTTTCCATTGCTCCAAATGCTTTTCCTTATATATATATATATATATATATATATATATATATATATATATATATATATATATATATATATACACACACACACACAAATTCAGAAGATATATATTTCAGATTTCAGCCTCTGTGTGTGCGTGTGTACACACACACACACACACACACACATGCTGAAATCTGAAATATATATCTTCTGAAATCTGAAATATATTTTCTAAATATATTCAGAATTATATTCAGATTATATTCTGGATACATATTCAGATTATTGAGAATATAATCCGAATATAATTCTGAATATAGTCAGAATATATATTTTTCAGAACTCATTTCCCTGGGAATATATATATTAGAAGCTAGCAGATTATTGATTTACTCAGCCGCCTGCATATTCACTAGATCTAATTATTTTCTAGTAATGAAAACACAAAAAGCTAGCTAGGAGTCGGAATCTTTCAATTTCTCCTTTGTCCACCACTTCACTGGACTCCAGCGCAGCTATTTCTCCGCTTGCCCAAACTCTCATTGGTAAACAAAGAAACTTTTAGCTCACCCTTTCAAATGAAAGGCGTTAGGAAGCGGCCATCATCGCAGGTACTGGGGAAACAAGCCCCAAATTATGCTTCTGCTTGCGTGCTGCCTAGTGCTGGACGATAAAAGTTACATTTGGCATGTTGGAAGGGAGAAAACTAGCATGAAGATCCCCCCCCCCCTTTTAGTTTGAAATTCATTGATATCTGCATTGCTTTAGATTGCGTTTGCATGGAGTTTGCATTCATTCTTTTCCTGGGGAGAGCTTTCCTATGCGGGTTTAATAAAAGAGTTGCATCCCTGGCTTAAAAAATATATTTATTATTATTATTATTATTATTATTATTATTATTATTATTATTATTATTATTATTATTATTATTATTATTAGCTGTGGGCTACGCTGCTTTGGAGAAATGAGGATACAGAAATTAAAACTGCGATATGATAGAGCAACAGGTGTATAATATATTTGTTTGTTGTTTATATTTGAAGGAGAATATTCTGTTAGCTTATTGTTTTCTCTGTACACCATCCCAGGGCAAAGTGCAAGATTCTGCTGAGATTTTTGCTCCCCAATAATGTCAAGTCTTTCCAGGCACTTAGCTAGTCTAAATTCTTAAAGTAGCTGCTCCATTTCCCCCTGCCCTCCAAAATAGTGGCAACTCAGTTTAGAGTCTGGGTACACGTTGACTGGCAGGCTTGCAAGGGGATATTTTTAGGGAGCGTGTCTAAATATACAGAGTAAAGAGAGAATGTTTTAAAAAAATGTTGTGGGTTGTAGAAGTTATCAAGTGGGATTTGCGGCGCGCTCTCTGCAGGAAAGGAAAGCTGCTCCAGTTCAAAGCCACATGCAACAACGTGACATATAAGCCATTAAAATATCATCCTGACGGCTCATTTCTGCTTCATCATACATTCCCCAACTGCTTCCCGAAAGCCAGAAAAGAAGAAATGAAGGATGACCGTCTGGATGGAGCCGCCAAAGAGGTGTCGTGCTTTTGTTTTCTCCCCCCTCCCCCCAAACCCCCTTTCTGTCTGTCCTGAAAGAGGTGCAGAGATGAGGAACTCTCTGCAACAGGTGGAGCGGGGTAAGTGAGTGCTGGGAGGAGGCACCCTGGGCTTAGCACCCACTCCTCCCCAGGAGAGGGGACTGGGAACCACCTCAACTCCAGGGGGCTTGGCACCCTCCGACGCCGGGAGGGAAGGGGGAGGGAAGTGGCTTGGCAGGCGCAGGGAGAAGGCTGAGGCTCCCACGGAGGAAGTGGCTTGGCACCCATTCAGCCACGTGGGGAAGAACGTGGCACCCTCCGCCGCAGAGGGACGGGGCTTGGGGAACGAGCTGGGAGCCCCTCTGGGGCAACGGGAAGAGGGACTGGGCTGCCGCTTCCGAGGAGGGAGTGGAAAGGGGCATCTGGGTCCCTGATGAGGCAGAGGAGCGCTGCTTCTTTGCCTCGGGGGCACAACCATGGGGGATGGGCGCCCATCCGGACAAGCCCGGGGACTAACCGGCAGTCCTGGACAGGGCTGGGAGCTCGCCAAGCACCTTGCCGGGAAGACGGGAGTGGCTGGAGCGCTACCCCTCGTCACAGGGGCAGGGGCTTCCTCTTGGGTTCCAACTATTTTCGGGGTAGGGGCGGCTGGGGGCGGTGGGTCAGGATACTGCTTGAGCCTGCGAAGATGCAGGAGTTAAGTGTCTGCTCAGGAGGCTCCCGGACTTGGACAATGGGAACCTCGGATCGTGGTGTCCAAGGCTCCCCTCTTCACCCCGCTCCGCCGGCCGGCCAAAGGGCCACCTGTAATACCCCCCACCCGTGCCCCGCGAGTTAACCTGGCCGGAGCATGGATTCCCGCGGGCAGCGCGGAGTAAAGGCGAGCGGGGTGGCTGATCCCCCCCTTGCCAACAAGTCCCCTCGAGGACTACGGCCAGAGGAGCCTTTCGAAGCGTCGCTTTCAGCTGGCGAAGGGGATGCAGCCTCCAGCGCTTGCAGTCTCCGGTTTTGGAAACCCCCTCGGGGCTGATCTCTGAAGCTCCCCCCAAGAATATGTGCAGGGGACACAGAATGGCGGAGTGTCCGACCTAGCCTGGCTGAGACAGACAGTCCTGCCCACCGGTCAGTGTCCCACCTGAGCCCCTCAGCTCCCTGCTTTAAGCGGGTCTTTCAGCCTCCACCCCCTCTGCTCGTTTCGGGCCAAGAACCCCTTGCCGCTTATCCCCTGCTTCATTTCTGCGGCCTGACACCACGATTGTGGTTATTGGGTGAAGAAGGGCTTTAAAACCCTCCAGCAAACCCTAAGTCCTCCACCCCCTTCCCCCCAGCTCTAGGTTCGCGGCGGCTTGTGCCTTCCTACTGAAACCAGCCCGCAAAGGCCGCCTTGATTTCCCTGGCTTTGATCCCAACGGCTGAGCCCGCTGCCCCAGACTCGGGATACAAATACGATTTGTTTACAAGCCAACTATTTTGAGGATGGAAGGGGTCGAGCAGCCCCTGTGACCCGGGTCAGCCAGTAACCCGGGCACACAAGTCTTTGGGCTCCAAGCGTTACTAGGCACTGGAATGGTATCACCGGCCAGTCAAAACGATCCAATAAATAAATATTGTCCCGATTTCGCTCCCCGCAAAAGCTGGAGCTTGCTCATCTGAAGGAATAGGGTGGATTTTACAATTGGGACGTCACTTAAATCCGGTTAATTTATTGAAACTCTTGTTAGGGGCACAGGTAAGTATTATTTAGTATAAACACTACGGCAGAGCGGATACATTTTAGGCCCAGCGATTTTTATCCAAAATGTATTTTCGCTACATTGTAGCACCCTCCCTTGTCATATAGAGACTTAAAAATACCCGCACACTGGGATTTGAGCCAGGTGTCAACAAGTTAAACTCTATCGTCACCTCTTAAACTACACCAATTTTTCTAGCCGTCTGTGTTTACCTGTTACGATCGAGTTTCCTTAGGTACCATAAAATGTTCTCCATGGCACCTTTTATTGATTTAGTTTTAGCATAAGGTGTGGACCCACGAATGCTAAATGGGGCTCTCCTGATTCCCTCACTGATTTTCATTCCAATTGTAACAATATCGTGCAGGAAATTTTTCTTTCTTTCTTTCTTTCTTTCTTTCTTTCAGTGGAAGGCTGCCATCATCCTTAGAGTTTTATAGCTACAATGTGGCTACAATGAATAAGCTACATTATGGGGGGGGGGGGGAGTCGCGTTGCGTGTTGAATTCCAAAACCTGCCCACGTGAGAAGAATGATTTTCGAAGCCTAATTAGTAGACAAATATCAAAAAATCAAACATGCGTTGAAATACTAAAAAGCCTGCAATTACAACAAAAATCACAGAGACATTCAAGGTTATTCTAGAGAAAATATGTTGGAATGTAACTCATGTATCTAAGCAGCTTGTCTTGCATATGAGAGTTCATTCCTCTCAGGATGAGCTTTTAGCAAGTTTAATCCATGTTCATGAGTTATGATTAAAAACAGACATACCTTTGCTTGGGCCACACCCACATACCACTTACCCTGGAGTAAATCCCACTGATGGCCTACGGGCTGGGCTGCCGGAGTATGTGGTTTGTGGGTTGCGGGGTCGGGTGGGCAGTAGTAAATTTAATTTGAGACAGGAACAGTCTGTAAACATTACAGTCAACAGTTTACACGAATTGTCTGTAAACTCTCTCTCTCTCTCTCTCTCTCTCTCTCTCTCTCGTTATAGTTGTAGTTATAGTTTTATAGGTATAGTTATAGCTATTGTTGATTTAGATTTAATCAACCATCTGTCTGTAAATATGTGCGAGTTCCCCTCCCCCCCCCCAAGCCTCCATATTTACCTATTCAGGTTTATGCTGTTTTTTTAAAGTCTCTCCCCCCCACACACACAAAAAAGGTGAATTCCCTATGATTTAAAACTTTTGCATCTCCTTTAGAAAAGAACAGACCCTTTACAGATTCTCCAACTACAAACATTTGTCAAATATACCTAATTTTTATAATAATAATAATAAAAATAAAACGTGTAACTTTTCCCCAATCCTCCCTCTCTCCATCTTTCTCTCTCTCCCAACCAGAAACAAAGTCAGGAAATGAGACTCAAGACTTCCCTTGTCATGAGGAAAAGAAAACGACTTTACAGAGACATCCTGGAAAAGTCAAGTAAGTTCAAATATGGCTTTTTGCAGTTCAAAGGAGATGCTCTGCTTTTTCCACCTCGGTTAAAAAGCCACGATCTACAACACTTACTCCAGTGTAGTCCTTCAGGCTTCAAAGGAACCATACCGGAGTAAGTGCTTTGTGGATCGGTCTTTGCGTGGAGGGCACTGCATAAACACAAATCAGGAGCCACAACGCCCCACCAACAGCTGCTTAATCCTGCTCAATGTCTATTCATTTGGAGGTTCTAGAATTAATATTTGACGACTCTCCCATTGAAAAAAACAACCCCCTGACCCTCGGTGATTGCTCTGTCACATTATTCTATGACATATTCATCTTGAATTCATTTACGGACGATTTGATTGGAATGAGGTTTGACATGTATTGGATCCTATTAAAGGAGAAGACTTTGATCTTGTTGATGGGGTTTACATGATATGTATCATCTTTACTAGAAAGACCGGACTCGCACAATGTCGTGGCTACCAACCTTTCCACAACGTAGTTGCTAAGTCGTTAGTGCTTGACAGCCCATCTGACAGGAATACCTTAATCTGGAGGAACTGAATTAAACTATTCCATTTTAAGGAAACGTATGATTTGGTTTCGCTGAGGGGACCCTTCGGGTTCTAAGACGTGGGAGGAGCGAAACTATAGCTCTCCCCCATTTCAATTTTCCAGGCACTCTAGAACACCTGGGAGAAAATTTACCTATCTGGCTAAAGAGGAAAACAAGGAGATAAATATATAAGGAGTAATCTTCTTTTCCCTTTTATGAAATAATAGCCTGAACTTATCCACAAACCACTTACTCCGGAGTAGCCCCATGGGGCTTCACTGGGCTTACTTGTGACTAAGAGATTGGTGGATCGCGGTTCTGACCTCTTAATCTAGTTTGTCATTGTATCCCAATAGTCTTCGCTGCAGTTCTGACTCTGCTTCCTTAGTTTTGTCTCAGTCCTCGCTGTGGGTCACTGCAGTAGATCCTTTAGGCCGATTGTAGATTACTTCAAGCACATTTCATTCCTTCTTACCACTAAGCAGATACGACTTTTCTCGGCGCTGGGTGCAGGTGTAGATTAAAATTAATAGTTTTTTATGAATATTCTGCCTCCCTCGTTGATATTTCTGTTCCCTCAACAAATATAATTAGGGTTTTCCAGTGGGAGCATAATCCTTAAAGTCACTGCTAAGAATTTAAATCTGATTTTGTTAAAAATGTTCAGTCGAAGTTGGAGTCAGTTAAGTCTTCCCCAAAACTCTATCTGAGCTGATAGAGCTGCACTGGTTCAGTAAGAAGCATATTTCACAGCACAAAGTTTTATCTTAGCTCACTTGTGGATGAATGGAATAGCCCAGAAAATTTGACTGATGTAACTTTAAAAATATGATTCGTTTCCCCACACTCTTCCGTCTCTTCATGTTCACCAGGGCACAGGTGAACGTTGGTGAAAGCAGAATTTGAACCTAGCACAAATGTCCACTGTTTTTATGCGGCGATTTGGCCAAGTGACTTTCCTAGCAAGAGAGGAGTTTGGTACAAAAACAACTAGACTGGCTAGGAAAGTAAGTGGTTTTACGTGAAACTTTGCAAGAGAGGAAGAGAAGCTCTGGATATGGGCGAGAAAAAGATCAAACCCCTCAAAGTCTGTCGATGATGTTGCATAGCGTTTCTGAATGCAAACTGGGAGAGAGCAAGTGTTAGATCTGCACGATCTACAGGATCTACATAAACAGGATTTACAGCTGCTTGCTTGTCCTGCCTGCCCGGGAGAGGGGGAGGAGGCTTTTCTTGAGTCTATTGCTCAAGAATGGTCCATTGCTTGACATTACAGAATCTGAACTGGATCCCGAGCTCGAGATAGTAGTAAAGTTTGCAGGACAGGTGTACGGATCTTAACCACAGGGGCCACCATCCACAGAAACTAGGTACTCTGGAGTAAGTGGTGCGTGTGTGTGTGTGTGTGTGTGTGAGTGAGAGAGAGAGAGAGAAACCAAAAAGACTTTGTATAGAACATGAGTTTGTTTCTACATCATTTCTCAATAGTGGTAAATTGGCTTGCATCCAACTTTTTTGGCAACTGTTTTTCTAAGGGCAGCAACTGCCCTTCCCTTCGCCCTTTCTTCATCCCCTTTCCCACAAGCTCTTGCCTTCTCCTGGGCCAATCACCTGTGCATCCGGTGGGGCTATTTAACTACTGGAATACAGATCCTCAAACAGACAGGTTGCTCCTCTCATAGGCTTGGAGAAGGGACCCTGTTATTGCAATGTGTAGAGTTCTGCACCAGCGGAAGGTGAGAGGAGGAGGCAGAGAAATTGGTCAAATCCCTGGCAAGTGGATGGCGAAACTGATTAAACAGCATTCAAGGACAGCCCCACCCCAAAAAATCTCCTAAACCCCCTCTGCTGCCTTAGCGCCTGGGCAGTGGGACACAGCTCTTAATGAAAGCCAGTATCTAGCTTCCGTTCTCCATCATATCTCTGGCTCCTGCCCCAATAATACAGCCGTACTCCATCACATTCAATCTTGGGAGCGCCCTTCAAGGCCTTGGTGTCACTGGAGCCAAGACCTCCAGTAATTGATTTATTTATTTACATTTATTAGCCGCCCCCTCATGCCCATAGTGTAGGGACGGAACCCCGTGCAATGGCCCATCATGCCATTAGACACAGACATTGGCAGAGAGAGGATCGATCCCATTCCCAGCAAACATGACTGGACTGGGATAGGGCCTGCCTTAATAGAGTGAAGTCACACAAAGGTTAAAGCTGTCTGGGAAATAGAGTATCTATTGGTGCCAGGATTCCTGAGACCTAAGAGATGGTCAGACTGCGCATGGGTTAGGCAAGTGCATGTTGCATTCAAGCTGGTGTGCAAAAGATGTGTAACTTTGCTGGTTGGGGTCAGTTTGTCGTCCGTTTCCTCGTTGCTAAATTTCTCCGCCTTCTTATCCATGTGCGCAGCTGCATCCCGCCCCCCCCCGCCCCCTCCACACACACTGATATGTCTCCCAAAGTACACAACAAATGCTAGGAGTGAGAATACTGCCTTCACCTGATATAATGAGAGAGACCATGTGCCACTTTGTTATTCGGTTCATGGGGTGGAGGGTGGGGGATAATAATCCGCCTGTGAGGGAGCTGGGGTTTTTAAGCACAGGTCGAATAGAATCGTTAGTGTTAGACGTGACAATAGTTTTCAATGGCCCAGGCAAAGGGGAGATCTTATCTGTTTGTTTTTTAAAATGATAACCTGTTCCAGATGCTATCTCACCCTTGACTGGGAAGTGTAAGGATGGAAGTATGTAAAGACAGCAATGTTGTAAGGAGGGATGAGGAAACAGCATGATTGGGAAGTCCCACTCTTTGTAAGTAGCAGATTAATAATTCCTATTGACCTTTGTTTCTTCTGCCAGCTCCTAGCGAGGCAGTCAGGGCTGGGAAAGCGAACAACAAGGACTTAACTTAATGCAAGCCAAGGGCCACGATCCACAAGCCATTTATCCCGGAATAGCTCAATTGAAGCCCATAGACAGGTACTCTGGAGTAAGTGGTTTTAGGGTCGCGGCCAAGGTGTGCGTGAAACTAAACAGCTTGACTGGGAAATGCGATGGGTTAAAAAACTAAACCTGGTATGTTAGGGGGCGCGGTCTAATTACATAATTTTCTACCCCTCAGACTCTTAAGGCATATATCTGTCCAGAGCTAGCCAGGGCTCTGCTGCCCACATAGATATTGAGATCCAGGTTAATCCAAAAGGATGGAACTGGAGCCAACGCTCGCCTTGCAAAGTAGTCATAGAAATGTCCCATCTAGAATTATGTATGCCCTAGGTTTTAAACTGATTCCAAGCCATTGATTAGCGAGCTCTGTAGTTGAGGTACTCAAATGCTCAAACGTTTTCCTGTTTTACTGCTCGATATAAGTTGATCGGTTAAGTCAGAAATTGTTGACCTCTCTCCACACCTCTTTCGATTTTTTTTTAATAATAATTAAAAAAACAGGCAAAACGATGCATCTTAACCTCCCTGGAAATGGCACTAGGGTTTTGTAACGCCAGCTGCAGAGTGACTCTTAGAAAATGGCCGCAGACCTTGATTCAGTGTTAAAATGTATGTTCAATTGCTGGTTTACAAAAGGAAATCCTACGGTGCTTTGCAGGTATTGGTCGCATCCTAACTTTAATTTTGCAGTGATCAGAGACGAAACTGTATATACACCGGTTTCCCTTTCCTACAAATTATGACACACCCCACCCTTTTTTTTTAACCTGTCTTCCTCCATTTACTTCCAAACCCCCCTCTTACAACACTTAAGTCGATGCTTCCTTGGGCTGCCCGTCCTAAATCTTATCTAGCAGGCCCCAGAACAGAAAGTCAACCCCACCCCCCCTCTCTATTAACATCATTAGCAACCTAAATCCTAGAGCCAATCTATTTTGCTTTCTGCTAAGAAGCGTAACAGTAAGCAGAGTGGTTTGTATTTTAAAACCATTTTACTCTTTCCTGTATCTGACAAGGTGAGGTTCCCTTTCTCCAATTAAAGATTCAGATTCATTTTGAATAGAATGATTTCTTCTCTGACTCGAGGAGCAAAACAACGGATAAGATTTATTATCCAAGGCGTAGCTTTGCTTCAAGAATTCCCGGTGATTTTAAACAAATAAAGTTTCTATTATCGTAGTGCTAAGAGATGCTGGCTGCTTGCAATCTTGGGGGGGGGGGGGGGGGGGGGGGGGGGGGGGGGGGGGGGGGGGGGGAGCAAACCGGAGTGTCCTTTAGTTCCTGTCGTTGTCGTAGTCAACAAGTGTCAGTAACCTACAGAGTGATGTAGCCAGCTCTCCTTCCCAGGATGGTCTGGCTCTTCGCCCTGGACTCCTTTTCTGTTTGAGACAGCAGGGCCTTTGAAATAGATGGGAAAGAACTGTCTTCGCTGTAAACCGCCAGCAATCAAAGCAAGGGTTGGAGGGGGGTGGGGTGGAAGTGGGGAGTATCCTAAGGAAGCATCAGTCGGATCTGGGCATTGAGATCCTTCCGTAAAACTTTCTTGCAGCAAAAGAGCTGCCGCTGCTGCTGACTCAGGGAGAGGGAGAGAGCAGCATCTGTCTCGCCTTCCTCCCAGGCTGGAGAGGGATGCTGGCTGGACTGGAGGGAGAGAGGGAGGAAGGGAGGAGGATTTCATGACCCCAAACAAAAGGGCAGACTCTCTATTCATAACCTGGGTCAGCGGCCGGGGGAGGGGCGGCCGGGCGCTCCCGGGGCTGGAGAGTAGCGGATGTTTGGGGAAGAAAGCAGCGGCTGCAGGGAGCTGCCGGCCTGGCGATGGGAAGCTGCCGGCCCGCTCTGCCAGGGCATCCGGGACCCTCTGGCCGAGGCGGCCCAGACTCGCCTGAGCTCCCAGGCTTCTAGCTCCAGCCTGGCCCAGGGCGCAGGGAGAGAGCTTGGGGCTGAGGGTGGGAGCCGCCGCGCAGCCGGCCGGGCAGGCGGGCGCGATCTACCGCGCTGCTGCTGCTCCCGCTGGCCTCGCTCCTCCCCCCGCAGCAACCCCCTCATTAGCGCTAAACGGCGGCGGCGCGGCCCCTGCCTCTGCCGGGAGACTCTGGAGCCGGCCCTGGGCTGTCAGTTGCAGACAGCTAAAGCCCGAGCGGACGCTGGGAGCCGAGGCGAGCGCCAGGCAACGCTCCCTACTCCGGGGCTGGGAGGGAGAAAGGGGGTGGGGGTGCCCCGAGGCTATGCGCCTGCGCAGATCATTCTCCCCTCCCTCCCCATCGCCCTTTCCCTAAATCTTTTCAGGCTTCAGCGGGAGCTGTCATCGGTGACGTCAGTCACCGGGCGGCGGCCAATCAGCGGCCGCGCTGATTGTTTGGCTCTCCGGGTTGGAGCCGGGTCCATGAATCTCTATTCAGTAGCCTCCCAGCGTCCTGCTGCTGCCTCTCAAGCGTACAGGATTCCACGTAGGCATTAAAGAGAGGCGAGAGAGAGGAGGGGGGACCAGAGGGGGTGGGTGGGAAGCCAAACAAAACCGCAGCCAAGCGGCCCGGGCCAGAAAGGGAAAGAAAGAAAGAAAGAAAAGGGGGGGGGGGGCACTTGAGAAACTTTGGAGGAGAAGTTTTGTGTGCAGTTCTGTGTGCTGCTGTGTGTGCCCCCCGCCGCCCCCGCCTCCCGCTGCTGTCAGGTGACTGTGTAGCTTTAGAAGCAAATGAGCGTGGAGGCTTCGGGGAGCAAGTGATGGACCCTGCTGCACTCTCCAAACGGAACCCGGCGCTGAGATTAGTAGACTTGGCAGGGGCTCACCACCACCACCACCCTCCTCCTCCTCACCATCATCATCATCATCATCATCACCACCCCCCTCAGAGTATGACAGGCTTCGCTGGGCATCCCCACGCCATGGCTCCCACGCACCCCAGGGAGTACGCTGCGGAATCCCGCCTGGGGCCGAGTCCACTCCGTCCCGAACACATGGGGCATCAGCACCACCACCACCACCACCACCATCCTCATCTTCATCATCCTCATCATCCCGGGGCCCTTAAACTCAGCTCTGCCCCTCATCCCCACCACCATCACCATCCCCTGGCAGGCCAAGCTGAGGTGGTCTCTAGTCAAACAGGAGCCTATGGCCCGGCGCATTCAACAGCAGTCCCCTACCCAGTCTCCCACCCAGTCCAGGCTATTGCAGCAGGTAGGGACTTCTTGATCCGCAGAGATCTGCCAGCTCCTGTCATGCCAGGGCTCCCTGATCAGCACCCTGCTGCAAGTTCTCACCACGGACTGTTTGTCTCAACAACAGGTAGCTTCCCCGGACACCATGCTCACCACCCCTCAGACGCTGGGAATCCCTCTCTCTTCACTGGACTCCATGATCAGCCTCCCCATGCAGCTCCAGGTGGCCATCTAAACGGACAGCTAAAACTGGGGCTACCTGGAGAAATGTACGCCAGGTCTGAACATTTCACTCAAATACCAGCCTCCAGGACAGACCCTTTCGCTGCATCCTCGCTCCATAGCTACGGTGGCATGAATCTCAACGTCAACCTGGCTCCACACCACGGCCCGGGGGCTTTCTTCCGTTACATGAGGCAGCCCATCAAGCAGGAGCTCATCTGCAAATGGATTGAGTTAGAGCAGACTCCCAAAAAATTGTGCTCGAAAACTTTCACCACCATGCACGAGCTGGTGACTCATGTCACCGTGGAGCACGTTGGGGGACCCGAACAGTCCAATCACATCTGCTTCTGGGAAGAGTGTCCAAGAGAGGGGAAGCCTTTCAAGGCCAAATACAAACTTGTAAATCACATCCGAGTCCACACAGGTGAAAAGCCCTTTCCCTGCCCTTTCCCCGGATGCGGGAAAGTCTTTGCCAGATCAGAAAATCTCAAAATCCACAAAAGGACTCACACAGGTCAGTATGACTAGCTGGCTTTCTCTGGTTTGCATCCGATTGGAGGACTGTCTCGGTTTGGGTTGCAGACGAGTCCTTTAATTCAGTTATGGAATTTGTTTGATTTTATCTTTCATTTGCTATATATATATATATATATATATATATATATATATATATATATATATATATATATATATAATCTTAGAACTTTTACATAGAATTTTCTAAGGCGGATCTAGGTACGGTTGTTGTTTTTGTTTGTGTGTGTGTGTGTGTGTGTGTGTGTGTGTGTGTGTGTGTGTTTTAGATCTGTGTACATAGAGAGATACAAATGATTAATACAGGTTAAGGCTTTGGGGGGTTATTATTTTGTCAGTGGAAAAACCAAACAAAAATCAAATCCCTTGTGCAAGCTCACAAATGAAAAGTGAACAATAAAAGTTACAACTTGTCTAGTCAGTTTTTACTGATGGTGCTAGGATGCTGCAGCGCTAACCTTGTGAGAAAAGGCAGCTGCTTGCAAACGTATTTCCTCCGACCGTTTTGCTTTTGGTCAGATGCAGTTTCCAATGTCTGGATCACGTTGCCTAATGGGCAGCGAGCTCTCTGGATCTGTCAATATGAGAAGTTGAACGTTTTGAGATTAGGAGGGGGGAGAAACCGACCAGAAAGTCCCGGTATAATGTTCCGGCCTGTAGGTTTTGAAATGTCATTTGCAGAACTTTGAAGGAAACTAGGGACATGTGTCCAAAACATGATCTGCTTAGTTCTAGTTAACAGAAAAGCCAGCCACTCGGTGGAAGATCTTGCAAAGCGATCTTTGAACTCTACCGGCCAGAAAAGCATCTATAATTAATGAAATTGCACGTAGAAAGTTTTCACACTTCCTGAAGCAGCCTGTGAAGTTGTATTAATTAGTTTAGCAGCCGGCGTTTGTAGTCTCTGGCGCTTGGCTTTTTTTTTTTCTCCCTGAAGAGGAAGATAAGAAAATAAGCCCTTTTGGAAAATTAAATCTGTTCCAGTATAGGTTTTTTTTTTCCCCACCCACAACTCCCTCCTGTACAGCCTTATGCACTGCGAGGGAAACGACATAATCCTATTGTAAGATCTGCTTACAGCCAAACGTCTCTCCCCCCTCCCCCCAGTTTATAAACCATCCTCTCTGTCCCTACTCCCTCGACTTGCCTTGACCCCGGTGTAGTTAGTTTCATTTTTTTAGCAGACCTGGTTCTAGAGGCATGTGAAATAGACCCACGCCACGCTGGATCCAGCACAGCGATTGTACAGCAACCTAGTCCTGGCTGTTTGTTGTTGTTATTAAACTCTATCGCTTCCTGAACGCTCAGTTGTTTATTTATTTCTTTATTTCCAACCAACCTTTGGTTGATCTAAAAAGCTTTCAATCCTTGTTTTAAGCTAAAAATAAATAAATAAATAAATAAATAAATAAATAAATAAAGAAAGAAAGAAAGAAAGAAAGAAAGAAAGAAAGAAAGAAAGAAGCAGCTTGTCAGTTTCTCGGTACCCAGGGATCTTCCTAGTGGGCCAGAACAGGTGGAACTATACCGGGCTAGCTCATCCCCCCATTAATTACACTATGCCCCCCCTACACACACACACACATACACACACACACACACACAGAGTAAACAAACTTTTAGTGCTCTTTAACTGTCTCACCCTTTGAAGCCTGCGAGGCAGAAAATGGTTACATTCCTGGTAAACTGGGCCTCCAGGAGCGAGGCAAGTTCAGGGGAAGCCGGGCACTGTGAGGCAGGGGTAAATAACCCTGAATCGGGCCCGTGTGAACTTTTCACTTGAACTTTCCTAGTAATTAATTACTGTCTTGAGCGGAGGGAGAGAAAAAGAAAAATCCTTCAGGGCCTTGTAGGTTTCCAGCGTTTCTCTTAAACGCCGGTAAGTTGTCAAAAACAAAATGTTTCTGAAATTGCAATAGAGCTGGCTACAAATTATTAATGAGGACAGTTCTAGATTCAACAGGAAAATAATTGCCTGCTCAAATATTAATGACCTCTCATTTCCCTCCGTCGGGGAAAGCGGGGAGATTTCTGAAGATTGGAGAGTTTGAGGATATAAAGGCCCCGATTGATGCCAATCCTGTGGAGCAGGTAGAAGTGGTTTGAAACTGGCTGCCTTCTTTGGTAGGAATGCTGACCAGGGACAATAGTGGGGAAGGGGTGATCTTGGCAATGCCATGCTCAGCTGCCGAATTCTGCTTTACCTTTGAATTTAGAGAGCTTGCTCCTCCCCAACCCTCGAGAATTTGGGAAGGACTTTAATCCAGTCCCAGAGTTGGGGGATTAGAGTCAGATCCAAATCTCCAAGTTGAATTTCCTTGAAGAGTTCTGCCCAGCTACAAGTGTGGCTTAAAATGGCGGCAGAGTTTGCACTCCAGTCTCCCAGGCTAGGCTGGAAAACTTCTTCTGGTGGAGGCTGCAAAAAGCAAGGGCCTTTCAAAGGCCCCTTCGCTCCATCACCCCCACCTCCAAGGAGGGAACCTTTCTCTCGACACAGCAGCCCTTGAAACAATATCCCCACATCCAGGCGTCTGGAGAATACAACAGACAAACCGCAGCCCCCTTTGCAAATCTCGAAGTGGACCGAGGGGCTCCCCCCCCCCCTCCAATTCATGCAGCAGAGGGGTTAAGTGAAGTTAAGTCTTTTTAAACTCCTGAGAAATGAGGCCAGGATTACCTGGATGTAACTCACTTTGCACAATCACAATGTTTACAGGATGGCTTTCCCAGGGGCCTCCTAACTTACTGCTTCCTTGGACTGCACTAATATCACCCTTGATTTGTTCTCTCAGCAGAGCAGCTGAAGGTTAGATGATTTGGATAGAAAGTGCATTTGAACATCCAAATACACAATATAGATGCCTGCATTTCTGTGACTTACACATGGATCAAGATACGTATGTTTGCATACATTTACTTTCTATGCAAATCTGTACGCCCATTTCTACATGTACACAAACATGTAGATCTCTGGAGACAGGGAATAACTTTGGGTGCTTTCTGTGGAGAGGTTTCAGGGCCAACGCCTCTCCATTTTGGGAGGGATATTATTTTTTTCGAGTAGCCGCGCCAGTTTATTCCCCAGCTTTCTCTACGAATGCAGGCGGCAAGGGATAGCAATAGATGATTACAGTGAAATATACTGCCTTCAGAAATTGAATAGTGGGCTCTAAGCCTCCCTTCTCTTTTTCAAAGAGTTCAAACGCACGAAAAACGCACGGGGGAAAAATCGGTTTATTAAGCGAGGTTTCTGAGCTGAGGTCTAACTCTATGCATGGCTGCCTCCTTCAGAAATAAGTAACTGGAAAGTGCAGAGAGGAAAAAACGCGGTGCAAGGTTGGCCTAAGTAAATACACGACAGGGCACCCATGATGGCTTGGGTTCCCAGTCCCGAACATTTCCCGGGTTTGTGTTGAGGTGCCTTTTGCACTGGAAATGCCGCTGACTCTGGGTTTTCCTGAACAATATTCCCCTGCCTGGTAACGTAGAAGCACGTGGCCTCATGCATTTTTTGCAGACTAATCAGCTAAAAATAAGGCACCGAGAATGTACCCTAGGAACTGGCATTTTCCCTTGAAACAACATCCCCTGTGCTAGATCCAGCATGGCCTTTCACACGGCTCAGCCAACACCACTGGATTTTTAAAATTATTTTTATTTTTTACCCGTTCATATTATTATATTCCCATCCAAGCTGAGGCTAATTTTATTTTCTCTCTAATTACTGGCTGTGTTAATCTGGTGAAAGGTTTCTTTAATTTTTAAATTATTATTATTATTTTTACCTTCCAAGTTCTGTCCTAGTTACACATTCAGACTCTGGCCTAGTCACTTCCCCATTGAAGCGGCATGCTTTTAGTTCTCAGTCAGTTGGTACCCTGCACCAAGATCGAGGAGAAAACGCTTTCCAGCATAGGCACTATCTCTATTTCCTTATAAACGTGTGTATTCAATCATGAATGCGAGCAAGCAGCACAAGGAAGCCCTGTGTGTGAGGATGCCTTTCAGGAGGGCTCTGAATAGACGACTTCCACCTGCACCTCAGGGGAGTGTGGGAAATGGATTAAACGGGAAAAGGTTCTCAGGGATAAATCACTGGCCAGGCCGGATTCTGCCAGAAAGAAGTACATTGTTCACACAAGCTGTGGGACTGGACGTGGCACGGTTCTTTGGTCAGCGTTTCTACCAATCCTACTTGCAACAGATCAAGAGAAGGCGGGGGAAGCACAATTTTAGGGTTGTGTGTTTGTGTGTTTGTGGACACTGACCGGGATCCAGAAACCACTTACTCCGAAGTAGCCCCATTGAAGGCCCGAGGCTACTCTGGAGTAAGTGGTTTGCGGATCACGGCCAGTGTGTGTGTGTGCGTGTGTGTGTAAATCCCTAGGCTATGTGTGAGCCTGGCAGGGAATTAAGGGCACAAAAAATAATGCTAGGGGCTCAGTTTTCAGCCAGCTGAACCTGAACTCAAAGCTAAGGGCTCTGTTGTAGGGTTGAAATCGGGAATCCCTCCCTGCCTATAGCCAGGATCTTCCCCACTCTCTGTGCTAAACTCCTGTCTCTGTCCCTTGCAGGAGAGAAACCCTTCAAATGCGAGTTCGAGGGCTGCGAGCGCCGCTTCGCCAACAGCAGCGACCGGAAGAAGCATTCTCACGTGCACACCAGCGACAAGCCCTACAACTGCAAAGTGCGAGGCTGCGACAAGTCCTACACCCACCCCAGCTCCCTGCGGAAGCACATGAAAGTGCACTGTAAATCGCCCCCACCCAGCTCGGGCTACGAGTCCTCCACCCCATCCCTGGTCTCCCCAGCCTCTGACTCCGGCCGGGAGCAACCTCCTCCGCCTGCCTCCTGCTCCCACGCCGAGCCAGGCGCCTCCTCACAGGCTGCAGCCAACCTGAGCGAATGGTACGTGTGTCAGAGCTCGGGGGCCGCCTCCGTCGCCGCCGCCGGGGCCGTGCCAACTCCACCCAGTAACTCTCCGTCACCTGCCCCGGGAGAGGCCGCTTACACGAACTGTGATCCCAGACCCCATTATTAAGAGCCCCCCCGTCCCCCGAGTGCAGAGCGCAAGCTGAGGACAGGCTGGATTCTCCTCTCCTCGGATGCATTGCTCTGGCAGACACCCCGTGCACACAGACTGCGGGCAGCGATCGAGGCTCATGCCAGGGGCGAGCCTAGATCTGGTGATGGGTAGGGATAGATAGACAGACAGACAGACGGGCTGGCCTGGCAAAGGCACCTGGCCACTGGAGAGAAGACACTTTGTAAAATACACCTGTCCCCCCCCCCCCCACCTCTCTCACTGTACTCACGGTGCCACCAAGCACCCACCAAGGCAGCTGGCTTTTCCTTTTTTTCTCTTTTTGCCATTCTCACCCGCTTCCACCTCCGATCGTCTCGTTCTGAGCTCACCGGTTTGGCGACACCCTTTTCTACCGAGGAACCAAAGTGTTTTCATACCGACGATTTCTAGCTGTACAGGTTTTCTTGTCCGGTGGTGCCCTGTTGTGCTAGTACTTGACTGACTCTCTTTTGTGAGCCCACTCTTTTCCTGTGTGCGTGCTTGTGTGTGGTTTGGGGGCTTGGGTTGTTGTTGGGGTTTTTTTTTTGGTTTTTTTTTTTTTTTTAAAAAAAGATATATCTATATCTCTCTATAAATATAACTATTATTTGCTACTGAATTGTACGAAATTGATCAATTAAACCCTTTGATTAATTTACCAGTTCAGTGGACGTTTCTGGACAGAATTTCTTTCCTCTTTCTTTTCTCTTTCTCTTTCCTCCTGCTGCAGTCTAAATATATTTTCCTCCCAGTTGTCACTAATAAAAAAGGGTCCAAGGGTGGCTTAATGATTTATTGTCCATTTTAATTTACACTAGTAATGACTTTTAATACATAAACATATCCCCCCCCCCCAACTCCTCCTGGAAAGTGTCATTCCTGTTGAATTGTGGGTTCTTGTGATTTCTTGTGGGGGGGAGGATGAAATCCATGTTAAGAGGGGGGAAGGGAGGCTGTTATCGGTGACGTCATTGTGCTGAGTCCACCAGGGCTTGAGGGCTGTCCGAAAAGGACCTGTGACTTGTCAGTTTCTCGGAATGAATCATGTAAATCTATAGCTATCTAACTCAGCGCTGGTCTTGTCTAAAACGCACAAACGTTGTCTTGTAAACATAAGAATAAGGTTAATACATTTTTTGTAAACGGCAAAAATAATAAACATGGTTTTAGAATGTTCCATCGTATCTAGACGTTTCTAAGAACCCTAAAAACTCCCCCCCCCCCCCCAACGTGCTTCTCTGGAGAGAGAAACTAACCCGACAGTCAGGCCTCCTTCGTGTCTGGCTGAAAATCGCTGAAGGTTCCAGTTTAATCACTGCGAAGTGCTGCGGGGGTAGTAGCCTCCACAGAGACAGCCCGGGCTGCCGAAGCGGTTTCTATGACACCTTCAATGTTACAAGCAGAGCTGCAAAAAATCCCAGGCCGTCAGGTAACTAGGGCTAATAACATCCGAAAGCCTTCAAGAACTAGACATAGCTGGGCGTTGGGGAGAGAGAGCTTCCCCCGCCAAATCACATCATCTCTCTGCACTTTTTTATCCCAAGGCCGCATTAGAGAGAAGAAGGGGGGAGGGGGGAAGGACAGGCTTCTTGTTAAATAGTGATGTTACAAACCGATTCTTCTCCCTTCCACCCCAAACCCATTCCAATTGTGCTGTCTGGCTGGAGGTGGGGAACTAAATAAACACTTGTAGTTCTCCAAACTGTAAACCACAAGAGGATTGCTTCCCAACTGCTTTACTCAAGCCCTGAAAGTCACACCGTGGAAATTCAAAGGTAGGAGGGGTGGGGGGGGTGGGGGGGGGGAACCATCTGCGAGGAGAGAGAAGATGGTGCCCCACCTTGTCTGGAGCTGGGTTTATTTCTTTATTTTCTTTCTCTCGTCGCAGAAAGCGTTTGGGTGTGTAGGCTAATCACCTTTAATTTTTCATTTGCTTGTTACAGATGTCTGCCTCGTTGCTCTCAAGGTAATCTAGACAGACGCAGCTGAAAGGCCGCGTCCTATGCCTTAGACATCAAAGCCAGCTCAGACAAAGAAGTATTCCTTCGCAACGGTGAATCTTCATGGTAAGTTAGGATTTCTATGGCAATGGGCAAGTCATACTTAAAGAGTGAAAAGCGAAGTCTGGAGACCGTCCAGCCTTTTCATCAAGGACATAATATTTACGTCTAACGGCCCCCTTTTTCCACTCCCCCTCCCTCTTGTGTATACAAGTATATAAATATATATTTGTTTGACACGAACTAAATCATTTTCATTTAATTTCCGGGTAAACAAAACCCCACGCGAATGGGCACTTGTCCCAGGTCATAATAAAAAGGGGGCAGGGGTGTCAGGAAGAAAAGAGGCCGCCTGAATCGGCCCGCACTTTTGTCTCGGCTCTCGGCCGCGATCAGAGAATGCGTTTGAGATTTGAGGGGCAATTTCTATAGGGGGCGAGGAAATGGTTGTGGTTGGGGTTTTGTTTGTTTGTTTGTTTGTTTTTAAAGAAGGGGAGGGGAGAAGAAAAAGCGAAAGGTCTAATCGATCTCCGGGCTGTTCAAAGGCTCTGATTTTGGGGTTGAAAGTGTGAGTTTTATGGTGCATCAGCATGGCACGCCACGTTACGACTGCTATGGTAATGAGCCCAGCATAGAGGCACACTCCGTTTCAGACAGTCTATTAAGATACATTTGCACTGCCCTTTGCTTTTATGCTAGCTGAATACAGTCAATCTGCCCCTCTCCTAGATATACTTCCTCCACCTACTCCACTCCAACGCGGCCCCTTAATGTGTTTGCTTGGTCGCCCTGCCTCTAAGGTGGGCTTGACTTTGGGCAGTTATTACATCGAAAGGCGGGGCTGGTAAATAAAGGACAAAGGTCAGTGCTCACCCTCTTGATAATATCAGTGTTTCCATCCAGTCGACACCCCCGCTTCCAGAAACATCCCGAATCAGTAAGGTTTTGAGTGCAAAGTATTTTATTTCCCCTCGCCTGTCAACTTAGCGAAACTAGAAACTCAAAAGAAAAGGACATTTGAGCTTTCTTAACTTAATGGGAAGGGAAGGCATAAATAAAGGAAAGGGTTTTGTTTTTTTTTAAAAAAAAGATAAATAAAAAAGATAGAGAAACGCCCTGGGTAAAAGTTGCTGGGACAAGACTGGAGCAGGTTTAGGGGAAAGGCTGGGGACCTTGACACTCCGCGAGGACTAAGGCCATGGTCTATGGGGATGTGGTTCCGGGAAAGTTAGAAGTCCATGTTCCAGTAATTGTCTTGTTGTTTATTTTATCCAAGTACACTGGTGAATAGGGGAAAAATAAACACGGTGGAAAAAAAATTCAAACAGTCGAGTCGTCTTTAGTGGTAGCCCTTGTGGTTGAATAAAAAGGATGGGACAATTTCTATTGAACTGAGAAATCTTTGAAGTGGGAGTTATTATCTGAGACATTCCTGCCTGTCGTCCTAACAACGCTGATGAAACGTAAAAGGGTCTTTGTCAGCGATTTGTTCCAAACTCACCCTGCCCCGTTAGCTGGAAACCGTTTCTAAAGAGATAAAATCAAACTTTTCTCCTCCCCCCTCCGCCCTCTCACCCCCATCCCCCCATCCCAAGATAACTTTGGGATGGAGACAGGAAAACGCCAAAATAACTATTCAGAGATATCTACATACTATGGCGGAGAGCCACCAGCCTCATATTTCGGGCTTCAGTGGGCCTACTCCGGAGTAAGGGGCTGGGTGGATCGCGGGGCCCATGAAGATACACAACGGAGCATGTGCTCTCGCTGGTTCTAAATTATCTACAATTCCCCCTCTCTGTCTTTTAAACTTTCCTGTCCAATCAATTCTTCCTCCACATTCTCTGCCTGGAATCTAATTCCTGTAAAACAACCACACCACCACCCGACTCATTTAAGTGTTTCATTAACACTAGGATTTTCCAACAAGCATTTCCCTCCCAATGTAATGAGTGCAACAGTACACACTTAAATCGAAAGGCTCGGCTAATGTTCACGTTGCAAATACCTATTAAAGCTTGTATAGGCTGCAATGTACTCAAACTTTTCCGCCTTGGAGGCGATGGCTTCCATATGTCGCTATGTTTTATTGTCAGTAAGTGTAAAGGAAGTCAGCCTGGCACCTCTTTGTATGCTCCTATCTGAAACGTTACAGTCTGCAATTAAAAGATGGCCTAATAAAAGCCTTCTTGAAGGGTTTGAATTTTGGGACCATTCAGTTCTTTGTAAAATAAATAAATGAAGTCAAGAGTGCTCTGAAGTTGTGACGCATGGGCCTACTTTTAGCTGAGTGGCTGTGACCTCGGTCCTTCTGATTGCAACTGGAGTTTGCCCTCTGCTTGATGGAGAGCTCCCTTGACCTTGTACTTTTATGGAAAAACAGGATCCACAATATTGTCCATGACAGAGACACTAAAACATTTGATACTATTCGCTCCTAAAATCCCACTCAGTATGTTGGTCAAATCTTTCTCTTTCCAGAATGATTCCGACCCATAGTTTGCTTTCTAACTATTTCTTTTTATTTCACCTGACTATTTGGGGTTTGAAAATACGATCTATAAATATGTTAAATTATTGTTTCGGTTGTAAATATTTCCAACTGTGCAGATTCTGTTGTTGTTATTATTATTATTATTTTTTACAAAGATGTACTTTTAAAAATGTGTCACATTGTAACAATTCCAAAAGAAACGATGTATAAACTTTCATACACATTTTGATTAAATGGTTGCAAAAGCTCATCTTTACACTACGAGCTCTTCACTATGTGTGCTGCTTTCTAAAACTATTTAATATTTGTACATTATTGGAGGAAGTCTTGTGGAAATTGGGTTTTTTAAAAAAAATTAAACTGTTTAAATCGATTTTGGGGCTAATCTATTATTTATACCTGAAATGTCTAGAATGGCTGTGAGAAATGTGTACTTTAAATCTCGAAGAAGGGTCAGGACTGAGGGGAAATATGAAACTTGTATCGCGAGATTTCCTCTTAATGAAACACCTCTTTTCTTTTTATCTCTCCTGGTTTTATTGATTGTGGGTTTTTTTTGGTTTTTTATATATATATATATATATATAGGTTTTGTGTTTCACTAATATAATAGGGATTGACAAACGATTCGGCCAGACTCGGACTCTACCAAGGTAGCACTGCACCTGGCGACTGAAGCCCTCCTTTTGTTGAGAGACATGGATCCAGGCACTTTGCACAGGCTTTCTCGAGAGGAGATGGGGCACTTTCTCATTTTTGATGGGTTGCAGAACTCACCCCACAGAATCACCCAGCTGCCACTAGATAGGAGGGGTGGGGGGAGACCAGAAACTGTCTTTCCAAGACTGCACACCTCATCATCTCTGCCCCAAACCCGGAGATTTCTGAGATGGAATATTTTGGAACCACCTCCTCACCCCCACATCAATGATGGATCTGCCAGGCTTGTATTCTTACCTGTCTTTATGCTCGGTCTGGATCAGATATTAAGCAAAATTTGACAGAAGTTGCCTATTAGGAAAACGATCAGGAGTTGACTATTTCATCCTGACAGATATCTTCTCGTCAATTTCTCTGCGATGTGCTCTCTCTTGGTACAGAGTAGATAACTACCTACTAGAATATACATTACAGGATCAGGATATATGGATCTATAGATGTATCTATATCTGTGATGTAGATTATATAGATAATTAAGATAATTATATCTTTATCCATATATGTATGTTTATATGTATGTACATACGCATATAGAGCTACAGAAATATATCATCCTTGTATAACTATAACTAAACTAAACTAAACTAAACTAAAGTAAACTATATATATATATATATATATAGTTATAGTTATAGCTATAGTTATAGAGCACGATCCAGCTCCATACAAGTCAATGGGAGTTTAGCCATTGATTTCAATGAGAGCTGGATTGCACTGATAGTTTAGTTATAGTTATATATAGCTATACACACATACGCTCACACACTACATGTACGTATAGACACAGGCATATAGACTTAATTTAACTATATCATGAGAATAAAGAAAGGAGACAGAAGAGGAACAAGAAACACATTTTGGTTATTAAAAACAAAAAGACAGTTAAATTGGCAGTTCAATCAAAAGAGGGCGCCCAGCACATGCTAATAATTACGCCCGCTCTTCCTCCCCCAGTTCTAATGTTATGTGGCTGTTCCCTCTCTGTGACTGTAGCCAGCAAGGGCTGGTGTGTCCCGTCAGCCAGTCTGGGGAGAGGTGTGGGGACATTAAGGGGTCCCTCTCCGGAGCCTGCCTGGTCTTTCATGCTGTTGAGAACCCATTTTGGAGGAAATCCAGCCATCCCCTGTTGCTTCCTACCGCCTATCTGCATGGTGAGACTGCCTGAATTAGAGACCATTCCTTTCCCTCGAAGCATTGTTGCAGGTTGAGAGGGAAGAGTAGAAATCGGACTCAGAGAAGCCAGCCTCATCTCCCTCCCCCGCCCCCCAAGGTACAACCCAAAGGGAGGGAGGTGAAGGTGGCTCCTGTTTAATCCTCTTCCCTTGTCCCCACCCATCTTTGGGGCACCGCACCTAAACCGAGTCCCCCGAGCCAGGCTGTCGTTCAGTGCATTCAGAAGGGAAGCCTTGCTTTGAGCATCGGCCTACTTCATTCTTAGTCAGCAAGTGCCCAGCAAAGTATTTCCGCTTGCAGTTTGTGTCTGTCCCATTTTGGATGCCCCTAGCCTCCCCTGGGTGAGTTAGACAGGAGAAATTGATCAATCCAGTTTCTCTAGCACAATGCCTCCGCGGAACAGGGTAAAGTCGCGATCAGTGGGCAAAGGTGGAGGGCGGACCCCCATGGATCTGTCCGGATGCACTGCGCCTGGGTGACTTGGTTAGGTTACAAGTGTGCCCAGTGGAACACGTGGCACGGAAATCACTGCGGGAAGCTACTTACAAGCCTATTGGCAGCGTTGGGAATCAGTTTGGTTTTTTTCTTTCAGTGAGAGCAAAAGCGAATCTAGTCCTGCAAAATAAATACTAATACTAATACGAATATACATTTTAAAAGTGTAACGGCTACAAGGCTGATCAGGAGAGGAGTGGTAAGAAGGGAAAGATTCAAGGAAAAGGGGTTTATTCTACGTGGAAAGGAAGCCAGAGGTTTGGATTCGATGTCACCCACACGACACAAGTGCCTGCAGTTTCCCAGGTCACCTGCCCCAGATGTTGATTTACTCTGCCTTTTTTCCCAGTTGTCCTCTGCTGAATCCTGTTCCTGGGACATAGACGGAAGGGCTCTGAACCAGTGGAAGAAAGACCATATATATTTAAACATATTTAAAGTCCTAACAAAAGCACATTGTTCCCATGACCACAATGGGGCCTGTTAACCAATTAAAGCTTGTATAGAGGAGTGGGGGGGGGCAGGGGGGAGTCCCACTTCCTCTTGGTGAATGGACTGTAGGTAGATTTCCTTGTGGGCGTCTTACAAGATTTGTTGCATTAAAAGGAACAACACTGACAATCAAACCTTCCCCGGATGTTTAAATAAACACACAAATAAATAAATCCACAACACCTAAGGTGTTTACTCAGAATAGCAACAGTTTGTTGAAAGCTGTGCAGTTTGGGCGGAGGGAGCTGGGGTGGGGGTGAAAACGTTTGGAATTTTTTTTCACTGTTAGAGCTAAACTGTGATGATGCGGAGGCTTGGGTCCATTATTCCGCTATGTTTATCCAGCTCACATGTAAGTTGCAACCAATGTAAACATTTGCATTAGACACGTTTTGTTTTCAATTGCGCCCCTCCCCTCAAGTTGCGTTAGTAAACACTATCAGCGCACTACAAAGAACCCTTTCCTTACCATGCCATGTCCTGGTCACTTTCATGCCAGTGTCACCCATAGGATTTTAAGAGCAAAACGTCAAATTCTGTCTGTTGTCTTTGCAAAGTGCAGTGTTCCTCGAAAGCTACAACTCTGGCATCTAAGCTACGCTAAGCAAAAGCAGCGTGTAACCTACACGAGCGGAATTCCTTCTCCATTGATCCCCCAGATTAATTTTATCCTGCTAAAACAAGAGGTATACAAAGTGTGCAGAACGCCCAAGCACCAATTTCTATGTGAGTAATAATAATTCAGGGCTAAGGTTGTCTTCTGACTATTCCAGAATTTGGGTCTGGCTTTCTGGATGACTTAATCAAGCAGATCACGTTCCAAACTCTCCCTTGGATGTTATAGATCGAGGAATTAAACTCAGAATGACTCTGAACATCCATATCGAGACAAAATAGTATGGTGAATCTTGATATCGTTTACTGGAGCAGCTTCAGCTAGTGGAGGTGCAAGCTTTGGGACCTCACAGGATCCTTCCTCAGGCAACTCAGGGGTCAGAACTGACCTGCCTGACGAAAGACCATTGAGGTCCAACAGCTTGCACCTCCATTAACAAGCTGGTCCAATAAAAGATACCAGGGTACTATTTGTCTCTCTCTGCCTGTATATGGGACCAACACGGCAACCATGCCCTCTCTCTGAAAATCCAAATACCCAAATATTCTGCCAGCTTTAGTGTCAATATTTTCTTAGTCCCTCTTCCAGTATTTTGTAGGGTTTCAACATTCCCTACTAATGACGCCAGGAGAGTTTTGCTTCCTGATCCTTCTAGCTCATTAAAATTTTGTTTTGCAGCTTTGATCAAAAACTATAATTTCTTTATAACTTGTAACAATACGAATTCCCTGCCTCCCCGAATGTTGAAGTATTGTGTCTACTCATGAGGAAAGGACTGACTTGTTAAAGTGTCCTGTATAAAAAGAAGAAATATGGGGTTCCCCAGAAGAGAATGTTCTTCTATACAACTGAGGACATTTTTAAAAACTTACATCAAGTTGAGGATTTCTACTACAAATTGCTGAGACCAAACAAACCCTATAAATAGTGGATTCGAATGGAATCAGGAGTCAGTTAATTAAATTTGTTTTTAAAAAAAATCAGTATTATTGTCCACAAAACAAGACACCTTTTTTTTCAACTGTTGTAGAAATACAGAGAGTCCTTAAGTGTGAAATATCATTTCATTGTAAATAGTCCAAAAAGAGAGTCGGTAATCCAACTTCCGGAAACTGTTCTGAATTATTTCAGCAGACTCTTTTAAAGGGGGATTAGCAGGGCTTTAGGGGCAAAATCCTTCTGTTTTATTCAATCTCTGATTTTATGTTATAATTACTAGATATAAAGCCTCTTGAATTAGTATGCAGGCATCGTCCAGACATTATGCAGGTGCTATTCTAATCATTCAGCTTTTTAATTAAGGAACGAGGTAAGAAAACAGAATCATAAAAACACTTTTGTGAGAGCTGAGAAAATTGTAAGCGACTGCATGAATAAAGGCTTTATACCTTCCCCTGACAGGTCAGACACCAATTGCTTGACTTACGACCTTTTCTTGCTGAAACAATGCTCAACAGCTTTCTCACCTTGTTCCCATTAGAGCTTTTATCCTCGTGGAGAATTTATGGAAGAAGAAGGGGGGGAGGGGAGACCAGTAGATATTTACTTTATAAAAAAAAATAAAAATCAGTTATCTAAGAACCAACTTCCTCTCTGAAGATTCTGAAATGAAATGAGACGCCAAATTTGTTTGCATATTGTTCTGAAGGAGAAAAACTCGAAAACGCAAGAAGAAGAAAAACTTTAGGAAACTCTACCCCAGTAAAACAGAGTGAGAGAGGGAGGAATCTCTTCCTCGGTTAATGCACTCAGACGTTTAAGGGAAGAACTTATAGAAATAGAAATATCTAAGGCGTTATCAAATTGTGGTATATAATGTATGTAATTCATGTATAAGGGAACTTTCAACGTTGGGGGGGGGGGTTGCCCTTAGTTGGGGTTTTATTTCTCCCACCCCCAGTTAACTGCATCATGTCTATTAACATATTAATGGCCCATACCCACAGCTACTGCTCTTAAAGGATTACCTATGGGTGCGATCCTCACACCACTTACTCTGGAATTGTTCAGTGGGGACTTCCGCATAAGTGTTTTGAGAATAGCGCGGCCTAGGCCTGCAACTTGTCTGATTCTCCTTTTTAAAGGGAAGTCCCATTAACTAATGACATTGGCATAACTATGAATAATGAGGGCTTTAAAACTTCTGCTGGGACAACTGGAAGAATCCTGCCCTTGAAGGGGGTCTTGTGCTTGGCTAGGAGCCCCACTGGCTGCAAAAGCAGAGAGAGAGGAAGAGGAGGAGGAGGGGGGCAAATGTAGATATATTTTTTTTAGTCAAATGTGAAACTTTTTCTTTCTGGGATTCAACCCCCCCCCCCTTCCCTTTTATCTCTCCTTCCCGCCCCATCCCCGAGCAGAGTTCAGTGGCTGTCTAAAGGCTACGTTTCCAAAGGAATCAAGCCGGACCCCTCCGAGAACAATGTGAGTATTAGGATATCAGGAGCACTCGAAATGATCACGCGTTAAATTATTTTTCTTTCACGGATGAGGAGGCTTTTTTCCCAATGTAAATCAAGCGCTTTAGTTATTAAGGCTGAACACTAATCTCCAACAACCTTTACATAATGTGCCAGAATAGCTCGCACCACTTCGCACCTGCACGCTGAATAGAGGCGTCTTTTCAATGGCAGACACGCTTGTTGTCCTTGTGTTCGAAAGGCGTAGCCTGAATAAGTCAAACGCCCCTGAATGCCCATACTCCCTTTCTCTCCCTCCTTTGATCACCGAAAATGGCTTCTAATTTGTCCTCCCCCCTTTTCTTCATTGTAACAACGTTTTCAAAGTCTCACTCTTTTTTAGTTTCTAAACCACATATTTAGAAAATAACATGAATCTCCCCCCCCCATCCGAAAACAAACAAAAAAAAAGTCCTTGCCTTAGCCAACTGGCCAAGTAGCCCGTGATCACTTTGGAAAAGGGATGGGGGAGGGGAGAACTTGCAAAGACTGTTACTCCTTTAAGTTTGTCCTAAACAAACGCTTGGCTTTTTGACATAACACTAAATATAGTTGTTGTGGGGGATAGGGGGTGGGATGAGGGCGATCTCTCCTCTTAGTAGAAACCTCTACGCGCCTGCGCTGCGAATGTTTACGCCTCAGATTAAACAACGCGGAAGAGACGGGCTAGGAAGGATTTGTAACCTGCTTTTAAAAAGAGTTGCCTCCCTTCGGAGTGAGGACCTCACCTCAGCTTCCTTCAAAGAATATTTCCCCCCACCCATGATGAATAGATCTGCGAACCTAGATTAATGACCAGTCACTGTCATTTGGAAATACTTCCCAAAGCTGGCGAGCCACAAACCACTTACTCTGGAGTAAGGGGAGACTACTCTGAAACGAAGTGTTTTGTGGGTCAGGGCCAGCAAGTCGACGTGAGCGAACTCCCGTCATTGCCACAAATCGCCAGTGCTCTAACATTGGCCAGTGTTTCGGGACAGAAGCTGGTCAGTGCTTTGCTGTCGAATTCAGGATGGGGTCAGGAGTCTGGAGTCATTCCGAAAGCATCCGGAAGCTTAGCACTCCACTTCCAGGCACACTGGTCCTTCCTCTCAAGCCCTCCTACCGTGGGTCCGATCCCCGAGGGGCCAAGGAGAGACGGGGCAGTTGGGGTTGACAAAGAGCAAGAAGGGACCAAAATCTGGGGCTGTCTGTTTACCCTGCCCGCTGCACCGTGGAGCCTTCTGGGTTAGTCAGTTTTGGTGCCTTCACTGATTATTATGAATTAGCAGGTTCAGTCACGCTGTCCTCTAAGCACACAGCTGCCGTTGGCTTTGAGTCCTCAGGTAAATGTGCACAGGTTTACAGCAAGAGCATCCAAACACTGATTTCTGGTCCTTTCTTCTATTTTTCTTTTCCTGACGGGACCCCTCAGACTGTTGTTCTATGACACTCCCGTAGGCTCCGGGTAAGGAAAGCAGCCCTCCTCCCCAATAGAGTGGGAAACACTTTGATGTCTTGCCAAGAAACACACTTCCTCCGAGAGACGTGTCAATATTTGTTTTTCACATTAAATGGCGTTTAGTTGCCACTGGAAAAAAAAATGATGCTAAAGGAGGACTTTTTAATTCGACCTATAACAACCGCGGGGGTCTGAGAGAGGAGGGCGGTGAAAAGCTATAGACACAAATAACTAAATTACCAAAACGTTAGCATATCTCCTGGATTCATTAATATGGAACAGACTCCCCAGTTAATCTCCAAAAGCCAGTGTTCCCCCTCTAAAATAGCACTCTGGGACGAATTGTACAGGAGATCAATCACGCCTAATGCAGTAAGGTTTACTGCAAGGGGGGAAGAAAGCTATTTGCACCTTCAAATAGAAGCTTTGGAGATTTAAGAGTAAGGGTCATACATCACCAAGAATAAATGATTATGAATTGGCAAACGCGCCCTCCGGCCGTTAGCTCTGCCACGCGATTCATCATTTCGGGGGCTTTGCTTTTGCAAAATCCTCTGCCTGGTTGAGAAAGGGGAGGCGCGGTGGAGGGGAGGAAAACCCACCGCGGGAAAGTTTGTTTTTGCATATACTATAAGTCATCAAAACAGGGCCATTCAGAAATAAACGGGGTCACTTATGGATTGCTGCACAGGAGACAATGAGGCCCTTTCAGTCGCCCATTTATTACCCAGCCATTGGCGGGCGGCGGGCAGGCGGGCGGACTCCAGGCGCTCCCGAGCTAGCAGCGGCAAGCTTGGGCATTTCACAGAGGAGTACGCCAGGCAACGGGTTTTCTTTCTTTCTTTCTTTCTTTCTTTCTTTCTTTCTTCTCCCATCCAGGTGCCCGTGAGTGACCTTCAGTTTCATGTTCACACGGCAGCACGTGGCAGCTGGCCCTCATTCTGGAGTAGACCCAACAGATCCATCCCAGGCAGGCAGAGCCCACGTGCACTTTCAGAATCAGGTGAGAGGTCCTTGTGGAACTCCTCTCCGAGACAAATCGGAACCCTCCCCCCACGGGGGCGCTTGGATGTCTCCACCCCAGACTTTTCCCCCACTGGGGCTGGATGTCAGGGTTAAGCAAGAAGGGAGTGGGGGGGGAGGGAGTGAAACCTCCAGTAAATACAGAACAACGCTAGTCCAATTCGGGGGAGGAATGCAACACTCTGTGTTCAAAGGCAGAAGCTGAGCCCGCGGCCTCCTCTCCTGCTGTGTGGACTGGCTCAGGTCCCGGCCTTCGCCAAGAGGAACTGACCTTCCCCAGCTCGGAGCTGCTGCAGAGAGTTCCCCAAGCCAGGAATTTGTTTAAGTTTTGATTGCTGGAATAACTGGCAATCTCATGAAACTGAATCTGCCGCCCAGTCCGCAGAGCTAAACCAGTGACTTTGAGGCCTTCACTCCAGTTTGGCGCGGCTGGGACGTCCACACTGTCGGAAGGGGAAAGTGGGGAAAGGGTGGGGTCACCGGCGGAGTTTCCCTTTCAAACAGCAGCTCTCAAAAAGAATTTCACTGAATCGGAGTCAGATTTCGATAGGGGCATTAGCAGATCAACAGTAAAAGTCTCCTTAGAAATTTCAGCTGCGATCCACAAACCACTTAATCCAGGGTAGTCCTACCGATTTAAGTGGTTTGTGGAACACCGCGGTGGAAATCAGTGATTATAAAGCCTCTGGGGAAGGCAGCTCCCTCCTGCCACCCAGCCAAGGGTGCAGTAGCTGTAACAAATGCAGGTGATACAGCTGCACTGAGGAGGAGGTTCACCCCATCTAGAATGTGTGTCTGAGCCAATGGGTGTTTAGCACCAAATGAAGACTTACTAAATGCCTCAGGAGGGTCCCATTCCAGCCTCTCTACGCCTCCGCACCTAGATGACTTGAAGGGAAATAATAAGGCTCCCTGATCTGCTTCATCCGCTCACCCAACCATCGGATTTCCATTCTGACAAGAACTCGTTTTCTCCCGGCAAGCGATTGAATAGGCCTGATGAAAAGCGGAAACCAGATCTGCTACTGAGGCTCGGAGTGAAACTTGGAAAGGGTCCAACAACGATAGCTATGATTTTGAGGCAATACTGGGATCCTTTAAAACAATCGCCTTCTTAAATGATTGTGTCTGTGAAAGGCGGCAGAAAAGTTTGGAGCTGGAAAGATTCTTTGATGTCAAAGAATCCTCTTTCATCCCCCCCAGAGAGGTAATATTTGTGGCAAGGAATCTCTAGCCCCAAATTTTCATCTTTCCCTCTGGCCTGTTGTTAGTAGTAGCTAGCACCGCCTTATTGTCTGCTAACTGATAAAAAGGGTCGTTTTGAGGGGGAAGGGGCAGGTCAGAGCAGGCAGATGGTAGGAATAGGTATCACTGGATGCAGAGAGTGGGTGTTTTCAAATATTGGTATAAATTTGCTCTCTTAATAGAAATACAGAAAGGTTGGGGATGGATCCCGGAAGTATTTATTTATTTATTTATTTTCAACCCACCCCCCCTAAAACCCCAGGGAGGGTAACAGTATATATATATATATATATATATATATATATATATATATATATATATATATATATATATAAGAATAAAAACATATAAACACATAACTCCCCTCCCACCAACTCCACCCAACCCTTATCCCCTCCTGCCAAACACGTGGCCAGACAAAAATAGCTCCTAACACAGACAAACTTTCCAGTGCATCCGGCTATTTACTCCGGAGTAAGTTACTCCCACTTTTACTCCCACTACTCCCAAATAAGTGGTGTGTAAATCATGGTCTCAGTGAGGACAAGGACAATCACCACTCCTCACCAGGGTCATTTTTCAGTGTTAATGCTACCTGGGTAAAAATTGCAATACGCATATCACTGCATTCAAGAGTAATGAGGGTAAGAGAATTAACCGCCGCGACCAACCCTGCTCGCTCTTCTCTGCCAGAGGCCAAATGCAGGCGAAGATTTGTCCCTTACATGGAATTGCAGTTCAAAACTCTCTGCACCCCCAACCGCCCCCTTTCCGAATTTCCTTTAGTATTCAGGAGAAACTGCAATTCGCTGCATCCTCCAGCAAAGTCCAAAGCGACTCTTCCAGTCTAGTAACTGCTGTCATTACAATCCGGGACATCCTCCGTTTCCTCTTTATTGCATCATTCTGCATTTTATTTCGATGGCTTGATATTTTACTGCTCTTTCTTCCTCTCTCCCCCCCCCCCCCNGCCCACCCCTTTGCAGGAATAGCTATTTTATTTCCTGAAAAGGAAGAATCCCGGGCATGTCTCTGAAGATCCATAACGCGATTATTTATCTGACTTTTTCCCCCTGCTTGCAAGTGCTGTATACATTATATAATTGCTTTAAAATGTTTTCATAAATTACATTCAGAAATGTGTCATAGTAAATTACCTTTGTAATAAAATGTAAAAAATGCAAATGGTTGTTGTTTTTATTACGTTTTAAACCATTGGTTTATCTGCACTATTTCACTTGTCAGTTGCACAATATGTTGTGGAAAGGGAAAGCACAGTTTGATAACAGATAGATGGAGGCCCGTGTGTAATCTAGCAGACATGTACAGTTTGGGTCATTTCCTCATCTCCCGCAGAAAAGACATTATCCCTCTCATATTTACATACTTTTCAATATTTGTCAAACAATCATAAATTATAAATTAATGAAATGTTCGACAGTCTTCAGAGATCCGGCTAATGAAGACATTTACCTTTTGGGTGATTTGAAGTCTCATCTTTGTAAGTTTAATGACATTTAGGCTCTCACGGTTTATTAGACTTTATTGGATTTGGCCTCCACTCCTGCTGTCGTTCAGATGTCTCTGCATAAACATCACCTGCTCAGGTACAAGAACAAATCCACTTCTGCCAGAAAGCCTTGGAAAAACCAGCAACGCCACCAGCGCTGCCTTTTAAGTTACCGGAGGGAACCTTGTGGTAAAGGGGAGGGAGACCTGGCCACCTCTGGAATTGATTCAGGCGCCATCCACAAACCTGAGTAGTCTCCCCCCGCCATATGTTCTAGTCTCCACACTGGCTGACCCGGTTTACCTGGGTGACCCATGAGCGGCCATCGGCACTACAAAGCCTGCTCCAGTCCAGTGACTCGAACTTTCTGTCTTTGGGGTGCTGCAAACTCTCTGTGGGGGATGGATTTTGAGTTAGGCGCTACTAAATAATCCTCTGCCCCAAGCAGATCACAAGGGCGTTGTGAACAGCAAGGGTCAAAGTCATCAGATAACACTCTCTGATCCTATTCAACCAGTATTGTGTCCTGGACTAAGACCCAGGACCCCAAGTCACAAATCAGTTACTCCGGAGTCCCTACTGGTTTGTGGCTAGAGGCCCAGGTGAGGAAACGGTTTATCTTTGTTGTCTAATAAAACTGTGGGCTGGGCAGTGTGATGCCTAAAGCTCTTAGCTGAGCTGCTTTCAAAGAAGACCTTCCCACCTTTGCCCAGATTGCTCCCCCCAAAAAAAACCCCCAACCCACCCGGCTTCCCCCTGAGAGCAGCAGCCCCACACAATCGAGGGCCACACAACACACCTTTCCAACCAACCCAGGGATGGAGTGCTAAACTGGACCAGAAACCTGAGCTGATATTCCCTGCTCTCCCTTCTTCAATCCCACCTAAGATTGGCGGCCTGAGTCCAGTACTTGTTCCCTGGAACAAAGCCCTCGGCTCCTTCCTGCCCGAGTGGCTGTAATCAAGTTTGCTAATTTCATTACTCAGTTTGTAAATTTCATGAGTCGGAGCTGGGACAGAGCCTCCCTGCAGAGCCAGCGCTCCCAGAATCCCCCGCGCCTCCTCCCACCAGGGATAGCCTGGGTGTCTGCTTGGACCCAGGCCCTTCTCCATAACGTGATGGACCTGATCTAAGGGAGCTCCCTCCCCTCCTCCAATTCAATTATTAATCCCTTATCGAACCGGGAAGGCATCACAGCTTCCTGCGTGGCCAGAGTTAGTGACAAACCAGTGAGAGCGAGATGAAATCAGCCTCCTCAAGTGGAGATGACGGCTCTGCAGGTCAGGGAAGGGGGTGGGGGTTGGGGAGCCCCAAGCTCTTACTCTGGGGGCGCAAACAGCGCGTTAGCCTTTGCCCTTTATAAAATATACATCAGGAAGGGAGCCGGGGCCATTAAGGTACGCGCTAAGAAGCTATAAAATTGTTTGCAGAGACTTCCAAATATTTCCAAACAACGCTTTTTAAAAACACAATGGAGAGTTATTAAAGCGCTTGTTGGTAAAGTGAGCATGTGTTCTGCAATCATCAAAAATTGATACGTACCGCCAGTAAAGTAATTATGCACCATCCTGAGGATAGGAGAACAGTACATTGTTAATCCACTTGCACACCCGTTGCCTTGCAGCATCAGGCTGCAAATAGCTTAATTAAGTCATACACGTGGAATATAACCATATTGTTCCATTGCATTATGCACACTATATCTCAATTTATTGGGACAATTAATGCCAGGGATAGACCTCGGGCAAGGAATATTAACCGCGGCGCAGTAAAGTTACAATCTACTGATATTGGCAGGAAAGGGAGTGAAAACCCTAACAAGTCAGAAGCTTCCAGAGCTGAAAAGTAGCCTCGGTATTAATTTTTTAAATTATTATTTATTTATTTATTTATTTATTTAGCACAATAAGTCTTGAACAGGCGCTAGGCATTCCTTTGTGTAGGGATCACGACAATGGGCACTTCCTCCTATAGTCCTACCCAAGAAATAAAACTCCATTAACTTCAGCGGGAGACTTGAAGCACTGGCAGGATCGGGCCCCTGTTGGAAAAGCTCCAAAAGGAGTTACGGAAACTAATGGAGCCGGCCCCTTTAGGGGAAGAGAGACTACGTGTGTCCTTAAAACGATCACAAGGATCTCGGGATTGTGAAAAACAAAAAGTAAACGATCCAGAATCAATCAATCAATCAATCCAGAAAAGTTTCTTAAAAGAAATAAAAACAAACAAAACAAAAAACCTTGCATTTTTATTCCCAAGGTGAACACCTCCCCACCTCCTCCAAGGGACTGGACACCCTATAAAGAAATCTTGGGGTGTTAATTAATACAGTCGCATATGCTGCCCTCAAATACCTAATGATATTAAAAGCCAGATCATTTAATAACAGAACGAGCTGTAAATGATTCAGCCTTTTGAGTGACATCCTGGAGTGAGAGGAAACCTTGTTGATGTTGCTGCGCGATCTACCAACCAACTACATACTCCGGAGTAACCTGCGGGCTCCACTCTGGAGTAAGTGGTTCCAGGATTGCTGTCATTTCCAGTTTGGACCCTGTTTGGCAATCATGGAAGAAATCGAGTCATTGTAAAATGGCATTTTAAAAGGCTGGGGGCTTGAAATAATGGAAGATGACGATTCTTCCTGTGCCTAGTTCTTGCACAGATAAAAAAACCTATCATTGATTATAATGGAGTTTTGATTGAATGGGCTAGCTCAGTATTTCTAGACCTCTGGACAGGAGGATCTCAAAGCGCTAAGCTACAGTTGGGGAATATTTAACCCACTGCTAGGTATGAGTAAACTGAGGCAGGGAGCACAGAAATGGAGAACTACACTGGAGATTTACATTCCATCCAACTGACATTCAGGGTCAATACTAGTTGATGGCAGAATTGAAATCTCGTTTTAATTCATAATGGTGTGTGTGTGTGTGTGTGTGTCAGTGTGTGTGAGAGAGAGAGAGAGAGAGAAGTTGAACCTCTGTGGATAAGTCTATAAGTTGAAGCTCTGTGGATATCCATTTTGCAGAATGCAATGCAGAATTAAAAATAAATTATTTGCACCAGTAATTAATTTATTTAATTTGAAATACCTGTGCAAAGTTTTCCAAACTGTTCTCTCCCTGAACCCTAGTTTCCTGCGAATCTGCACCTGCCTTCCCTGTCCTTTTCTTGCAGGATGGGTTATTTATTGACTCTAACTCTTTCTTGCCAAATTGACCCAGTATTAGCAAACCAAAGTGAATTTGCCAGCGTTCCCAACGCCCTGTCTGATTTAACGGATTTTCTTCCTTCTCCCCTTGGTTTACGGGTAACAAAGTTCACCTGGAGTTTCTTACCTGGGATAGGTAGCTGGCTCAGAGAAAGGGAACTGGGGAGCTCCAACTATCAGACTGGAAAAGGAAGAAGGGGTTTCTGAACAATATTGGGCAGAGCAGTTGTACTCGCTTGTTCCTGGGATGGGGGTGGCCAAGCAGGTAGAGGGAGGAAGCAGAGATTTTGGAGCAGTCGGGAGAGCGAAGCACCTGAGTGTAGCTCGAGCAGTCTTGACTCCGGGACCCTGGGAAAACGCGCAATCCCGAACTTTTCTTTTGCAAACGGAAACCACCCTCTCTATCAACATCCCCTCTCTTTCTTATCAACCATGTTCCGACCCCCGTCCCAAGCAAAGCCCTGGCCAGGGATCCGGTCCCAGGGAGCTACTAGGGAGTTCGTTTTTGCTCTGATGCGTCTTGCCTGGGTGACTGAACCACCGCCCGGCGCACCTTTCGGGACTCTCATTGCCAGGATAAGAAGCCAAATCTAGACTCTCTGGATCATATTTCGTTTCCCCGTTTCAAATAATGACCGAATAATATTGAAAAATAGACATTACCAAACTGTAAGTTACGATCTTCTAGGGACTTGTACACACATATGTTGCTTTTTTTTTTTTTTTTTAAAGGCAATATCCACTTTTCTTTGATGGATCAGGTGAATATACTACTAAAATGGGAACTCTTTTAAAACCTAAATAAACAAATAATTACTAAACAGTCAGGATCGTGTCCGTCACCCCTGTCCACGGACAGAGCACAGTCACTCCCCCAAACAAAAACAACCCCCCCCCCAAACATGCTAATAGGGGGAAATTGAGATTTTGGAAGTGCCCAGTGAAGGGAAAATGGGAATCCTAAGAAATCAAATAACGTGATTTTTTCGGCGGCTCCCAAATCCTATAGGCCCTGATTCACAACCCTCTTAACTCCGGAGTCACCCTGCGGGCTTCCATTGGGCTACTCCAGAGTTAGGGGGGTTGTGGATCGCGGTTATGGGCAGGAACCTGCGTTTAGTATGTCCCAACGAAAGGGGACTGTATAAAACGTGGCGACGATTTGTCTTGGGAGGTGGGAAACAGGTGCCTGAAATTTTCCTATAATTAACACACTGAGTGTACCTTTCTTAGTTTCTTCCACCCATTCCTCCCGGGCAGTGCCATGTACAGTGGGGCTCCTGCCCAGCTAGACACAGTGGATCGGGTTAGATCGCTTCCTGCCTCCGCCAACTGGACACTGCCACTGTGAGCCCAGGTGTGCGGTTATTTTTGAGCATCCACCACCGAATTGCCCCCCATCATGCCTAGTCTTTGACCTCACCCTGGGAAGCATCCCCTGTCTGCCCTGTGTTAGTCTGAGGGAGCCGCCCAGGTAGCTGGGAGAAGCAGCCTCAGGAGTGGACAGAGGTGAAGGGCTTTATTCGCCTTGGCTCCCAAGTCCCCCTGATTAGGAACCATTAGTGGCTTTTCAGGAGTCTAAGGTGGATGGGGGCGGGGCGGGCAGATGAAAGGCAAAGTCCGAATGGGGAGTAATACGGCGTTATCCTTTAACTGTTAATGAACTTGTAAAACCCAACCTCTTCTTGTAAACATTTCCAGGGGCAAGGGGGCAGACTGGTGTTAAAGCAGGTCTGAAATCGCAGACCAAGCAGCAAAAGAGAGGGAAAATTCTGCCCTCTTTTCCACCTAATGCAGCTCTGCAAATTAATCCTGGATTTGCAGTCCCCTTCAGCTTTCCCATAGTCTGATTGGGGGTAGGATTGAGTTTTATTTTCCTTTTTTGATTTTGATTTTGTTTATGATGCTGATGCTGATGATTGATGCTGATGATATGATACACGTGCTAAGATATTGGCAAAGGCGTGGGTTTCTACAAAGGAAGTGGTAGAGAATTGTGAATTTGGAAACTGAACTTTTCTAAAGAAAGTCTCTCACTCTCTCTCAGGATGAGTTGATGCTAAATTAAAGGTAGTACCTTGCAAAGGAGAAGAAACGACTTTTCAATAAAGTTAAGACTCATTCAGACGGGTGGGGACAGGGAAGGGGAAGAAATTTGGGGATTCAAAATTTTAAAATAAATTGAGTAAAACACCTCAGCTGAGAGAGAGAGAGAGAGAGAGAAACCTGGAAGGTAGATTAAGCTAATAAAGCTCTGAAGGCCAAGGAGAGTAATTCTATCTCTTGGTATTGAAACAGAGAGAGTCAGTCTACCTTTTCGGCCATCTGGCTGCTTTAAGCTTTGCCCCATGCTGTATGATTTTAGCTGAAAATCTCTTCCGTTGCAGCTCCGCTTTTATTGAATTCATCAAACGCAAACTTTCCCTGAGTTTTTTTTTTTTTTTTTTTAAAGAAGGGCTAAAATAATAAGTCGACCACTGTGACATTCTCTGGGCTTAGGCCATTTTTCATAACGCAGCTGATACGCCTTTGTGCTGCTAAGGCGACTAAACAGATGAATAACGAGAAAAAGTCTCCCGAAAACTAAGGCTTCCAGCTTTTTCTCATCTTTAAAAAGTTAACTGAAATGAGAGGTGCATGTAAAAAAAAAAAAAAAAGCAAGGGGAAAAAAAAAAGTCCACCCCTGCACCCCAGCTCAGAACAACACTTTTTATTGCTGTGAATGAAAACGATGCTTTGGAAACAAGTTGCTCCACTCTGTCTCTCACACACGCACACACACACAAAACTTTTCTTCTTGTGAAACTGCGCAGGTGGTGTTTACAGGAACGTGGCCAGAGGCTTGCACAGAAATACTGGGCACTCTAGAATGGTGAAAAGAAACTATATTTTTTTCCTTTTTTTCTTTTTCTTTACTATACTCACCCTCTTGACCAGAGAGATCTGGAAGGGGGGGAGCGTCTCCAGTCCTAAGGAAGAATCGCCCCCCATATGTAGTATTTTTGGAATGATGGGGTAAGTTTCATTTTTAATGTGTTTGATTTTTGATGTGTGTGTGTGTGTGTGTGTGTGTTTAAACATTACTCAGCAAAAACGGAAGAAAAGAGGAAATGTACGTTGGTAATTCTGATATCCTTTGCTAATTAAATGGCACCTTTTAGGTCACTTTAATTGATCCGTTATCATTTGAATTTAAAAAAAAAAAAAATTTAAAAAAAGAAAGAAAAACAGTGTGGATTATTTATCGTCAATCCATACCACAGAAGTTGCTTAGGTTGTGCACTTGTAATATGTTTGATATATACTTGATATATCCTGAGGTATCAGAAGGCAAGAAAGTAATATGGGGTAATAATTGATCTAGTTCAAATATATATAACTATAACTACCTCACTCTGTATGACTCTCTCAACTGTGAGACCCCGGCTTATTATGAAAGCTACAATAAGTGTAGTCTTTATGGAAGGACAGCCATTGGTTCAGGCAAAATGACTCTCGATTCAAAGTGAAACCTTAGGCTGAAAATGAGGAAACAGAAATCGTTTAAAAAAGGAAAAGAAAATCAGAATCCGAAGCTCTGTCAATTTGTCGAGCATCTTCTGGTACTCTGCAAAGGAATAGTATTTTCAACCCCACATCATCAAGGTCGTTGGGAACAAAAATAAACAAACATGATGTAGGGAGATAAGCTTCGAGTAAATATTTCCCATGCAAACATTGGTTTAGATGGTTGAAGGGGTCATAGGGCCGAGCATCTCTCTCTCTCTCTCTCTCTCTCTCTCTCTCTCTCTCTCCTGCTGTGTAATTTCACTCTGCGTTGTCCATCCTAACGCTCTGAACACTCAGTTTTGTCCAGTCATGGTCAGTTTAAGTTTCGTTTAGTGGGGAGTGGAAAAATAAGCCAGGGCAGGGGACAAAGCTCCTGGACTCCCAAGCTGTTGCGAAGCTGCTTTCTAGCTGAAAGCCGAGTGTGACGCTGGTAAAGCCCTCGGCTCCCCCAGAGGGACCTTCCTTTCCAATGTGGAGTTGGGAGGAACTCGCTTGGAATTTATCACAGGCGATCCGCTTGGTAAGAATGCCTTTTTCTCAGTGGTTTGGTCTGAGGCACTAGCAGAAAATGCAACTTTTGCCCCATTGGCTAGCTAGGTGAATTAAACACACACTGCAACTGAACAGTACTTGACCTTTGCCTTTATGTTCGCTCAAATGTTTGCCTAAAACACAATCAGCCTTGACAAGAGAGCATGCTACCGTGTGACACTGCCTATTCAATAGATAGATGTTCCCTGCCACACACAACCCACTGCAGCATTTTAAATAGCTTAGGTATTTGTAAAAGCCGTATAAATTAATGTCGGATGATGGCTAGTTGCTGGTTAAAGAGACCAGCATTTAATGTGCAAAAAGAAAGACCCAAGGATTTGTTCCTATTTATTTATTTATTTATTTATTTAAATCCACGCAAAAGTCAGGGAAGGAAACTTGTGCTGAGGAATGAACATAATCTCACAGAGTAAATGGGTCTATTTCAATTGCAACGAGAGATGGGGGAAATCTAGAAGAGAGCAAGCTAAAAGACCTACCAAATCTCGGGGCTAAGAAACCCTATCTAGTATCTAGGCAGCCAGCTCGACTCCTCAATCCACCAGGCGAGAAGGCAGCGGCAAGGCACGCGGGAGGAAGGAAGGACGCTGGTCAGTTTCGACCTGTGGATGCTGTGACCTCTTGATCACTGAAATCCTGACACTGCCAGAGAGCGAGGCAGGCACGTTAAGTTTGACACAGCCCAGTCTTGCTGGATGGGGGGAGGGGGGAATGGAGGATACATGTTAGGAATATTTTTTAATGATGCCCCTTGTCAGGGTGGGGTCTGGCATCTTCATCAAATGTAAACAGTGGAGGCAGCAAGAAAGAATATGCTGGAGAAATCCAGAAGTGAAGTGTTTATTGCTGATATTTATCAGATAGAAGTCATTCATTAATAAAGTGCCACCTGATGTTTGAAAGACTGCTTTAGGATTTGGAGACGTGTGTTTTAGCTATCCACTAGCATCGCTCTCTCAATTGCACTTTATAAAGTAAGCTGATGACAGCAAATTTTTGTTGGCACCTTCCTTCCATAAAATAGTTGGGTAAAACATGCTGCCAATAACTTTTGCTTATGATTCGCTATTCACTACTACATCCACAAGTCTCCTGATCACAAATCTTCACCCTCTTTCATATTTTGGAACAGGCATCTTATGGTAGACTTGTGGTTTTTTTGTTTTGGTTTTTTTGTTTCTGACTATATTTTTGGTTAGGAACAATAGGGAAATCCAGATTGATTTTCTTTTTAAAAAATAAAAATCCTTATTTTGATCGAGCATTTCTTTCTCAAGGGGCCAAAAGGGGGATCGTCAGACTAGAACCTTTGCTCCAAGCCTTATTTCAGAGCGGAGTTTGTAAAGGTCAAGAAGACGGAGGCACTCAGCTGGGTTACTCACTGTCAGTGATGCAGCTGGTGGGAAAACAATCCCCCCAGCAAACAAATCGGAATGCATTTTCGTTTGCTGCCATGTAGAGGAATGAAGGGAAGAAAAAAAAGAATCCAGGTGCAGGAAGCCAGATTTGTAAATGAAAGCAAACCAAATCTGTTTTTGCTAGCCTGCCATGTCTGCGGGGTGATTTGATTCCTAGCCACACAGACATGCCTGGATTTTTGAACTGTGTATCCCAGTTTTTCGAAAGACTTATCCTTGTTAGAGAGCTATGTTCACTATTGCAGCAGCTTGACATTCTTTGAAAAACTGTAAGCACTGAGAACTCTCCTTGTCTCGAATAAAGGAGACTAATTCTGTGCTAATTCTGCGCCCATTGGTCAGTTACAATCTTCTCTGTAGACACACTCAAACTTGACCTGAAGGAAGGAATATTTACTTTAGGCAGAAATGGGACTTCAGCTTATTTGATTCTCTGTTGCTGGTGTTTCATGTGGACACTTGTCCACAAAGGCTTGTAGGTCCACAAAGGCTCTTGGACTATGTGTTATGCTATTCATGATCTGGAATAACATAACACGTAGTTCAAGAGGCGAGACCCCAGAGTCTCTTGGGATTAAAGCAATATTTTGCTGGCTAACACCTACTCACTCCGAATCTGGGGAGGGAAACAGAAACGTAAAGCAGAGTCAGAGCAGAATCCTAGCTCAAGGGGCTCTCTCCAGCCCCAAATCTGGCAGAAAAGGAGTTAAAACAATTAAACAAGAGCCAACTGTCCACAGGAAATGTTAGGGTCTTTTCAGGATTTTTACCTGCAAAGAAACTAAGGCAGTCGAGCGCACCTTGGAGCGCAACACTGGTCAGTATTATCTAAAGAAGGTGATGGTGTCTGAGCAGAGAGGTTTTTAGAGATTGCTGGGAAATGGACAGGCAGATAGATGTCTTTGCAAACAGAGACAAAGTCAGACCGTATCACCAGTCAGAATCTTTGCATTTGAGACACAATCACACAAAACCCAAACCAAACCAAAATCAACGGAAGGTTTCTGTCAGCTAAACGGGACACTCTTTATGCGCCTCAAAATAAACATCGCTGCTTTTAGTCGATTACAACAAATGAATTCTAAGTAAATTCTGGCTCGCGCATTTTTATATTTTTTTTAAAAAAAGGTTTGCCTTGCCCTATAAATGATACAGCTTTTTGCCGCTTTCCAGCTGAGCTTATAGGATTCCAGTTTATAGAATCCCAGTTTATAGGATTCCATTTCTAGGTAGTTAAGATAATGTTTCAACTGTTTGATAAAATATGGGATTTTCTGTCCTAACTCTCTCTCTCTCTCTCTCTCTCTCTCTCTCTCTCTCTCTCTCTCTCTCCCTCCCCCCCTTGCCATGTCTTTGAGGAGCGCAGTAATAGTCACTCAGTTTGAAGATAGCCAAATGTTTCTGTCTTTTGCTGTTATAATTCTGAAGAATGGAATTATTCTGACCCCAAGTTAAATTAAGTATCAAATAAAAGCATCCCCAAGTCTCCCCTTCTTCCTTTGTTCTGCGGGACATGGACGCCTAATAAGGAAAAAAGCCCCTGACTACAGTAACTCTCACTTGCTCTGGAAGCTTTTCCAGTGCCCTGTTCGTCTGGGCTCCCAGTGTCTTATCAGGGTTCTATTATGTTTGTCTCCCGTCAAACCTCTAATTGCCTTGTGCAATATTGTCCAGTCTTTATGCTGCTGCTGCTGCTGCTGCTGAAAAAGCTGGAGTCTATTTTGTCCAGTCTGTAATAAAGGAAATTTACGACCTTGACACAGGGATCTTCCCTGTCCCGGGTGAAGGAAAACTGAGACGTAAAACTGTTCGCCCTCTGCCCCCCCCTCCCCCAACCCTTTATGGTAGCTCTTGGGGGAGGATCCGACCATGAACGGATAGGTGCGCTAAAAGAAAAGGAGATGATTATTTCATTTATTATTTATTTTATTATAAGAATGATGATAGAAAGGAGGCATAGAAAATAAAGTCTGTTATCGGAGTAGAATCTTCCCTTGATTCCAAGGATCCCTTCCCCCTTCGAGAGCGATCGCCAAGGAACGCTGAGAGATCGCCCCATAGAATGGGGATCCCCGCAAGAACATCTCCTCGAGCCCCTCTAGGGCAGGGATGGGGGGGGGGGGTTGTTGGGCCCAGGGGCACCAGGATGCGGAGGCAGCAGTGTTGGGGGAGGGAAAGAGACTAGTGACAGGAAAAGGTTAGTGACTAGCGATCACATCTGGGGGGCAGGTGAAATCCTGACCCCCACGGGCAGAGAGAGGAGCCATTGGCAAAGCTGCCCTTGATGGTAAGCAGGTCCGGGTTGGGGCTGCCCCGCCGGCTCGCTTCGGAAATGCCGGTGACGAGGAGAGCCCGTCTCGCCCTAGCGGCCCAGAAGCCTTTGGCCCCGAGGCCTCCCCTCTCTCTCTGCCTGCTGGCCCGGCCGGCTTGGCTGAAGTTTTCATTCCCTCCCTCCCACAGTGGAGAACGGATCCCGGCGGATCCTGAGAAAAGGGGCTGGGGAGAGCAGATCGGGTCTGGCCGGAGGGGGCTTTGCAGCGCCCCCAGCCTCCGCACGTGCCCTTAGGGCGGCTGCAGAGCAAAGCCCCCAGGCCTCCAAAGCTAGTGGCGTCTCTGCGAGTTGCCATGGTTACCGCAGAGTTCCCTCTGTGGTCCGCCACCGACGGAACGAGGGCGTGGCGAGTTGGAGTTTAGCCCCTCCCCCCAATCTAGGATGCCCTGAAACGTGGCTCTTAAACCATCTCTCCCAAATGGGCTGGCCGGGTTGCTGTTACTGGGGTCACCGGCCAAAGCAACCCCATCGGCTTAAACGGGTCTAGGGAAAGGGCAGAGGAGAGCCCGGCCCAGTCTTGGACAGGGTGTGGACGTGGTGACTCCTGGGGGGATTGCTACCCGGGTTAGGAGGGAGAAACCATCTCCAGTAGTACAGAGAAGGCAGCTCCCAATTACTGGAGGGCCAAGAGGGTGCCCCAAGTTACACACCCGGACTTAGGGGCAGGCCCTCTAAGCCCGGGCCTTGGGCAGCATTTTTTTTGGGGGGGGGGGGCGGCGACAATCCTGGCGCTGGCTCTGCCCTGCTCCGTTTTTGTTTTCTCCTTGCACAAGAGCAAAGTCTGCTGCCGGGGTCCCCATCCTTCACCTGCCTCTGCATTCTGCCTGCTAGTAGTGCTGCAGCAGCAGTGGGACACAGATAAAGCTGTTTACAAATAACTCCTCCCCAAGTGAGTGATCAGAAGGTTGTTGCCTTGTAAAGAAGGTTCTTCAAGATAGCATCCAACATTCTCACAACCGGGGTGTGCATGCTCAGCTCGACCTATTCAAATAACAGATCAGAGCTCATCTAGTATAAAAAACACTCTCCCCCTCAGAAACAGAATAACAGTTCCTTCCAACCCTTTCTAAGGATATAAGAAACAATTCCATGCAGGACTGGAGGGTGGGTGTTGTGAGAATGTTGGACCCATTTCGAAGAATCTTGTTTGCAAGGCAGCAACCTTCTGTTCTTTGAATGGTTCCTCGCATGCCCTTTTTGCATGGCTCCACTGGATGTGGGTGGGGTCCATGGGTGCGCTGGTGTGTGGGCGGGGTGTGCTCATGACTGCACACACATCCCCACTCATCCACAACCATGGAGTAACCTCCATTTCCCCCGGTTGCTCCATGCGTGGGGACAAGCTGGGGGTGGGGGTGTGAGTGGGATGCGTGTTAGGCAGGCGCATGCACACACTCCTAGTCACCGCAGGTGTCTGTGCCGTGTCATTCACACAGAGCTCCCCCACCCATGAACATGCAACATGGGGGACGGGGCTTGGCTTGGGGGCAGAAGCCTGAGAAGGGCCTAGGGGCGCAAAATTCCTATGTCTGACCCTGTCCCCAATATTTGCAAAACAACAATAGCCAAGAAGCCAGAATCATCCCAGACTGCAGTTCATTCTGCCTCTCCCTGTCCCTCCACTGGCTAGCCTCCTTTTTCTGGTCATCTGGCACCAACTCTCTTGGCCTCTTCCCAATTACTGGATCTGGCCCAGGGATAGAGTCCCTCCCCTCAAGCACTGAAGTTCAGTGGGAGGGAGCATGCACTCAAGTAGAGCCTGAGAGCTATATTGGTCCATGGCACAGAGAGAGAGAGAGAGAGAGAGAGAGAGAGAGAGAGAGAGAGAGAGAGAGGGGTGGGGATCTGGACCTTCCTCTTCCTGAAGCACTCCCAGCTCCAATGTTATCCAACCCATGGAGCTGCTTGCCCTAATTTTCACAGTGACCTCCGGACAACAGGTGGGAAAAGGCTCCCAACCCTGCAAATGTGTCTGACATTGGCAAAGCAATCAGGACACTTGTTCTGAGAATGCCTATTCAATGAACTCTTATCTAAAAGGCATTGCCTTGCCAGTCAATCACTTCGGCTCTTTGAGACCTTTGCAATGGGAATGTATGCAGTCTGCGAAGGGTGCAGTGGAGGGCTCAAAGGACCGGACTGAGCCTTCCTGCCTTAACTATTCTAGAGAATGTGATTGCCATACCTGCCTTTAGTTCTACAACCTACGAGAGACCACATTCCTGCTCTCCCCTCTCTCTCCAGACTCTCTTTACATCCAGGAGGGCATAGGTATTTCCTAGAGATTATCCTCCCCTTCTGCAAACTCAGCCTGGTTGTCGTAGAATCATGTCTGAAGTGCTGGAGCCTTAGAGATTCTCCCTTCAGTCCCCTTCGCTCAGTATAGAAGGCCTGGGTTGGCTGAGGTTGCATGACAGGACAAAGGATAGGGAATGTGAAGCACAAGCATGCCTGATCAGGTAGCACTGTCATCTTCTGCTTGTGCCTCACACTCCTTGTCCCTTCCCCTGTTCTGCCCTGTCCACCGCTCCTCCAGGATGTAAACAGTTCTGGAAATGGGAAAGGGGAGGGAGAGACAGGGTTCTGGGGGCACAACCAAGATTGTCTTAAGGCAGATGCCCTGATCTATTCTGGCTGCATCCCAGCACCCAGGATCAGGAGGATGGGGTCTCTGCAATGACTCCAGCCCCCAGCACCAAGTGGCAAATCCTCAGCAAACACACACACAGGCAGGAAGCCCACTTAACAATGGGTAAAAACAGATGTGACTTTGACCTGCTGTGGCCCAGGCTCTGCCAGCAGGCGTAAACACCCACTGCAGTAGAGAAGGCCTTCCACAGACTCAGTGGGAATTAAACCAGCATGCTCAGGAGGTTGGTGGTGGTGATGGTGGAGAGGGTTGTATCATGTATCAGTCCCATGGGTCCATCCCCCCCCTCCTTGGGTCCATGCAGTGCTTGTTATAAAAAAGTATTTCTGGATCCCAAGCCTGCCCCAGAAAACACGCCTCCTACCTCAGAAGCCACACCTCCCAGCAGGGCTAGCACTAACATAGAGGTAGCACAGGTAGCTGCCTAGGGCAGCAAGTTGTAGGTGGTGGTAAAAACAGCAGCCACTCCTGCTGCCAGTAAGCTCTGCAACTGGATTCGGGGTGGAAAAGGCAGGGGAGGCTGTGGCTACCTAGGGTGGCAAAACTCCTTGCGCTGTTCTTGTCTCCCAGCCCAGCCCTTGCCAGAGCACCGTTCCGCACCTCATTCTGCATAGGCGCAGGCCCTGGCAACCATTTTGCACATGCGTAGAGCCATCTTTGAGGGTTCTTGAGAATCTCGTAAGATTCTTGAAACCCTAAAACTGGCCCACACATGTGCAAATGGCTGCCGGGGCCCACACATGCGCGGAATGGACAAGGCAGAAATTTTGCTTATGCACAGTGCCAGGTTTTTGCCACATCAGATCTTGCACAAGAATGGCCCGAGAAGTTCTCGATCCATTCTCATTCTCACAAATCTCGGCGAGAAGCTCTTTCTCCCTGAGATTATGCGAGAACACAAGGGCAAGTTTCAGCCCTACTCTCTAAAGCCGAATGTAAAACAGAAGTTCCTGTGATTTAATAATTCTATATGACGACCAGTGCAAGGGTAGGGCGAAAGGTCATTAATGAAACCAAATAAACAATCAAAGGTTTTTTTCCAATCTTTCATTTCCCACCCTGAAATGGGCAATATCAATCTTTTCCTGGTCTTTCCTAACTGGCACTGTGCATAAGGAAAATGGCCACCTTAGCCATTCTGGTCTTTCCCAGAATGCATACATCTACTGGTTTCCTTGGTTTCAGCCGCCCTCTCCCTTAAACATTCCTTCGTTTCAGCCCCCCTCCCCCTTAAATTTAATTGCCGGGGCTGAGCCCTGGCAATCCCCTCTCCCTTCCCCACAAATTAAGCTCTGGTGCATGCCTTCATCCCCATGCCGTTTTTCAGGAGCACTCCTTCAGTCCTTAAGGGTCGATAGGGATTGATCTTGGAGCCTCATCCAGCAATTGGAAAGGGGGACACTAAAACCCAGCAGTGGGCCATATTTGGTCCATGGGCCAGGGATCCTTTAGTCTGCTCTGCATCTTTAACCGTGGATTTCCTCCACTTGATGTTATTACTTTTTGTCTAGGAATATTGTCATAAACGCACTAGGCTGAAAAGTAGTTTGAGAGAGAGAAGGCTCTGCAAGGCTATCTGACAATTTAGGAATCACATGGCCAAGACCTCCAAGTCCTGTTAATCAAAAGCTAGGGGGAGTTGTCAGCTTTCTTTGTTGTTTGCCTCTTTTGCATTTTAATCAAAAAAGGAGGAGGTTTAAACTGCACTGTGAGCCATTTGACGAAACTAATAGTTGTAGCTGAGGAATAAGCAAAGGTATGAAACATGGATACGTGACCTTTTTTATGAAGCTGGAACTCCTATCTTTTTCCACTGAAGGGGTAAAGAAGCAAGGCCTGGTTGATAGGGGAGAAACAGCAAAACTAAAGGAAGACGGGGCTCAGTGAGGATTGCTAGATGGCGGTATTTTAAGGGACATCCTTTAATTTGAGACCTCTCCAGCGCCATAGGCCTCCAGGGTACAGAACTTCACATCACTAGAGCAACCCTTATCTCCTGCAACACTAGGAATAACCACACTCTCTTCTCTTCATCACCACAAAGTGCCACTCCAGGACTTGCTATGTAAATATTGGGGATGGATGGGAGACACTTTCCCCCTCTGTATTGTTGGCCCTTGATGAAGTCCAGACATATAGGACTGTTTCCAGATCTCCCTCACACCCCCAGTGTCTTCTCCTGCAGTGCACGCCAAACCACCTCTGGGACGCTAACAGAGCCTGGAAAATGGGAAGGAAGGGGGGAGGCTAGAGGGAACAACTACTGGGGTGTGTGTGTTGGGGACCCTTCTTCTCTGGGGCATGAAGGTCCAGAATCAACAAGGAGGAACCATCCTCCACTGGGGGAATTTGTCCTCTCTGTCTATTACCCCCCTTTTTATGCCCCTGCCAGCTAGTCGACTCTGGGGCAAAGTTCCCAGGTGGGGTTACCCTTTCTCTGGCTCAGGCATTCAGTGACGGGTAGTGGATGGGTCTCTTTTTCTGTTTGGGGGCTATGGAGTATTTGGGTTTCACCTGGTTTATATTTTGTTATTTATCTTATGGTTTTATTGTATTATATATTTTTATATTGTGTAATGTATTGTACACCGCTCTGAGTGCCATGAGGCAGGAGGGAGTGGGTTACATATGATGGTATAAATAAATAAATAAATAAATAAATAAATCTGGCAGTTACTGGTCTATTCAGAGGAAGAAAGAGAGGTCAAATCCCCCACCTCATAGTCCTGTAGCCACATTATTTATTGACACCCCAGCCTTCGCTTCCTGACATTTCAAAGCCTCAAAAGCCAATAGTTCCAGGTTATACTTTTAAAGGCTCATATAATCTCAAAAATCATGGCTTCAAAGTCAATGCTGAATTCCTAAAGCTTCTGTTCATAGTTATACAGATCTAGCAAGATTAGGAAGACACCTACATCTGCACCAAATATTAAAAATAGAAAACAGGATTATTATTATTATTATTATTTTGAGAGTTTAGACCTTTAAAGCCCTGAACAGCTTGGGACCCACTTATCTGGAAGATTCTCTGGCCTACCATGTCCCACTGCAGCCTCTGTGGTCGGCTGGGGATGTCCGTCTGGTGGTATCAGTTTTTAACTTAGTCTGTACGACAAGGAAGGCTTTCTTGGCTGCAGCTGTACAGCTGTGCAACTCCGTCTCCCAGGAGGTTTGTTTATGTCCGGGCTTGAGCGCCTTTCAGAGGCAGTGTAAACCAGCCTTATTCACAAGGGTGTTTGGCAGTGGGGGCTAAGGTAGGCAGGGAGCTGTTGAGGATAAGCGTGAGTTGGGAGGTAGGGGGGACTGAGGTGGAGAGGGGTTGGGGGGATGGTGTGTTGGGGTGTGGTCTATTTTATGTTTTTGTATTTATGGATTGTGTTTTATATGTGTATTTTTAATATTGTACGTCACTCTGAACTTGACACTATGATTTCCATTTTGGTCCCATAATGTCAACATCTTCTACCAATTTTCTGAAGTTTTTTATTGGTTGGAAGGGCGGGGCAAGACATGTATTATCAGAATGAATAATGAATAATGAATAATTAAGTTGGTAGTTCGACCATGACCAACAGGTCACTGGGCCAAGTCTACCATGGCACCTAGAAAGCCAGAAACTTATGTTATTCTGGCTGCCCAAAGGAGAGTCAAAAATATTTTCAGCCAATGTTCAGAACCTCAAGGCCTTTCACGGACCTGGCTGGTATCAGTCCATTGACTGTCAGCATTACTGACAATATGACAGAGTTTCAGAAACTGGGACTCCTGAGTCCAAGGAGGGCCACTCTATATACAGATAGGATCATGACCCCAATCTTTATTACTGTCTGAGACCAGGGCAGAGATGGAAGTACGTAACTGCAGAAACAGGTATACTGGGCCCACTGAATTTCTGGTACCTGAATCGACTTGACAATATTCGGTACTGATCAGTGACCTGATTTGTGTACCCAGTGTCCCAGAATGTTGACTTTCATTTCGGTCCCATTATGTCAACGTCTTCTATCAATTTTCTGAAGTTTTTAATTGATTTATCCACTTCCAGCACCTATTTATTGATTTTTCCATCCCAGAAAATCAACTTACGATCCTGCAAAACTGACTATAGTGCTGATTTGTTAAAAAAATTCCATCCTGATTTGTCAATTTTCTATCCCAGTATACTGATTGGTAATCAGAAAATTGGTACCGGGAATTACTGATTTTTCTGGTATCTGGGTACCCAATTGGTACCTGAAAATGTGGGTATTACCCATGGGTACTAAATTAAGCACCTGTTTCAGCTCTAGGCCAGTGTCTCAAAACAGGGTCACATGGGCAAAAGGTTTGGCAATCATTGGGTTATGATGGCCCTTTTGAGAGACCAGATCTCTATCCCCATACCTGCCAGTGCCTGGTATTATCCAAATTTCTCTGCAATAGACCTCTCTGTAAGTTGCCATTTGACAGGACTGCGGTGTCAACTAATAACATCCCCCCCTCCCATTTTATGTACCACTGCTACATTGGAACAAGTGTGTGCTCAGGACTAGTCCCTGAATAGTTTAAAAATAGAGTTGGATAAATTTATGACACACAACTTTTGAGGAGCTTTCAATTTGATGCTACAGGAAGAAATCTTTTATTCCCTCCCCCAGAATACTCCCCCTCCCCTTCTTCCTGAAACATCAAAGTTGTCTGAAAATGGAGGCAGGTGGGTCTGCTGCCTGGGGGCTATAACTCTGTGTCAGGTGCCTGACTGGTGGGACTTGCACACGTGCTCAGGGTGTAACTGACTACCATATTTGGGGTCAGGAAGGAATTTGCCCTTGGCAGTTGACTCAGAGGGTTCTCCCACCCCTTCCCCTGCAGCAAGATTCTGGTTTACGGCAATGGATTTTAATTTTTTTTAATAGGATTGTTCCCTGTTATTTCCGGCATCAGTGTGCTCTGGTCAGTCCCAATCTCTCTTTGTGGCAGATTTTTGTTATTGACTCTGCTTCTTGTTAGATAGCCTTTTCTGTGTGGGGAGCTGGGGTGTGGTGAATCCTACATCAGAGCAGGAGGCTGGACTAGATGACTCTTTAGGTTACTTGCAGCTCTGTGACTCTGTGATGACTCCATGATAATATCCTCCCCACAGTATAACTGGGTATTTTCATTTATAGATACCAGTAGGGGATACCTGTACATACACTATTATTAATTATAATTATTATTACTACCAAAAATAATAATCTGGCAATTAATAAGCAAATCCGGTTTTATTTTCTCCTTTCCTCCAACTAATGTTACGAATAATTATCATATTGGAAACCTATTTTCTCACCATTTTTAATACGTGGCGCAGATGGAGGAGCCTTCCTAATCCTGCTAGATCTGAATAAATAGCTATGAAGAGACTTGGGGTGGTGTCCGTTTTGGGCGCCCTCTAGCGACCGATTTGGCCTTTCAGGTTTGCTAGCCTCCTCAGCCACGTACGTTCCCAGAACGGCCCTGGTAATTGCACAATAAGGGTGGGACTTTGGCACACGTCGTCCCCAAGGTCGATGGAGCTAGCCCACTAAGAATGCTCCCCCACCTGCCCCTCCATCCCCACACCCCACCTTAGAGCCCCACTCTAAAAGCCTGACCCGTGCATCAGCAACAAAAAAGTCCCCCTTTCCCCTCCCTGCCCCTGACTTTGTTCTTTTGATTTTTTATAGATCAAAGGCAGAGGAGAGAGGGAGGAATTGGCAGGCGCAGATAGACATTGTTCTAGTGACAGGCCCAGGGTCCCGCCAGGAGAATGGCTGCTCCATCGGAAGTGGCTGCGTGGCAGAGAGGGAGCCTCTACTTCTCAAGCCCCTCGCTAGGCATTGTCTGTGGGGCTGACGCGGCTGCCATACAGTAGGGTTTCCATGGCAACGCAACCTGCTGCTGCTGCTCCTGCCCCCCCCCCCCCCCNCCCCCCCTCCCTCTCTCTCCCAAAGTTGCAGGCGCTGAAAGGCAGCTGAAGTGACTGGGCTTAAAGAGCGAGCGAATAAACAATATTTTGATTCATTGGGAGAGGAGAGCGAGGTCTCAGCCCCCCCGCCCCTCCCCAGCCCCATGAATGCTGGCATTGTCCCCTGCTTTTCTGAATCTGATTCACCATATCATAACCCCTAGGAGGAAGAAAACATCAATATCCCGGAGGAATGGAGATGTTTCTATGGAAAACCGAGGAATTTTAGTCCATAACAGATCTGGTGTAAAAATCAAAGAGATCAAAGGCGGCGCTCCCAGGAGTGGGGATGCGGCTCTGAATTAAAGATGGACGATGCAGACTACAAAGTGCTACCCTTCCCCCTTCTTTATTCATGGCCCGGCTTTCTATTTCAAGGGAGGCGCTGTCCCAACATCATATCTGAGGGAAGACAGTGGAGAGGGACAATGCCTGCCCAGGGGATGAGAGGCCTAGCCAACAATCTGCCTGCCCAGGGGACAGGGCTGCCTCCCCTCCCAACCTGAGTGCACCCCCCACCCCTTCCAGGCCATAATCACTCCTACATTCCACTTCGTGTGGGGACCCATGAACAGACAGGGCCTCCAAGTGCAGAGGGCTTGGTATGAAATGGGTGTCACAACAAACCCCAAGCTGACAGTGCTACCCTGCTCCTCAGCATATACATGTGTCTGCCAGTGCCACACAGCCCCACACCACCAATCCCAGGCTGGCAATGATGCCTGCCCCACAACTCCAATCAACCCTCCCCCACAACTCCAAAGTTCCCTCCAAACCTCCCCCTGTCTTTAGATTGTAAGCTCTCGGGCAGGGACCATGTGTCTTGTTTTTTGTAAAGTGCCAGGTACATCGCTGTCGCTATATAAATGCTAATGCTAATAATGCTAATAATGCTAATGCTAATGCTAATAATAATAATAATAATAATAATAATAATAATAATAATAATAATAATAATAATAATTATTATTATTATATAGCACCAGCGATGTACCTGGTGCTTTACAAAAAATAAGATAGACATGGTCCCTGCCCGAGAGCTTACAATCTAAAGACGGGGAGGGGAACCAGAGAAGGGGGAACAGAGGGAGAGACAAGGGATGTGACACTTATGAAGATGCGAGAACTCAGGTACATGTTCTTGGCTTGGTTACAGTACATTGGGAGTTTGCAGGTAACAGGTGGGGGATAATCCTGGGTAGGGATGATTAGCAGGAATTAGGAAGAGCGGAGCAGAAGAGGTGGGTTTTGAAGAGGAACTTGAAGGTGTGGAGGGTGGGGGCAAGGCGGATGAGGGCAGGGAGGGAATTCCAGACGTGCGGGGCAGCAAGCGAGAAGGTACGAAGGTGGTTGGGGGAGCAGGGAAATCGTGGGAGGGTGAGGGAGGGGATGGAAGAGAAGCTGAGTGCTCAAACAGGGGTTTGGAGGGAGATCAGGGCAGAGAGGTATGAGGGAGCAAGGTTGTGAAGGGCTTTGTAAGTGATGACAAGGAGCTTGTGCAGAATACGCTCAGGAAGAGGGAGCCAGTGGAGAGTGGAGAGGAGAGGCTGAACATGGTCAAAGCGACGGGCAAGGTGGATGATCCTGGCAGCAGAGTTTTGAACAGAGATGAGGGATGAAAGGTGACAGCAGGGAAGGCCAGCAAGGAGGAGGTTACAGTAGTTGAGGCGTGAGATGACTAGGGCGTGGATGAGAGTTTTGGCAGAGACAGACAGAAAAAGGCAGATCTTAGCTATGTTGTGGAGGGAGAAGCAGCAGGATTTGGCGACAGAGTCAATGTAGGGTTTGAAGGTAAGGTGCAAGTCGAAAATGAAGCCCAAGCTATGGTCTTGGGGGACAGGGAGGATGGAGACCCCATCAGTGTCAATTGACAGGGAAGAGGCAGAGGAAGGATTGGGAAGAAAGATAAGGAGTTCAGTTTTCGCCATGTTCAGTTTGAGTTGGCATTGAGACAACCAGGCGGAGATATCAGAGAGACAGTTGGTGAGACGAGCTTGAACAGAGGGGAGAGGGAAGGAGTGGAGAGATAGAGTTGAGTGCCATCAATGTATAGGTAGTACTGGAACCCGTGGGAGGCAATGAGTTTGCCTAGGGATTGGGTGTAGATTGAGAAGAGGAGAGGGCCAAGGACAGAGTCTTGGGGAACCCCAACTGAGAGGGGTAGGGAGGAGGAGGGGGAGGAGTTAGGAAGAGATACATTGAAGGAGCGGTCAGAAAGGTAGGAGGAGAACCAGTCGAGGACAGTGTCCTGGAATCCAAGGGAGTGAAGCAATAAAGTTGAGTGCTGCCCTGCCCCTTAACCCTTAACTCCAGGCTTGCAGTCCCTCAATCCCAAACCCCTGGCTGGCAGGGTCTCCCTGTCCCTCAATCCCAAACCCCTGGCTGGCAGTGCTGCACTGTCCCATATCAGACTGGCATAGCAGTGCCACCCTACGCACAACCCCAAAGCCCAGGCTGGCAGTGACACCCTGTGTCTCAACTTCTGACCTTGGTGGTGGCACCGTTAGTGTGCTGAAGCTGACAAAGGGGTTCTTTGCTGCCCTCATAGCATCTGCAAACTCTTGTCCAGCAGAGCTTTTCCGGGTGGTGAGGGGGCTTGTCTACCTGGCCTCCCTCCACCTGGAACTGGAATTTTCCAGTGCCCACTGTGACATGTTTGTTGATTACTTCAAGGATAAAATTGTTCATATTCACTATGACTTCAATGCTGCGCTTATTACAATAGAAGAGTCAGAGGTTATGGAAGCCCTGTCATGTCTGTTTTTGTGGGATCAGTTTCAGTGGGTATTGACCGCTGATGCGGAGGATGTTCTTGATTCAGTCACAGTCACTTCTTGCGAACTGGACCCATGTCCGTCCTGGCTGGTCAAGGCCAGCTGGGAAACACTGAGGCTGTTGCTGGTGGGGGTGGTCAATGCCTCCCTTAGGGAGGGCAGAGTGCTGGGCTACCTCAAGGAGGCGATGGTGCAGCCTCTGATCAAGAAATCATCACTTGACATTGGCTCCCTTGCCAGCTATCGGCTAGTCTCTAACCTTCCCTTTTTAGGGAAGGTTATTGAATGGGTTGTGGCTTAGCAGTTACAGGAGCATCTGGACCACATTGGTTTTCTGGATCCGTTGCAGTTCAGCTTTTGTCCGGGTTATGGCACTGAGACTGTGCACGTGGCCTTTGTCAATGACCTCCGTTGTGAATTGGATCAGAGTTGGTTGACCTTTCTGGTTCTGTTAGATCTGTTGGCTGATTTTGATACCATTGACCACGAGATGTTGGTGACTCACATGCGGGACCATGTCAGGGTGAGTGGGACTGTTCTTGAATGGTTCTGTTATTTCCTAGCTGGAAGAACAACTCAGTGAGTGGTGCTGCGGGACTGCTCTTCGTCTCCCTGGGACCTTTCGCCTGCAAGGTTCTATTCTATTCCCTCTCCTATTCAACATGTATATGTAGCTGCTGGGCAAGGTCGTGAGAGGGTTTGTTCAATACATTGATGACACCCAACTCTACCTCTCCTTTTCATCTGAACCAGACCTGATACTCTCAGTGCTTACTCAGTGTTTGACAGCTGTGGGAGACTGGATAAGGGTGAGCTGTCTGAAGCTGAATCCCGACAAGATGGAGGTGATACTAGCGAGGAGGGTGGTGGCATTGGTGTCCCTCCTCATTGATGGGGTTTTCCCTCCACTGGTCCCTCAGGTTCGTAGTCTGGAACTGCTCCGATTCCCAACTCCACCTGGATGCTCAGGTGGAGGTGGTGGCAGTTGCATCTGGTGCAGCGACTTCAGCTATATGTCTTGGACTCTGACCTGGCCACTATCATCTATGCTTTCATCACCTCAAGACTAGACTATTGTAATGTGCTCTACGCAGGGCTACCCATGGTGATGGCTCAGAGACTGAAGCTAGTGCACATGCAGCCCTTGGGGGAGGTCGTGAGAGGGTTCGGGGTGCGGTGTCACCAATATGCTGATGATGCTCAGCTGTACCTCTCTTTTTCAACTGACCCAGACCTGGCTGTCTCGTTGCTATCCCAGTGTTTGGAGGCCGTGGCGGAATGGATGTGGCAGAGCAGACAGAAGCCCAACCCCGATAAGATGGAGGTGATGTTGGTGGGGAGAGTGAGGGAGGTAGTGGCCCCCCTGATTGGGGGGGTTCGCCCTCCTATAGCTTAGCAGGTCCGGAGTCTGGGGGTGATATTGGATGTGGACCTTCGCCTGGAGCAGCAGGTGGAGGCAGTCGCTAAGGCTGCCTTCCGCCAGTTGTATCTGGTGTGTAGGCTGCGTCTGTTCGTCTCTGGCCCGGACCTGGCCTCCCTTATCCATGCCTTCATCACCTTGAGGCTGGACTACTGCAATGCGCTCTACATGGGGCTTCCCTTGTTCCTGGTTCAGAGGCTGCAGCTAGTGCAGAATGCGGCAGCCCATCTACTNTTTTGAACAGAGATGAGGGATGAAAGGTGACAGCAGGGAAGGCCAGCAAGGAGGAGGTTACAGTAGTTGAGGCGTGAGATGACTAGGGCGTGGATGAGAGTTTTGGCAGAGACAGACAGAAAAAGGCAGATCTTAGCTATGTTGTGGAGGGAGAAGCAGCAGGATTTGGCGACAGAGTCAATGTAGGGTTTGAAGGTAAGGTGCAAGTCGAAAATGAAGCCCAAGCTATGGTCTTGGGGGACAGGGAGGATGGAGACCCCATCAGTGTCAATTGACAGGGAAGAGGCAGAGGAAGGATTGGGAAGAAAGATAAGGAGTTCAGTTTTCGCCATGTTCAGTTTGAGTTGGCATTGAGACAACCAGGCGGAGATATCAGAGAGACAGTTGGTGAGACGAGCTTGAACAGAGGGGAGAGGGAAGGAGTGGAGAGATAGAGTTGAGTGCCATCAATGTATAGGTAGTACTGGAACCCGTGGGAGGCAATGAGTTTGCCTAGGGATTGGGTGTAGATTGAGAAGAGGAGAGGGCCAAGGACAGAGTCTTGGGGAACCCCAACTGAGAGGGGTAGGGAGGAGGAGGGGGAGGAGTTAGGAAGAGATACATTGAAGGAGCGGTCAGAAAGGTAGGAGGAGAACCAGTCGAGGACAGTGTCCTGGAATCCAAGGGAGTGAAGCAATAAAGTTGAGTGCTGCCCTGCCCCTTAACCCTTAACTCCAGGCTTGCAGTCCCTCAATCCCAAACCCCTGGCTGGCAGGGTCTCCCTGTCCCTCAATCCCAAACCCCTGGCTGGCAGTGCTGCACTGTCCCATATCAGACTGGCATAGCAGTGCCACCCTACGCACAACCCCAAAGCCCAGGCTGGCAGTGACACCCTGTGTCTCAACTTCTGACCTTGGTGGTGGCACCGTTAGTGTGCTGAAGCTGACAAAGGGGTTCTTTGCTGCCCTCATAGCATCTGCAAACTCTTGTCCAGCAGAGCTTTTCCGGGTGGTGAGGGGGCTTGTCTACCTGGCCTCCCTCCACCTGGAACTGGAATTTTCCAGTGCCCACTGTGACATGTTTGTTGATTACTTCAAGGATAAAATTGTTCATATTCACTATGACTTCAATGCTGCGCTTATTACAATAGAAGAGTCAGAGGTTATGGAAGCCCTGTCATGTCTGTTTTTGTGGGATCAGTTTCAGTGGGTATTGACCGCTGATGCGGAGGATGTTCTTGATTCAGTCACAGTCACTTCTTGCGAACTGGACCCATGTCCGTCCTGGCTGGTCAAGGCCAGCTGGGAAACACTGAGGCTGTTGCTGGTGGGGGTGGTCAATGCCTCCCTTAGGGAGGGCAGAGTGCTGGGCTACCTCAAGGAGGCGATGGTGCAGCCTCTGATCAAGAAATCATCACTTGACATTGGCTCCCTTGCCAGCTATCGGCTAGTCTCTAACCTTCCCTTTTTAGGGAAGGTTATTGAATGGGTTGTGGCTTAGCAGTTACAGGAGCATCTGGACCACATTGGTTTTCTGGATCCGTTGCAGTTCAGCTTTTGTCCGGGTTATGGCACTGAGACTGTGCACGTGGCCTTTGTCAATGACCTCCGTTGTGAATTGGATCAGAGTTGGTTGACCTTTCTGGTTCTGTTAGATCTGTTGGCTGATTTTGATACCATTGACCACGAGATGTTGGTGACTCACATGCGGGACCATGTCAGGGTGAGTGGGACTGTTCTTGAATGGTTCTGTTATTTCCTAGCTGGAAGAACAACTCAGTGAGTGGTGCTGCGGGACTGCTCTTCGTCTCCCTGGGACCTTTCGCCTGCAAGGTTCTATTCTATTCCCTCTCCTATTCAACATGTATATGTAGCTGCTGGGCAAGGTCGTGAGAGGGTTTGTTCAATACATTGATGACACCCAACTCTACCTCTCCTTTTCATCTGAACCAGACCTGATACTCTCAGTGCTTACTCAGTGTTTGACAGCTGTGGGAGACTGGATAAGGGTGAGCTGTCTGAAGCTGAATCCCGACAAGATGGAGGTGATACTAGCGAGGAGGGTGGTGGCATTGGTGTCCCTCCTCATTGATGGGGTTTTCCCTCCACTGGTCCCTCAGGTTCGTAGTCTGGAACTGCTCCGATTCCCAACTCCACCTGGATGCTCAGGTGGAGGTGGTGGCAGTTGCATCTGGTGCAGCGACTTCAGCTATATGTCTTGGACTCTGACCTGGCCACTATCATCTATGCTTTCATCACCTCAAGACTAGACTATTGTAATGTGCTCTAAGCAGGGCTACCCATGGTGATGGCTCAGAGACTGAAGCTAGTGCACATGCAGCCCTTGGGGGAGGTCGTGAGAGGGTTCGGGGTGCGGTGTCACCAATATGCTGATGATGCTCAGCTGTACCTCTCTTTTTCAACTGACCCAGACCTGGCTGTCTCGTTGCTATCCCAGTGTTTGGAGGCCGTGGCGGAATGGATGTGGCAGAGCAGACAGAAGCCCAACCCCGATAAGATGGAGGTGATGTTGGTGGGGAGAGTGAGGGAGGTAGTGGCCCCCCTGATTGGGGGGGTTCGCCCTCCTATAGCTTAGCAGGTCCGGAGTCTGGGGGTGATATTGGAAGCGGACCTTCGCCTGGAGCAGCAGGTGGAGGCAGTCGCTAAGGCTGCCTTCCGCCAGTTGTATCTGGTGTGTAGGCTGCGTCTGTTCGTCTCTGGCCCGGACCTGGCCTCCCTAATCCATGCCTTCATCACCTTGAGGCTGGACTACTGCAATGCGCTCTACATGGGGCTTCCCTTGTTCCTGGTTCAGAGGCTGCAGCTAGTGCAGAATGCGGCAGCCCATCTACTTACGGGAACGGGTCGTCGGGAGCACATTACACCTGTGCTCTGGACTCTGCACTGGTTGTCAATAGCGTGCCGAGCTAGGTTCAAGGTTTTGGTGTTGATCTATAAGGCCCTTCACGGTCTGGACCCCTCATACCTCAGGGACTGCCTCGCCCTCCACGCCCCAGAGCGGCTCCTTCCGTCAGCCGGGCGTGCCTTCCTGGAGGTTCCCCGTGAAAAGCGGAGGGGGGGCCACAATGGAGAGGGCATTCTCGGTGGCCGGGCCGCACCTTTGAAACTCCCTTCCGGCGGAAGCCTGTCTGGCCCCAAGCCTGTTGACATTCTGGTTGTGCTGTAAAACCTGGCTGTTCGCCCAGGCCTTTAGGGTGGGGGTGGGGGGTGGGGTGGGGTTAGGGTTTTTATCTCCCCTACCCTGTTTTAATGTTAAATTGTATCCCGGGGTCCTGTTTTAAACATTTAAATTGTTTTGATATTTTAAATTGTTTTATATTTGTTTTTATATGTATTTTTTATTATTCTTGGAAGCCATCCCGAGCTGTTCTCAGGAGGGGCGGGGTATAAATCTAGAAAATAAATAAATAAATAAATAAATAAATAAATGTGACGGTCCGTCTCCTTATGGGGATGGATCACCGTGAGCACATTACACCAGTGCTCCATTCTTTGCACTGGTTGCCTATAGTCTTCCAGGCCTGATTCAAGGTGTTGGTGCTTACCTATAAAGCCCTATATGGCCTAGGCCCTACCTACCTGTGGAACCGCCTCACTCCCTGGGCTCTGGATCGACCCCTGCGGTCAGCCAGGAGCACCTTTCTTGAAGTCCTGTGAGTATCTTGAGGGGGCGGCTATGGAGAGGGCATTCTTGGTGGCCGCACCAAGACTGTGGAACTCCCTTCTGTCAGAGGCCTAGGTGGTCCCAGTCCTCTCCTCCGTTCAACGTCAATGTAAGATCTGGTTCTTCCTCCAGGCTTTTGGTGAGGGAGATAGGTAAGGGGTGGGAGGTTGAGGGTTAAGGACGGAAGGGCTCTTCTTTGTATTCCTTTGTATTTGTTGTGCTCCACCATGTGGATTTTAAATGGTATTTTATGATATATATTTTTTGAATTTATTGTAATTTATATTGTTGTATTTTATGTATTTTTAAATTTATAATTTGTTAGCTGCCCAAAGCTGCTGTTAACAGGAGAGTGCGGGATATATATAATAACCTATTGGCAGTGCCACCATGTCCCTTACTCTAAAGCTCAAACTGGCAGTACCACCATGCCCCACTACCCATAACTGAAGTCTGGCAGTGCTGCCCTACCCCAGACATAGCAGTGTCACCCTGTCCCTCAACACCAAACTTCAGACTGGCACTGCCAACCTGTCCCCTCTGTTGTAAAGAGCCCCAAGGTTTCTTGCTATGTTTTCTATGTCCTGTCAACATCACTGAATAAAGTCCAGGGCAAGGTGGGTGTTTCCCCCGCCTTACAAACCCCTCCTGCCCAGAACAGGCAGATCTGATCCCAGTTCCCCTCAGTAAGAGCCCTATTTTGATTGATCTTGTAGGACAGGCTCAACAGCAGGAGGAGACACTATAGGTTCCCTCGGGCTGATCCCAAGCTCTGCAAGGAAGCTCCTTGCAAATCTCTCTGTCATGGTGCTTTCTGAGATAGAGGCAGCCCTTCCTTCTGTACACACAACCACAACAGCCCGCATGTCTCACACCAAGGTGCAAGGTTGGCCTTAAGCAGGGCCTGCAGGGCCATAGCCTGGGCCCAGAGGTTGGAGGGGTCCTTGCAGGGAGGTCAGTCCTTGTAGCCTCAGGTCCAGCACTCCTGTGGCTACAGGATGGTCTATTTCTGGGGAGCCCTCTCCCCACCCATGACTCTCAGCTCCCCAAGGTGGCTGCTTCCTGTCCCTTTCCCTCCATTTCAGTAAATCACCGATCCCTGAATCCTCTTGCTATGGGGTGTGTGTGTGTGTGCGTGTGCGTGTGCGTGTGTGTGTAAGGGAGAGAGCAAGCAAGCAAGCATGCATGTGTGTGTGCGCGCGTGTGTGTGCATTCATGTGTGGAAAAGTCTGTGTGTGCAAGTGCATGTGTGTGAAAACTTATGACGTCTTTGTTTCTTTTAAGTGAACAGCAGACTGCCAATCGTTAAAGGGGTGGGGCTATGGAGGGTGGGGCCATATTATTTTTGCTCTAGTCCCCACAACTTCTAAGGCTGGCTCTGCCAAGCCCCCTATCCAGGGTTGTCCTTAGAATTTGTGGGGCCCAGGGCGAAGATAAAATGAAGGGTCATAGAGTCACAAGGCTAGAAGGAATATCAAGGATCATCTAGTCCACCCCCCTGCACCACTGCAGGGCCTGCCACACCCCAACCATCCACACAGAGAAATCCCAACTATAGCCACAAACGGAGACTGGTGACCCCCTCCCCCTTGGGCACACCCTTTATGGGGCCCTAAAGGTAGTCATGTGTGGTGCCCTGCCCTGGTGAAGACAGGGGTCACTGCAGGCCCCCCAGAAAGATCAGGGCCTGGGTCACCTTGTGGTAAGGTTGGCCATACCCCTCGGTGTCAGTGTACAGCTGGATCTGGGCCTATGCCTAGCTAAAGCTTCTCGTATACATGTCTCTGTATATGGGTGTTTTTTAATGAGCAAGGCAGGTAGGGGGGTCCGTGTCTGTGGAGTGGTATGGCTACCCCAACCATGGAAACAGCCTCCGCACATCTGGCTGGCCCAGCACAGAACACTCCCAATTTTTCGGAGGCGCTCTGTGTGGAGCCATGAGTGGCTGCTGCGTGATCCATGGGAGCACTCCCCCCCCCCCACACCACCTTTACACAAGCAGTTGGATGTATGTTTGGGGGGGGGGGGGGGNAAAACACTCTGTATATCTGTGTGTGTGTCTAGGTCTATTTACTAGGGGTGTGCAGAAGGCACCTCATTCATTTTTGTTTACAAAAAAACCTTGATTTTGGGGTGTTTTTTTGTAAAGAACTCTACTGTTTTCATTTATTTTTCATTTATTATTATTATTATTATTATTATTATTATTATTATTATTATGCATGCACAAAATGGCCACTGGGGCCATTCTGTGCATGCATGGCCCCTTTCCAAAATGATGCAGATGCTGCTGGCACCATTTTAGAAAGCATCTTCTGGTGCTATTTTGGAAAAGGGCTGTACATGTACAGAACATTTTGCACAATCACAGTGATCGTTTTGATTTTTATTATTTTTATTAAATTAAATAAAAAAACGAAAATGAAAATGAATGAAATCAAATTAATGTTATTTGCTTATACATTCATTTTTGTTACGTTAGTTACAAAAATGAAAGGGGTTGCATTCGTTTTTGTAATTAATTAAAACAATACAAATTGCACACCCCTATAGGGGGTGGGGGGTGAAGTCAAAGTAACTAGGATTTCTCTATTATTGGACCAACTGTAGTTGGTTAGATTATGCAAGTCTTTGGGCCCTTCCTCAGCATGACACATACATATCTTTTATCTAGATGTAGATCTTTTGTGTCTATGGGTGTTTTTACACACATATTTCTCCTGCATGTTTGCTGTTACATCCTGAACTTTCTGTGCATCTAAATCACTCACCCCGATCTTTTAATTTCTGCATAGAACTTCTCCCAGAACTTTTGTGTGTAAAAAGTTCTCCTGGTAAACTGCTTTGCTCCAGGCAGCTGTGGTCATTTGATTTCCATGGCAGTCTGTCACGTCTACAGTTGCGGCTACTTTAGGCTGCCTCAGGGCAGTGTTTGTGTGACGAATGCATCCAGGAACTGCCTCAGGGCAGTGTGTGTGTGTCAAAAACGCATCCAGAACTTACTTGTGGACTTGTAAAGCCAGAAGATTAAAAAATCCGGAACTTTAAGGTGTGTGTAAAAATGCCCTATGTATGGATATGAAAGATCTCTATGACTAGGCTTATCTAAATGTTCTGTGTATATCTGCATCTCTTATCTCTCAATCTATTGCTCGGTATACATATGCAGATGAATAAAGACAGGACGCTTTTAGACGGACAGCAGCTCCACTTCTGCCTGTGCTGGCCCAGCTCGCTTCACCTCTGGGTTGACTGGTTAATGTAAAGGCACCCACCAGGTGTACAAAGTGGAGCAGGCACTGGCGGTACTCTGGAAGGGTCCAGAGCATGCTGCATGGAGCGGGCCAGCCAAATGTGGGTCAATGACTGAACATGGAGCTGCTGTCTGTTTGTCTGTTGGGGAGACCCACCATCAGTAGGGATGTGTGAATAGAATGCGATTCGGATGTTTTGACGTTTGGTTGTTTGGTTCGAAACCCGAGTTTGGGTTTGGTTGTTCGGTTCGATGGAGTTCAGTTCGTCCGAACATTCAAAAATAGCGCTATCCATACCGATACTGAATTCGAAGATTTTTTTTTGGTATCGGTATGATTTGGCCCAGAAACAACCCCTGGTCTCCACCCCTGGTGCCAGGAAGTCTGCTCCTCAGCTGCCTCCTCCTTCCAGTCATGTTTTCGCCACCCGAAGTCACATTTTCCCCACCCCTGAACTCATCCAAACTCACCCAAACATAACTGAACTGTTAGTCCAATTTCAAGTTTGGTTCGGATGTTCGGTTCGGACGTCCAAACAGACTGAGTTCAGTCCGAATGCCGAACATCCGAACCGCGTTTGCACTTCCCTAACAGAAAGTGCAGCTTCATGCCTGACCAGCCATTGCCTCAGTCAGCACAGTGGAGTTTCAGCTGACAGTCTAAAGCATCATGTAGCAGCCACAACTTTATGGTGCTCGGGGGGAGGGGAAGGTACTACACGGGCAGACCGCAGCCTAGGGACACCTGACGATCTGTCTAAAGTGAACCAAAGAGGAGTCGGAAGCCGGTGGGTGTGAGGGTGTGCCCCGCAGAGCAGCTCCAGGGGTGAGCAAGACATCCATAGAGACAGAGGTTTAGATATGCACATACATACAAGACATAGATCAAACATATAGATATAGATGCATACAGCTCGGTGTCTTTATGTATCTGGATTCCTATATCTGTCTCTTTGTATGTGCTGCCTGTCCTTTATCTGCTCTCCGGGTGTCTCTGTCTATCTTTTATGCATCTGAATTTCTGTGTCTTTTATGTATGTGTGTTATGTATGTTGGTTTCATAATCATCGTCTCAGTGGTGTATCTATTTCTTTGCCTGCCATTTATGTTTCTGCTCTATCATGTATCTGTATTCTCTGTGTATCCATCTATCTGTATTTCTGTCAGTCTTTTATGGATGTGTATTTCGGTCTATCTGTCTGTCCTGTCTCTCGATTTCTGTCTGTCATTCGTATTTCTGCGCTGTGTTTGTCTGTCTGTCTGTCTGTCTAGCACTGATTTTTACTCCACCCTGAACCCTGTGGAACTCCCCTCTCTTCTGGTAGATGGTCCCATGTCCTCCTTCTGCGAGGCCCGGGTCGCGTTGAGCGAGCTGTTCCGGCGAAGATTAATATTGGAGCACTCAATTAAGTTGTTTGGAAACAGAGACCGGCAAAGCGCTGGGCCCTGGATGTTACGGAGCGAGGCAATTAAAGTGGCTTGATAAGCATATGTATTAGCGCCCAGTGCAGCGCAGAGGTCAGAAGCAACACTAAGTAAACAGAGTTGCCAGGAGAGTGGCTCCTTTGTTGCGGGTGTGCAGCTGTCCAGCCTCCCATTGTCCGGGCTAAGGCTGGGGGCGCGCTCCCCGCTGCCCCCTCGCCAACTCAATGCACAAAGACAGATTGGCCCGTCGGTTCTGCATGCCTAGGCGCCGGGGCAGCGCCCTTGTCTTTCCGAGACGGAGCTCTCCAGTAACAAAGCGGAGCTGGAAACCAGCGCAGAATAGGGGAGGCCACGAGTCCCCAAGCGCCGTGTCACCGGACAAAAGGGGAGGAAATGGGAAATCCAAATCAACCCCAAAGCCAGAATTAGCTTGTTAAACAGAGGGGCTTTATGTCTGGGGAAAGCGGGGGGGGGGATCGGGAAGTGGAATAAGTGTCTGAGACCCCCACACTGACTGACTCCCTCAGTCAGGACGCGCGCGCGCTGGGGGGTTGGGGTGGGGTAATGGCTTATTTAAGGGGGCAGACAATTCTGGGGCTTAAAGGCATTTCAACTAAAGTTAGAGAGATTGGGGGGGGGGAGGGGTGAGGAGGAGCGCCAGGGTTTAAATGAGAAGAAATAGAAAAGAGAGAGGCTCCGTCAGAGAATCTCCCGGATTGACCAAGGACGATGTGGGGCATTTGTGGCAAAGGCAGGGATCCCCCCCTCCCCCGCGCACCCCCACGTCTGTTGCTTTAAGGAACAAGGGTCTAGCTATCCAAGCGGAAGCGATGCTTTTAAGGCAGGGTTCCTGACACCAAGCTGGCTTTGGGAGGCTGCAATCAGACTGGGGTGCCCCGCTTTTCAGGGGGTTGCAGCACTCTGAAAAGTTATCAGGAAAGCTGCCTCCTTGCTCTCACCTCCCCTGCCCACTGAAGGAGGTTATGCAAATTCCCCCGAGGCATCCCGAGCTCAGGCAAATCTCCCATTGACTTCAATCTCAGCTGCCCTCAGAAAAGGTTACAGGTTTGGATCCCAGAAGCGGAAAAATGACCCTTAAATCAATGTCTTATTGTTCCAACAGCTCCGTCCCCTGCACAGGGGCTAAAAGAAAGGAAACTCTTTGCCAAAAATGTTTGGAATCAAATTCTAACGAGTCCCTTGAATATAATAATCTTAGCTCTGTAGTCTCTGAGATTACCCTGTAGTGGGAAAGGCTGGATTGGAGGGGAAAACCCTGGTTATTAAGTTCTGAACAAACTTTATTTTATTTTAAAGTGTGATAGATAGATAGATAGATAGATAGATAGATAGATAGATAGATAGATAGATAACCGTTAAATAAATAGCCGAATTTTCTTATCGTTCAGATGAAGGTAAGTATTAAAGTGTTACATTCTTAATACCATTTTAAAATTCTATTTAGATCTGCCTTTGTTTTTTGTCACACCTCTCTTTCAAGAACTCTACTTATTAAGAAATCAGAAATAAAATAAATAATAATAATAATAATAATAATAATAATAATAATAATAATAAAAAAAATCCAGAGCAATAACCAGAGGCGAGGAAAGCATATTCTGGGTAGTGATGTAGCTCATGAGAAACTGCTTTCCGTGCCAGTTGTTGTAAATTCAGAGTACACAGGGAAGGCTGGGGAGCTGACTCAAATAATTGGAATCCATTCTAAGATGGAACAAGTGGGCTTCAATAGTGCCCCCGTTGGCAAAGGTGTCATTCGTACCTAAAAGCAAAAGGATAAAGTTTGACTGATAAATTCTGTCTCTCTTCCGTTTTGGCTTGTGTTTTTTTATTAAAGAGGAGGCTTCCCCCAGGCAACTGGCTAGGTCTGCTGTATATTAGTTTGTGGTGTCCCTCCTCCCAATCCGGGCTCCAGAGCCCCTTGACACAGGATCTACGAAGCCCCCTGCAACAAGTCCTAGGGAGAGCAGCCCAGCTTGCTTTTCAGATGTCTCTTTGACTTTGAAGTAGCCTCCAAGCACAGACTTTTAAAGCTGAACCAAGGTGATTGATAACCGGGCTCCCAAACCATCGCAATTTGGGTTCAAAAATGCTATGGCTTGGTTGCACAATAACCACCGGAAATTAAATTTAGGAGCCTCCAGTTTTATTTCCTTTTGAATCTCTCAGCTTGGCCATTAATTTATTACCCTCAGCGTTGTCTGTGGTGACGAGTTTGTCTGGGATTATTTAAAAAGTAGAGAGTGGGGTGGAGGGAAAGGAATCTTTCTTTTAAAAGACAGCATCTCATCCTCTGAAAAAGCTGGCCATCGCAGGCATGTTTTCATGTATGTCCGTGCTTGGGTCAAAGCGATCTCTGCGAAGATTTGGCTTGCAAAGGTAGACGCACAGAGCAAATAAATCCGCTCCTGTTTAATCCGTAAAAGTATATGAATTAATTCCAACTTGCCTCCATAAAAACAAACAAACAAACAGACAGACCCTTCCTGTCCCTCCTGTGCATTGGGGGGGGGGGGGGGGATTAGACACAAAGAGGACCAGTGTCTGAGAAGGACAGACATCTAACAATAATGCGGGGACTGGACTCCGAGCTACTGGGTGTCCTGCTCCGTGCACATTTTACCATGAACTCTCCAGCTTAGTGATTTAGCTTTAGTCTGGGGTGGGGGAATGTTTAAACCATGACCATAGATAGGCAAAGGAGTTTACAAGCTGGAAGCATTGCTAAACCCACCCGCTGCAATGAAATCGGATGCTGGTCTCCCAGCGTTTGCTCTTTCAACTATTAAATACTCGATTTCCTCCCCCCCTTTTAAAGCCTTAATTGAGTCTAATGATCTTGCTTTTATACTCCTGAATGGATGGCGGCTCCCAGCAATTAGACACATTCATCAAGGACTTTCCAGAAGTTTTGTTTGTAAATTAGAAAAGGTTTTGAACTCATTCTAGTATCTCTTAGAGGGCAAGACTCCACCAGAGAAGCATTGACTAACAACAATCGCAATTAGTGTTAATAAAATAAAATAAATAATAATAATAATAATAATAATAATAATAATAATAATAATAATCTTCCTTTAGTCATTGTTAATGAGTGGCCCCAGTCCGTGTTGCTGTTATTTTTCCATCCAGGTAAAACTTTTGCATTCTTTCAGGAACTGTGTCTATCTTGTTTTTTTGTAAAGTGCCAGGTACCTCGGTGGTGCTATATAAATGCTTATAATAAATAAATAAATAAATAAATAAATAGATAACAACAACTACTACTACTACTACTACTACTACTACTAATAATAATAATAATAATAATAAATCCGATTTCAGATATTTCTATAAGGAGTGAACGGAACCATTGCTAATAGAAATATCCAAAATAAATTGCAAGAATGCAAAGGTTTGGGTCTCAATGGAATAATAAAAACAACAAAAAACAAGCAACACAACAACAACAAGAACAAAACAACAAGAAGAAGGAATGGGGCCACTCAATAATAATCAGCCCCAGGAAAAGATACCGATAATCTCTTTCCCCTGTTATTGCTATTAAGTGTACTATTTTATCATTCAGGGATTCATTCTTCTTCATCCAATTAGTGGGAACTTTTTGCCCCAATGCTTACTCCCAGTTTACTTTAGATGACTTTCAGTACTTTAAAATTACAATGTCAATGTTTGTCGATATTTATTTATGATTATTAGTATCAATTCTATTTTGTTCCTTTGATTATTTTTTTAAATATACCACTCAAGACATCTGTCTAAACAAGCAGCCCAGATTTCTGCTTCAAATGCTTTCCTGAAGTGTCCGGCTCAACCTGTTTAAGAAGGTTTGTTACAGCACATGAAAGCCCAGATGACATTGCAATTGACCCTGACCCCAAATCGCCCGCGTGAAAGAAATGCACCAAAGAAAAGAAGGATCCCTCCCCTCCTGCAAAATATGATCTTTTTTTGGGGGGGGGGGGAGGGGGAACGATCGAAAATCGTCTCAAACCCCATTTTTTTCTGGGCTAACTGGGATAAATTATACGGGGGGGAGGGAGCAAACTGCTTCGGGGAAAAGTACATGTCAGCCAAGGATTCTTTAACACCCCCGCCCCCAATAGAACAGAATAAAATAAAAAGGCCAGGGAGCGATCTACAATCCACTTACTCCAGAGTTCCATGGGATTACTCCGGAGTAAGTGGTTTGTTGATGGCGGCCACGAATGCAGGTAGGACCCCTTCTCGCTGGTGGATAGGCCTCGCGTTCCAAGCCGGACGCTCCCACCCCCCGCGGGGCTTCACAGCTCAGCGCGCTCGGGGGACTTCCTGGCTGGCTCCGCTGGGATAGTCATTCAGTCTGTCTGGAGAAAGGGCGAGAGACCCCGCCAAGTGTTGGGAGAAGGCGAGAGCAAACGCGGGCAAGTAAGCCCTTTGGGCCGATGCGAGGACAGGCGAAATGCCCCGGCGAGAGGGGAAAGGGACGCGGAGGAGTTGGTCTCTCCTAAGGGGAGACTTTTCCAGCAGGAGAAGTTTGCAGCAGAAAAAGAGGCAGAGAAATAGTTGCCAAGATCATTTCTTCCCGGGCTAGCAGTGCTCAGCAGCCCCTCGCATTTACAGCACCCCCCTCCCTCCGGGCCTCCTTCCATTAGAAATACCAATAATAAAAAGCTAACGGGCAGAAGTTGAGAGAGCCCCGCTTTCTCCTCCAGTGACTTTAGCTAAGGAGACTTACAAAGATCAAGTTAAAAGGTGCCCTATACCTGAAAGATTAAGCCCCCTCCCTAAAGCGCCTACAGGGTTTAGAAACTTGCGCCTCATTTTCAAAACAAACCTAAAGTCTCATTGAACGTCACCGAAAGACTTAGGAGACTTGGCTGCTAAGGGTGTAACTCTGATGGTCGTCATGACTAAACAATGGAGTTAAGATTGAGCCCTAAAGCGGGTCCTAAACCCACAAACCACTTATCCCAGAGTAGCGCCATGGAAGCCCGCAGGGACCCCGAAGCTAATTTTCAAAGTGATTTAGACCGTAGGGCTTCAAACGGGCAACTTCGGAGCAACTGATTTGTGGCTCAAGGCCTGACAGCCTAAATCACTTCACCGCGTTAGGCGCTTTTGAAAATGGCACACACCCCCAAAAAAATCAGGCTTACATTTCTCAGGAAGGGAGATGAAATAATGATAGTTTAATTCAGGAAAATATTTAGTATTCCAAATAACGGTACCATTAGCATTCAGCTGGTAAGATTGGGGGCCAATAAGGAGGCTACCAAGGACAGTGGCGGAATTTTTTCACCCCATAAAGTCTGGAGTCAGCCAGTGTCGCTGAGCCCTTCCCTGCAGCCTAAGGGATGTGGACTTTCGATTTCCCACTAATTTGGGGATGGGGAAAGCCTCCCCTCATATCGTCCCCCTCTCCAGTTAATTGGGATTCTTTAACAAGAATGACGGCATCAAAACAGAGCGAGAATCACTCAATTTCCGAGAGGAAGATCCAAGGGACCAGGGCGCTAGTAACAGAGGACTTATAGCGAGCGAAGCGATTAGAGGCTGCAGCTCGCAGACATCATTTTCAGTGCGGTGCGCAAGGAAATCAGCTACACGGAGTTAATCAATATTCAGACACTTTGGGCTGCAGAGCGAGGTGGAAACAAAAGGCTCTGCCGGCAGCCTGGCGCTAATGTACAGCACCTGAAGTAAGCCACTGCCGGGGAGCGCTGCTAGACACTGATAATTAACCTACTTTTCAACTGAGTTGATGTCAACTTTTTGTGCGGGCGGAGAGCGAGGTTTCTCCTGTGCGCCGCCAACTGCAAGCTTTTCGTGTGATCAGACATTAAGAGCGCTGCTTAGATGAGCTTGAACAGCGACTGTGATTTCCTATGCAAGTCAGAAGGGATCTAGGGCATGTAAGATTCATTTTCAGGGAGTGGGGTAGGTAATACTCGCATTAGAAAGGAGGCAAATAAATCAAGTGCTTCCAGGGTTGGAGTTAAATCCTGACTCTCTCTCTCTCATCAGTTGGAGAAAATGTCCAGCATTTATAGGCAAAAGACAAGGGCCCCAGGATGTTACTTGTAGGACGTCACCGCTCAAAGATCTTAATGCCCCTTGAAATAACGGGCTTATTTATTCATAACCTTTCAAAGCAATTCCCTGTAAAAAGTGATATCATATCCCTTTCCTTCCAAAATCAGCAAGTCATCATGGCCAGTTGTTCTCCCAAGTTGGTTTCTCTAGTAGTACTTTGTCTTTTTGGCTTGTTCCAAGTTTCCAGAATCCAGCTATTCAGATGAGAAAAGAGTACGGTTGGATGACTGCCAGTGCTAGCTCTACATTTTGTGGGGCCCTAGGCAAAATTTTGAAATGGACTCTTTTATCGGCAGATGCTAGTAGCCTACATCTGGATACCTTAGGAGCAGTCATGGACCCGTAAGCAGTTGCCTATGTCATTACCTCTGATGACTGCAACCAAAAGAGAGAATTCATGTAGAATGATGGCAGAATGAGAGACTGGATTGTTCATTTCACCTGATGAAATGTCAGAGCAAAGAGGTAGAGAATTATGTGAAGCATAAGAACACAAGAAGTGCCATGCTGGGTCAGACCAACGGTCCATCTAGCCCAGCATCCTGTCTCTAACAGTGGTCAATCATGGTAACCTGGGAGAAGCACCCAACAGGTCACAATGGGGGATCCATTCCCTGTTGTTTCCCCCCAGCTCCTGTCATGTTCCCTGATCCTGTCTGGCTAATAGCTGCTAATGGACCTATCTTCCAGAAACTTGTCCAAACCTCTTTTAAACTCAGCTATAGTACTGGCCCTTACCACAGCCTCTGGCAGTAGATTCCACAACCCTGAGTGAGAAAATATTTTCTTTTATTTGTTTTAAACTTGCCACCCATGGATTTCATGGAGTGTCCCCTAGTTCTAGTACTAGTTGAGAGGGTAAATAATAACTGTTCTTTGTTTATTAGTTCCACACCACTCATGATTTTATAGACCTCTATCATTAGGGATGTGCGAACGCGGTTCGGGGTTCGGCCTGAACTCGGGGTGTTCGGCCCGTTCACGAACACCCTGAATCTGAACTTCCCCCCACCCGAACTGGCTGAACAAAGGTCAGGTTCCGAACCCGTTTGGGTGGGGGAGGGGGGCAGGGAGGAACCCAGTTTTCCCTCCCCCCTCCCGACTGCGTGGGTGGAAGGGGTTCCAGGGAGCACATCCCCCCCCACCCTGCCCAGCCTCGTAATTTTTTTAACCCCACCCCACCCCAGGGATCACTGTACCTGGTGGTGCCAGGGCTCCGGCCCCGGGTTCGGTCCGGCTGTGGTGGCACTCTGGAGTGCCTCAGGACACTACTAGGCCTTCTGGGTCAAATCGGAAGACCTAGTAGCGGCCTGAAGCACTCTGGAGTGCCACCGCCGCTGGATCCGCCACCACTGCCGCCGCCAGACCCCCGGCACCACCAGGTAGGTCAGGCTCTGGTCTAGCAGTGGCAGTGGCAGCGGTGGCAGGTCTGGAGGAGCTCTGGAGCACTTCAGACTGCTCCTAGGCCTTCCAGTTTGACTCAGAAGGCCTAGTAGCGGCCTGAAGCGCTCTGGAGTGCAGCTGCCACTGAACCCACCGCCGGGCCCGCCACCGCTGGACCCGGGGCCGGAGCCCTGGCACCACCAGGTAGGGTGGATCCTGGGGTGGGGGGGTTAACATTTTTTTAATGAGGCTTGGCAGGGGGGGAGGTGCTCCCCAGAGTCCCTTCCACCCACGCAGCCTGGAGGGGGGAGGGAAAACCGGGGCCCCCCGCCCAAACAGGTTTGGCCCCCCCAAACCTGTTCAGGCCAAACAGGCCGAACCCAAATGGTTTCGGGTTTGGCCAAACCCCAAATGGGCCGAACACCAAACTCACCCGGTGTTCGCAGATCCCTATCTATCATATCTCCTCTCAGTTGTCTCTTCTCCAAGCTGAAGAGCCCCAACCTACCAAGCCTCTCCTCATACGGGCGCCCTTCCATGCCCTTGATCATTTTTGTTGCCCTTCTCTGTACCTTTTCTAGTTCAGCTACGTCTTTTGAGATGGAATGACCAGAACTGCACACAATATTCGAGGTGCGGTCGCACCATTGATTTGTATAGAGGCATTATGACAGTCTCAGTTTTATTCTCTATTCCCTTCCAAATAATTCCTAACATTCTGTTTGCTTTTTTGACTGCTGCTGCGCATTGCGCTGTGCATTTCATTGTATTATCCACAACCACTCCCAGATCCTTTTCCTGAGTGGTAGCTCCTAGCTTAGTACCCACACTACCCAGCATTGTGTACGCATAGTTTGGATTATTTTCCCCTATGTGCATCACTATGCACTTGTCCACATTAAATCTCATTTGCCATTTAGATGTTCAGGCACCCAGTGTCATAAGATCCTCTTGCAGTTCTTCACAGTCTGCTCCTGTTTTAACTACCTTGAACAACTTGGTGTCGTCTGCAAATTTGATCACCTCACTCTTAACACCCTTTTCCAAATTGTTAATGAATACATTAAACAGCACTGGTCCAAATACAGATCCCTGACGCACACCACTTTTTACATCTCTCCATTGGAACTGACCACTATTGCAGCATACACAATAGCTGTATTTAATATTCTGTATTTAACTCTATAATATTGCATCACAATAAGACCCATCTGATATGGAAATAAGAAGTCATTCATCCCTTGACACTTCACATTACCTACAGTGCTGTCAACCATACAGGTGAACACCTCATCTCCACCAGATATTGCCAATCTGTGTTTACCTCCCAATTCATCATTCAAATTGTACTCTATTTCATTGGTACATAAACATTTTGGATTAACAAATTATGCCAATCTTCAATATTTTTCCCTGCAACCATCAGAGATGACAATGACCTGGTTCATCATATTTATTATGAGCTAGTGGTGGCTGCACAAATCTGGTGATATTGGTCTTCAAGGGCACTGGGGTTATTTGTATGAGACTGGTTGGGGAGGACCATAGTACATATGTGTTGGCCATGCTGAGCCACTGGTCTAAGGCACATTACCAGCAGTCTCATACATGTTTGTACTGTCCATCTGTCACACATTCCGAGTACCTAGGAACCTGATCAACTTTAACAGATCTGATGATGATCTGGTTAATTGTTATATTTAATTAAATCAAAACCAGAATTTTTAAGAAATCTGAAATTGCCACGGAATTCCAACTTCTTCCCCACCCCACATAAATGATATGGAATCTAGGACCTTAATGCGTACCACAGGAAACACAGCTTACCTGTCCTAGCATTTCTAAAGTGCTAGCTTTGTGTGTGTGTTTGAGGAAGATGAATAGTGCGCTAGCGGTGGAGTGGTTCTATGACAGGTCCTCATTTTATTGAATGGGCCATAAATAATGAAGTTAAACCAATGGTAAATGGCCAGAAAACAAGTTTACAGCTGCCCTTGGGCACACAAACATTCTTGAAAAATGATGCTTGGTTTCTTGAATGGACATTTGGCCTCAAGGAGTAGGACATTCTTTTCTTTTATCTCATTCATTCTCTTTGGCATAAGAAGCATGTGGACAGCGTGGCTACGTGAGTATAGAAGGGAAAAAAAGAAAAGAAGACGAGGGCGTTTAATAAGAGGAAACCACAGAGTCTGCTATTTTTTGTTTAATTTATACTACTTCTTTGATGGGTATGATTCATGAAATAACTCAGCTGGTATGTAGCTAATTTTCACTTAAAGTTTTGCACATTGGCACCAATGATATTGGTTGGGGGAATCCATGTGGTGAAGTCTCAGGGGCCTCTTTTGCTGCAATGTTCATTACTTGCCCAAATACTCAAGAAAAATGACTTTTAGCTTGCAGGCTCAAGCACTTATGGACAGTGAATTCCAAAAGCATGCCTTGCGCTGGAAGGAGCCTATTGTACATAAACAGGAGTAGACGGGTCCCCATAACACCTTCTGGAAGTCTAACACACAAGCTATCGAATAAGGTAGGGTGAAATCCAGATTGCAGTCTGTGAACATTTTGCCAACAAATTCAATGGAACCAGGAACTGTCTGTAAATTAAATAATCCTCAGAGAGCCAATGTAGCCTAGTGGATGAGCTGTTTGATTTAGACCTAGAAGAATACAATTCAAATCCCAGCCTAGCCATGCATTTAGTGAGATCAAGCCCATGAGTTGTGGAAACTGCACAGAATGTCCTATGTGCATGGAAACTATATGGGTTTCCCCCCCTGTGGGTGTAGTGCATGGTGTTTGGGATTGAGCTCACTGTGTGGTCCATGTCACTCTCTCTTAGCTTCAGCTGCCCATCTGTAACATGGAACTAATAATGGCCTTCCTCGTAGGGTTCTGGTGGGAGTGAACTAGGTAAGGGCTGAACACTGAAAGTGCTTTATAAATAATCTAAAAGTATCTGACCTGTTACCTTTTGCAACTAAAATGGCTCCTATTTATTTGGTCTGAATGCAGAGAGAGCATTAAATAGAAACCTTGCACCCTTCCTACAAATCCTACGCAACCAGACTTTTCTGGCCAACATATTTTGATCAAGGGCTATGTGCCTTTGAAAGGAAAGGTTTAGTTTATTTCAAAATTTCCCCAGTTCTGCTTAATTGTTGCTTTTCCATGAAATAGTGGGTTTCCAAATTTCTTGCATGGGTCAGTCAGTGTCCCTGCTTTGAGACTTAACCATAATTCTATGGTCCTAGGCAGCAGCAATGACAATGTAAAGGACAGCAAATATAAGTGGGGATTGGGATTCTAGCTGCAGATGGTGTGACCTGACTGTGGCCCATAGTTTGGAAACCTCTGCTTTAAGAGACTCAACGTTCTATTGACTTCTTCAGAGCATTCTGCTAACAGTGTGGGTTATTCTCAGGCAATTAGGGACTCGCCTAATTAGTCTCAACTATCTAAAGGGGTAGAACAAGGGTGAAGGGACACATTTCAAGGCCTGTCCCCAATAAGTGCAAAACTTGCTCCTCCTCTTTCCTTTCCCACTGACAAATGTTACCTTCTGCCTCACCGACCCAGGTATTTCCTACTTGGTGGGCAGAAATCAATGCTGTGCTGCCACTACTCCCCTCTCCCCCACATGCCCAGCCAGGCTCCAGGTGGCACATGGCAGTGGAGAAAGAGTAACAGTGGCAGCTTCAGCAACAGCAAGGAGCACTCCCTGCTCCTCTCCCCTGGCTCTAGGGTCCCTCTCCCTCACCTGGAGTCCGACAGCATCAGGGAAGGGTGGAAGCAGAGGCAGGAGAAGAGACCAGCCTCTGCTAACGTTTGGGAAGAAGAGGCAGGAGTCTGAGTTTCTAGAGGTTGACTTTTTGCCCTCCCCTCCCCGCCATATTTTGCACCTACTATTTGCATTGTTCACACTCTTATTTTACTAGTAGCAGGCTTACCAGCTCTTGAAATTTCATGGCATTTTAAAATCCTCAAATCAGAAGACTTGCATAAAATTGTGACACACTCTGTTTTTGTTTTGTTTTCCAAAGTAACTTTTTAGCTCTCATGACTGAAGAGAAAAGAATAGCATCTAAGTCTAGGAGAGGTCACATCTAGTGGTGGCACCTGGCAGCAGGGAGAAGAAAGTGGCCACCACACACCAGACTAGCAGCGCCCATTCATGGTGGGGTCCAGGAGCATGCAGAGCCCACCATGCAGATGAATGTGGAGTATTGCGTGCCCACGTGCTGGCATCCCATCCATTAGCTTGTGTGCTGCAGCCGCCACACATACAAGTTCGCATAGAGTTGTGAGCGTGTGGTAAAGATCAGGAAACATGTTAATAAATGGGTACTCTGTTAGCCATGGTTGGTGTCTAAAGGATCAGTGTAACAACATGGCATGACTTAGATGACATGAAGTATTGATTATAGGAGCCAGAATGAAAGTTATAGTAACAGCTGAGAAAAGAGAACAGGAAATTTTGTGAACTCTTCATAGGTAACACGGGAAAGGTCATGATACCACTGATGTTTGTATTTCCCATGGATAGCATTCAAAATGCATTGTGTACGCTAGAGATACTGTAGAGACAATGCACTCACAGTCACTGAACCTAACCAGCAATTTGCATTGAAGAACTTCAAAGGCCAAAGGACATCTGTTTAAACTAAATGAAGTTAATTAACAAACTCAAGGCATGGAACTGGGAGAGTTAAAAAGAAGTGCTTGGAACACGAGGGAGAGATCCTTTGACCAACAGCATGTGAGATCTTCTGAGAAAGTTTGTAACTTTAAAAGAAGCAAGAGACTGGACCCACCTTTTTCCATTAAGGCTGAGAGAGAAAAGATTTAAAGACTGAACTGAGCTTGTAAGCATACACCTGCATAGGTGTATGAAAGAACTAGTAGGCAGGAGGCTAGAGTGAAGCTGGCGTTGGACTCACTCTGACTCCGACCAACTTCTTCATAGGGCCCATTTGCAGTCCTATGTTGAGGCTGTGAGGACAGCAAAGAAGGGGTTCTTTGCTGCCCTCATAGCATCTGTGAAGTCATGCCCGGAGGAGCTGTTTCGGGTGGTGCGGGGGCTGGTCAGTCCGGCCTCTTTCTGCCTGGACAGAGACTTGTCCCAGGCTCGCTGTGAGGAATTTGTCACCTACTTCCCGGACAAGATCGCTCAGATTCAGAGGGACTATGATGCTGGGTTGGGGGCAGTAGGTGGAGAGCATGAGGTGACTGAGGCCCCGTCTGGTCCAGCGTTGTGCGGGGAGTTTCAGGAAGTGATGCCAGCCGATGCAGTGGATGTCCTGGGGTCTGTGAGAGCCACCAGTTTGTGAACTTGACCCTTGCCCATCCTGGTTGGTGACATTCTCCAGGGAGACATTGGAGACGGTGCTGGTGAGAGTGGTTAACGTGTCCCTGCAGCAGGGGAGGTTGTCGCCCAGCCTCCAGGAGGCTGTGGTGCGCTCCCTGCTGAAGAAACCATCATTGGACGTGGACGCACTCGCCAGCTACTGATCGGTCTCTAGCCTTCTCTTTTTAGGGAAGGTTATTGAGTGGGCGGTGGTGATCCAGCTCCAGGCGCATCTGGACAGCATTGGTTTCCTAGACCCTTTTCAATCTGGGTTCCTTCCCGGCTATGGCACTGAGACAGTGTTGGTGGCCTTGGTCGACGATCTGCGCAGGGAGATGGACGCAGGATGTTCTACATTTCTTATCCTGCTAGATCTCTCGGTCGCTTTTGATACTGTGGACCATGGGCTGCTGTTGAGATGGCTGCGTGACCTCAGGGGTCTGGATGGGACTGTTCTTGAATGGTTCCGCTCATTCCTCTTGGGGAGAAGTCAGCGGGTGGTGTTGGAGTTGAAACATCTTGCCCCCACGCCTTGTCCTGCAGCGTTCTGCAGGGTTCCATTCTGTCTCCAGTATTATTTAATGTGTATATGCAGCCATTGGGGGAGGTCATGAGAGGGTTCGGGGTGTGATGTCACCAATATGCTGATGATACTCAGCTGTACCTCTTTTTCAGCTGACCCAGACCCTGCTGTCTCGTTGCTATCCCAGTGTTTGGAGGCTGTGGCGGAGTGGATGTGTCAGAGCAGATTGAAACTCAACCCCGATAAGACGGAGGTGATGGTGGTGGGGAGGGCAAGGGATGTGTCAGCCCTCCTGATTGGGGGGTTCGCCCTCCTATAGCTCAGCAGGTTCGGCGTCTGGGGGATGGTGTTGGACTCGGGTCTCCGCCTGGATCGACAGGTGGAGATGGTGGCCAAGGATGCCTTCCGCCAGTTGTATCTAGTGCAGAGGCTGCGTCCATACATCTCCAGACTGGACCTGGCCTCCCTCATCCATGCCTTTGTCACCTCGAGGTTGGACTACTGAAATGCGCTCTACGTGGGGCTGCCCTTGTTCCTGGTTCGGAGGCTGCAGCTAGTGCAGAATGCGGCGGCCCATCTCCTGATGGGGACGTGTTGTTGGGAGCATATAACACCGGTGCTCCGGACTTTGCACTGGTTGCCAATAGCGTGCTGAGCCAGGTTCAAGGTATTGGTAATGATCTATAAGGCCCCTCACGGTCTTGGCCCCTTGTACCTCAGGGACCACCTCGCCCTCTGCGCCCCAGAGCGGCTCCTTTGGTCTGCCGGGGGTGCCTTCCTGGAGGTCCCCCGTGTTAAGCGGGGGGCCACAATGGAGAGGGCATCCTCAGTGGCCGGGCCACGTCTTTGGAATTCCCTCCCAGAGGAAGCTCGCCTGACCCCAAGCCTTTTAACATTCAGGCGGGCTTGTAAAACCTGGCTGTTCACCCAGGCCTTCGGGAGGGGGAGAGGGTTTTTAGCTCTTCCCTGCCCTTATTTTATTTTATTTTTATTTATTCTTCTACCCCTGTGATGTTTTAAATTGTGTGATGCTTTTAAAAAATTGTTTTTATGAATGTTTTATTTAGGTGTACGTTGCCCCGGGATGCTGTAGGCATATGGGGTGACTTATAAATGCTTAAAATAAATAAATAAATAAATAAATAGGGTAAGACTAATCTTAGAATTTAGAGTAAGGTATAATTGCATTATGTATTATATTTATTTGATTTACTGCACTCTGAGCACAATATTGCATTATATATTAATCTTGTTTCTTATAATAAACTTTGTTTAATTAAGTCAGTGTGCTTAAGTGAATTCCTAATGGAGGTAGAGCGGGGTGACAGAGTTTGGGTGATTTTGAGTCAGCATACTCAGATGAACTTTGTGAAGTATTTTCTGTACTTTGGGAAATTCTGAGGCAAAAGTGACTTAGAGAGTTAAACCCTTATGAGCTGAAACAGTTCTGGGGAGAGCTGATCCAGTAGGAGCTGTAAGTTGGGAAACTGAGTCACAGCTAGCCTAGATTTGGGGCAGAAAGGTTCCAGTAGGGGTGTGCGAACAGAACTGAGTTCGGAAATTCGGTTCGGTTCAAAAATCGAGTTCGGTTCAGAAGTTTGGTTCGGTTGACCGAACTAGTAGAGTTTGGTCAAATTCCAAACTTCTGAACCAAGTTCATACATTCAAAACCAGTGTTTTAAGCTGTTTTTGGCCTTCTGAGCTGGTTCAGATTTGACCGAACAGTTCAGTCGAATTCGAGTTTGGTTCGGAAGTTCCGTTCAGTCGACCGAACTAGTCGAGTTCAGTCTGAACTCTGAACTTCTAAACCGCGTTCGCACATCCCTAGGTTCCAGTCCTGTCACAGTGGTGCCCAACCAAAGGGATTAAACCTCAAGACTATGTACCAACATGCAGGAACTGAAAAGTGAAGTAGCCAGCTCCTAGATCTGGAGTAAGCAGGCAAACACTGTGTGAGAGTGCTGTTCGTTATTTTATCTTTCATTTCGGGAACCAGAGTTAGGCAGTTAGGCAGACAAAATGGAAGAGCCTAAGGTACAAGAGTGTCAGAAAAGAGGAATGGACACAGACGGGAAAAATAAGGCAGACGGTATTCTGTGCATCCAGGCACACGCAGCACAACACAGAGTATAGTCACAATGTGCGGATGCTGCAGCCAGCACACCAGCAGAAACCCCATTACAGTTACAACTAGACAAAATGAAGATGGAATATGAATTCCAAATACAAAAAATTCAACAGGAATTCCCATCACAGGGAAGTAGCGACCATTTCCAGCCCCTTTCTCCACTCTCGCGCTCACTGATGCTCATGTAATGACTGCCTTAAAGCCCACCATGCCATTTTCAAACATGCATTCTCCCAGCTCTTCCTGGTTGGCAGTATGTGCTCCAGGAATGAGGTGGTGTTCCAAGAGATCTCAGTTCAAGTGGCACAGCAGGGCTATGCCTTGGACATAACCAGTGCCGGCAGCAGGCCAAGGACTTGAGGTGCCCGAATCCACAAGAAATACATGCAGGGGGCTGCCCATTTATTAGGCTCTACATGCTAAACATGTGAGGGGGGCTGCTTGGACTGGTTCCAGACTCCAGGGGGCTATCGTCTCATTTGTTAACACCCTTTGTGTCACTGAGAGAAAAATCACGTCCTATGGATTTGGTTGCAATCTCCCTTGCACTGGCCTGGTGTAGCACTGCAGCATTCAGAACTATTCCTGATTTATATTTATTTACAATTTACGTAAATGCTGCTAAAATCTTCCCTCTATTCTATCCCTTTTCTCTCCTTTTCTACCCCTTTTCCAGTATCAAAAGATGGTCAAAAACCAAGGACAAGTCTCTGAGGCAGGTCTAGAGTGCATGGCCATGGCCATCCCAGGACTTGTTTTCTTTCAAAGAAAGTTCTGGGGACTAATTGTCCTTGTCAGTGGGCTGCCCTGCATTCTCCTCCTGGTAACTGTTGTTTTGTGGGCTCCCAGGCGTATCCTACTGTTCTGATGCTGTGTTGCATGCCTTTGGGAAGCCTGTGATGCTAAAAGCACAAGATAGTGGAATAACCTTTAGCAGAGTTTGCTTAGGTTTCCTTTTTCCTTTAACTTTTAATGGATGGCAAAGGATTTTGTAAGAAAACATTTGTTTTCATCCAAATCATGGGAAAATCACCCTATTCATTGCGTATTCATCTCTGTGTGTCAAACAGAACATTGTTTTTAGATACTTGTTACAGCAGAAAAACAACAACACACCAACCTTTAGATATTTTCCTTTTAAAAAAAGTTTCTCATTATTATTTCCCAACATTATGCATAGTTATGGAGTTCAGATTTAATTACATACAGAATAAATGCAATGCAGACCTCAGACTGGTGAGATCAGCTTTCAATCACAGCAGGCCATAAGCTCTAGTAATTAAGCATACCTCCCCAAACCACCCCCGCTACTAAACAAGGGGAAAAGAGAACAGAGCATGGAAGAAAAAGAGGAAGAGAAAAATAAAAGGCCGATAGTAGCAAACCAAATTGTATCCAGCGTGTACCCCCCTGCAACCTCACTGAAGGCAAATGTTGATAGAACATTCAAACGTAGGTGCCTAAATGACCCCTTTGCCCCCTTACTGAGACAGTGGCTACACGAGCGGTTTTTCAGCAATGCTGAGCACCCCTTACTTCCACTGGTGTCAATCTAACTGTAAGGGGGTGCTAGTCAGATCAGAATTTGGGTCAATAGCCCCTTTCTCTACGTGCACCAACTCTTTCAAAAATGATTAGGCTGCAGCTGTTGTTGCCGCTCCTGGAAGTCCATCCCACACGTTGATTACATCTGCATAAAGCAATTGTTCCTGAACTGGAGCCTGTTTTTCATGGAGATACAATCACTCTTGCCTACACTATTTTTAGCACTGGACAGCCATCCGGTTTTATGTCCCACTTTCCCCCCCTGTATGAACAGATAGAAACTCATTTCCCTTACCTGTCCATCAAAGACACAGGATGCAGCCAGACGAGACAGGAAAGGGAGGCTACCACCCCATGGGTAACGTTAACCCCTCCCTGGGCAGCCAGGACGTGTGATCCAATGCACCGTGTGGCTGGCCACAGCCTGATATTCCCCCGCTCCGGGGTGGGGGCAAACAACTGCCTATGAGGCGACGCATCCTTGGAAAGATTCTGAGGACGTGTTGCAGAGCGGCAGGTAAGGCTGCCCAGGACGAGCCCCTTCTGCCTGCTGGGCAGTGAGCTCCATAGCGGGACTTGCCATAGTTGGGGGCGGGATTTTGATCTGGCCGGGGGAGGGAGGCAGGGCAGGGCAGGGCAGGACGTTGGTTGGGTGACGCCATGGCATGCCTTGGCTGTGGCGGTGGCTCCAACAGGATCTGGCTCACAAGGCTCCCTGCAACTGCCTGGCCAGCTCCCCATGCTTACCACACAGTGTGGCAGTGACAATTGCCCACCATGAGGCTATGCAGGGATCCGACTGCTGCCGCTCGTGTGGAGACACCCACAGTTTCTATCATTTATTTATTAATTTATTTTAGACTTCCATCTTGCCTTTTTTTCCACTAAGGAATCAGAGCGGCCTACAAACATTAAAAGCACAATATAAAAATACCCAAACCATTCATCCACTCACCCTCCTAAGTGCCTTACAGTTCTCAGGTACAATACAAAAATGACAGCCCTCCCAATGTCTCTACCCCTCGCTCTCACGGGTGCCCCTCATGGGAGGGGCGGTATAGTTGCATGAACCCCACACTTCCTTCCATGTCCATATCCCCCCCTCACAAGAGCATTGTGGCAGGGCTATCCTTAAAATTTGTGGGGCCCAAGGCAAAGATAAAATGTGCCTCCCCCCCGGGTTTTAGAGGTGATTGGGAATCAAGACCTGCACCCTGACCTGGTGAAAATGGGGGCCACTGCAGCAGGTCCAGAAGTAGAATAAATAGCAGGGTCCAGGGCAGTCACCTTGGGTTGCCCTGTGGTAAGGCTGGCCCTGGGTCATAGCATAAACTGCACCCCCATGTCTGCCCCCCCATGGTTGGAGGGATCATAGCACTCCCACCCCTCTCTTTCCTAACACTCCAATAGGGTTACCATACCTACCCTTTAAAAGAGGATGCTTATGAAAAATACATGTTGCAGGGCTGCACTGGAACCAATGCAGTCCTGCACCATGTATTATCCATAAGCGTCCTCTTTTAAAGGGGAGGTCTAGTAACCCTAACTCTGCATCCAATTCCCCAAGCTCCTCTGTTTTCAGTCTCTCCCACTCAAAAACCTCACAAGTAAAAGTGTCACTAAGGGAAAGTGTCACAAAAGGGAAGGAGGAGTCCAAGGGATGGCTTCCATGATGAGAATGGTCGCCACAACATTCAAGCTTTACCGGTCCACACCCCAAACACCAACTGTTGTAGCTACAGCTCTTAAAGTGTTTCAGGAAAAGACAAATTGGTGTGTGTGTGGGTGATTTCAGACGAGATGGGGCAACAGTCGCCCCGTCCCGGAATCACCCAGATGATTCCCCACCGGGATCACTCCGGCACGTCCAACAGACGTGTCGGCTGATCTTGGCGGGGAATTGGGGAGGGGGCGGCGCAACGCGCGGGCGCATGGCCCAGTACCCCCCCACTCCCCCGCCACCCACCCTCTGGGGAGATGGGCGGGCGCTACGACCAATGCGGCCACAGTGCCCGCCCGATTTGACAACGGCCCGGAATCCCGCTGGGGATTCCAGGCCGTGGTTGCCAGCCAGATGTTACTTTTTGTTGGTTCCCGCCGGGGATCTCTTTGACCACGCTTTCAGGGATTGTCTGGCGGGGAGCCCCAGAAGCATGGTTGAAATTGACCCCATGTGGGAATCGACCATGATGAACATCTGGCGGCTGCTTAACAGACGTTCAGGGCTCTTTGGCCCCATGTGGGTATTGACCGTGGTTCACTGTGATCTCGTCATGTCTGAAAATACCCTGTGTGTGTGTGTGTGTGTGTGTGTGTGCGTGCGCGAGGGGAGAAAGGGAGTGGCTTAGCAATTGCAAGTGTCCGAGCGTCCCCTTTCCCCATTCTTCCTTCCCTCCCAGACCACAGATTAACAATCTCCAGGGAATGTTCAGCATTGGAGTCTCACATGTGCTTTATAGTTGAGGGTTTCAAACCTTCTAAAAACAACTCCTGTCATATCTGGAGCAAAACAAGGTCATTTTCTATTGTTAGCAGTCCTTGTTTCCCAAAGTATGAGGTATACCTCCCCATCCTTTAGAGCCAGAGTGGGTATCAGGAATACACATAAAAATGTCTCAGTCATGATCCAGAATCTCCATTTAAAAACAAACCCCCCAAAAAGGGAGTTTGTGGTTGCAGCTAGCTCATAGTCAATGGGGGCTGAGGAAGGTGTGACCCTCTCCTCTCCCTAGGATTTCTCCTTCCCATGTCCTATCCTCCACTAAGAAGCAATTCATAAGTTGTCTAAAACAAAGGAGTTTTCCAGAAGGAGTTTACAGGCATGTGAATGAAGCTGCCCTTAAACTGCACATGCAAGAAGGTTATGAAAGTCACACTTTGCTTCCTGTGTTTGCTATAAAAACAGGTCGGGCAGCCTGCACTAAGGAACCATAATATCTCATTTTGTCCAGTCTATTTAGTTCAGCTATTTAGGACTGCTAAGCACATTGGGTGTTTTAAGACTGTGGGGATTCCGGGCCGTAGCCACCGTCCAGACGTGACGGCGGGGGTCACCACGACGGGGAATCGCCTTCACCACGCGACGGCCTCTGGTCCCGCCGCTTTGGCCGCTTGTGTGGTGAATGTGGTTCCCCACCGTGGGTATTTTAAGATGTTACGAGATCACAGTGAACCATGGTGAATACGCACCTGTGGTCAATGTGCCTCGAACGTCTGTTTGGCGGCCGCCAGATGTTTGCCACGGTCAATCCGCACATGGGGTCAATTTGAACCACGCTTCCCGGGCTAGCTGGGGGAATGTCCTGGGAAGCGTGGTCAAAAAGATCCCCAGTGGGGACCAAAAAAAAGTAACGTCTGGCCGCGCGCCACGGCCCAGGATCACCGGCGGGATCCCGGGCCGTGGCAACTCCAGCCCGACGCGGCGGCCGCATTGACCCCGCTGCCTGCCCGTCTCCCTGGAGGGCGGGCGGCGGGGTGCGTGGAGGGGGCGGGGCCGTGCCGCTGCAAGTTGCGCCGCGCGGCCCCGCCCCCTCCCAGATTCCCCGCCGGGATCCCCCGGCACGTCTGATATGGCATGACGGGGTGACCCCGGCGGGGAATTAATGGGTTGTTTTCGGTATGGGGCCAAGCGGCCCCGTAACATCTGAAAACACCCTGTGGTAACATTTGGGGGGGAACATCCGTTCCCCCCAACAGATGTTACGTGGTCCAAGCCACCACAGGGAATTGACTGTGGTTAACATTGACCACGTAACGTCTGAAAATACCCATTAATACTTTTAGAGAAGTAACAAAATACCTGTTTCACTACAGTTACATGAGACACACAGACAAGGTGGGCTCCACGTATCCTGCGATTTCTTTCCCCTGAATTCTGCAACCAGGAAACCCTAATGTTGTGAGCAGAAAATCTAAATTCTGCAAACAGAACAAAATTATGAAAATTAACTAAATCCAACAAATGATGCAAAATCTGAATGCAAATAAATTTCCCATCATGCCATTACATTGCTTTTGAACATCTCATGTGTTTTTCGTTTTTTAAAAAACCCTCTCAAAATATCACATGGACCTACCAGAGGGGTGGGGGAGAAGGAATCTCTCTGCTGTAGGGCCCCAGAACATATACTAGCAGTGAACAGTGCCAACACCTCATTGGCTAGTTTACAGTGCTGCTGGTATCTCATTGGCTATCTTACAGTGTTGATATCTCATTAGCTTGCTCATAATGTTGCCACTCAGACTGGAATTCTGTGCTACCAGAGGCAATTTCTGGATTCATTTGGCGAAATGCCAAATTCTGCAAAAATGTCTGCAATCACAACAGCACAGAATTCATGCAGCTCTGCATATAGATAATTTGCCCTTGCTCAGGGCCTTTTGCCTTTTCTGCCTGAGTCAAGCTATGAGCTTGAGTTTTAAAGAAGACTTTTAAAATGTGACCTAGGTAGAATGGATTTAGGGCTGTCTGAGTTTTCCGAGAGTCTGGGAGCCTCTAAATGTGGCCATTTTCACACAGATGCTCTAACACTGATAAAATGAGTGTTACATTTTATTATACATGTTGCACGGCACCCATAGAGCACACCTGTAGCCCTGCAACATGTATAATAAAATGTTTACACCCATTTTATCAGTGTTAGAGTGCCTGCGTGAAAAGGGACGGTGATTCAGAAAATGGTGATGGCTCTTTAAGGCCCTTTTCACACAGACACTCTTAACACTGATAAATTGGGTGTCCCATTTTATTATACATGTTACAGGGCTGCAGATGTGCTCTATGGGTGCCCTGCAACATGTATAATAAAATGTGACACCCATTTTATCAGTCTTAGAGTGTCTGTGTGAAAAGGGCCTAAATGTCAAGAATGTTAACTCCAATCACAGCATTCAAGGAAGGAGAAGCAGCAGCATTTTATGAGGATATACCTTCCCAAGTGTGGGGAAAGAATGGGAAGAGCGGGGAAAGAATTACCAGCTTTAAAGACACAGAGGTTGTATCTGTTGTATCAGAAGCACTATCTGATTGAAGGAAACATTGTATGATTGATTTAATATTCCTGATGGAGACTGAATTTTTGAATGTTTGGGGACGAGTGCCCTGAATCAAAGGGGTTTGAAACTGTGTAGTCAGTCATTAGTTAAAAAAAAAATAGCAAAAGAATTCCAAATGAGATAAACAATGCCAATTGTAGAAAGATCACCTGTTTCATTATAGTCAGTGCCCTCAGAGATATTAAATACACTTACTTCACAGTCTTAATTGCCTCAGGATGAGGCAATCCTGTATATCTTTTTAGAACCATTAATAACCTACTTCACCTGATTGCAACGAGTGTTTTATCAGAAGATTTCTCAAATGGTAAATGCAAGGACTTTATGCGCAGCGACAACAACAGAAATGGACCAAATTTAGCCTCCAATTTCAGCTCGAGCTCGTCTTTATTTTAATCTTTCATTTAATTTGAAACCTAATAGCTTTTGAAAAATTAAGGCCGGATGGTTTTCCTACATCACTTATTTTGATTAGATGAAATGTGCTCACTTCTGCTTGGTGCTTTACTATCAAGTAATTTAAGCAAAGCAATTTATAGCTCTGCTTTTATTTCCTGATATGGTCCTAGTTTTTGCTGAAACAGCTAGAAGTCATTTATATAAAAGAAGCGGAAGTACTTACCCCCAATTTCTATTTTAATTATTTTTATGGAAACAAACAATATGTGTGCCATGGACAAGAGAAATGCCATAAGATGTCTTCGTTTACATACAGCTTTCACTGATGTGAACTGAGAATGGCATATAGCCTTACGTACTGCAGATATCAGTATAAAAAACAGTTTTATTAGTTATTATTTATTATTAATTATTATTATTATTATTAGCATTTATATAGAGCCAGCGATGTACTAAGATAGACACGGTCCCTGCCTGAGAGCTTACAATCTAAAGACAGTGGGAGGGGAGACAGGGAAGGGGGAACAGAGGGAGAGACAAGGGATGCAATATTCATGAGGATGCGAGAGCTCAGGTACACGTTCTTGGCTTGGTTACAGTACATTGGGAGTTTGCAGATAACAGGTGGGGGATAATCCTGGGTGGGGGTGGTTAGCAAGAGTTAGGAAGGGTGGAGCGGAAGAGGTAGGTTTTGAGGAGGGACTTGAAGGTGTGGAGGGTGGGGACCAGGCGGACGAGGGCCGGGAGGGAGTTCCAGGTGTGCGGGGCAGCAAGGGAGAAAGGACGAAGGTGGTTGGGGGAGCAGGGGAGGCGTGGGAGGGTGAGGGAGGGGATGGAAGAGGAGTGGAGTGCTCAAACAGGGGTTCGGAGGGAGATCAGGGCAGAGAAGTAGGGGGGAGTGAGGTTGTGAATGGCTTTGTAGGTGAAGATGAGGAGCTTGTGCTGAATACGCTCAGGAAGAGGGAGCCAATGGAGAGAGGAGAGGAGAGGCTGCACGTGGTTAAAGCGACGGACTTAGAAGTATTGAAACACCTGGGTTTGTTGAATTGAATGTGATAATGGAAGAGAATCCAGTAGAAATTCCTACTCTGGACCTCTGTAATCTAGATAATTTCTTATTCCAGACATGTACCATGCAAGTCCCAAAACTGTACTACTGTTAATCTAGAACCCCTCCTTATCTAAACACTTCTCCAATCTGTCTCAAAGCATGTCCCTCAAGGTATCATGACAAGAAGTTTCTACTGTAGGTAAAATAGTCTATTGTCCTAGTGACTGTTATTGTAATCTTTGATTGCATGAGCTGAGGTTTCAGCTCTGTGTAAAGGAAGATGTGTAGGAGTTTACATTTCTATCAGTGGGCAATGAATTCAAAAGCCAAGAGGGAAAAGTTTGGAGTTTTTCATTTTGAGGTAGCCTGTTAAATGCTATTCTGGTTTATGGATTAGGGGAGAGTTTCTCGATCTGGATTCATGCACGAAATTCCCACTGAGGCTGCACACATGACTTTGGCTGCCAACTTTGGCTCCATATGTATGAAAGGAATGGGAATAAAACATTTTCTAGGATCAGGAATAGGGATTCCTTATACGATAATTTTCATAGTCAAGTTGCTTGTGAGAAATGTCAAGGGCTTTCAAGAAATCTTGGAAGAAACTGACTGGTTAGTGAAGATTAAAGATCCCCCAGCTGCCCTCCACCTTTTGATGAATTACTCAAAAAAGCCACCATCCTATCTCTGAAGTAGTCTCTGGCTCTCTGCCTGCTATTTAGCCGAGGAAGAGAGAAAGGGCATTTTCAGGCAAGACACTGTCCACCCACTATAGATGTTACAGGGATGCAGTGTTGCCCTATGGGTGCCCTGTAACATGTATAGTGGGTGGGTGGAGAGTGTCTTGTCTGAAAATGCTCAAAGGGCAGGTCTCTTTAATCATACGGTGTTTATTTTTTTGGGGTGGGTTGGGGAGGGCACCATGACAGCTTGTCTGACAAGTGTATCATCATTTATGTGTCAAACTGGACAGAAATATTGTTATTGTTTATATAGCATCAGCAATGTGCCTGGTGCAGAACAGTCATGATTACAGAGACAGGTCCCTGCCCTGAGGGACTTACAATCTAAGACAGACAAGGGAGACACAGGGTATTTTCAGAAGAGCAAGGCTACGCGGGTGTATGTATGTCTGTGGCTGCCAAGTGGCACTGCTGCAGAGCACCCACTCAGGTAGAGTGTATGGGGAGGGATTCAAGCAGGCATGGCTACTACAGCCACAGAGGCAGCTGACACACACTCCCCCTGCCACGGACCATGGAGAAGGGGGACGGGCACTGGGCTGGCCTTTGCAAATGACATGTCCTGGGCATGAGTGTTGGGAAACCTGGGTTCCCCAGTGCTTCAGGCCAGCCCTTGTGACTTGCAAAGGCTATTCCCCCCATCCCCAGTGCCTGTGAGCGGTGGACCTGTCTGCTGGCATGACTGGCTGCTGCTATTCATACAAGTAGGGCTGCTGTGGCCACCCATTGCCATGAATCTATTTGGCTTGCCCCGTACAGAGCACTCCAGATTTCCCGGCAGTGCTCTGTGAGTGGCCATAAGTGAGTGTTCTGAGGCTCACGGGAGTGTGCATCCGGCCATTCTACCTTCAGACGGGTGACTGGCTCCATGTAACATCTCGTCTGAAAATACCCATGGACATGGAGACATGAATATTGTCCATTTTGGCCTGGCCAAGATCCTAGGCATGTATAAAATACATTCTAGTCTGGGTTCCTTTTTGATGAGCTTCCCATCCAGAGTCTCATTTCATGCATCTCTTTTCAGCACACTCTTTATCAGATTACAATTACAGGAATGATGAGGGTGTTAATACTATAAGGGGAATATGAACCATCTGGGAAAATCAAACGATTATCAGTTCCTGCTCCTGCACCAGTGGGAGGGCTGATACTTACATTTTGGCATGAGTGAGAGTCTCTTGTGCAAGTGGAGTGATATTTCAAATTATGGGGAGGTTAGGAGTGCTGATAGGCCCAGGACCTCACCCCAAACAAAACACCTCGGTATTGCTCTGGAACTTGCTCACTGTTGCACACCTCTTGGTTCTGTGGAGCCAAGCAGAGCTAGTTTGGGGGTGGGGGGGCTAACCCCCCAAACCATAGTGGAACTGAGATGATGCAAGTACAGAGATACAGAGTACCATTTTTTTGCATTCCTAATGACAGAAAGCAGATTGTGAAGTTCATACTGATTGAAAGAACAAGATGCTGAGAATCCAGAAATGGTGTCAAAACTGAACCTCAGCTCATCTCCTTCGGCTATAATCACATCACATTGACACATTTATGTCTGGGAGAGGGAAACAAAAATAGCAAATGAGGCAGTCGCTGAGCTGCCAGGAGAAGTTTACAGAACTGCCTTCTAAAGTCGTGCAAAATGTTAATTATAATCATAGAGTCAGGGGTAGAAGGAAGCTCAAGTGTTATTAGTGCAGCCCCATACCATTAAGCAGGAACAACAGTATAAACCATCCCTGGGAAATGTCCATCTAAACTATTTTTAAAATGGAGATTTGAATCAAAATCAGTGGTAAAAATGAGCACTCCAGAAAACTTAGGTTCTACAAACTGTAATGGAACACACTGGTCATTTCACGCAGAGAGACTAAAGGACACATTACACCAGAGCTGGCTTGTTGTGTGACAGTGGTTAGAGCCTGGTTGCATTGTCCTTTATTTTAACAAGAACATTTTCCAACAACCTTCTGGAATCCCTGCAGGCATTCTTAAACCAACCTCCCTTTTGCTCAATGTTTTTATCTGCGAGGGGAAAGTACGTGATACAAAATGGATGCAGGTGCCAAACGTAACAGGTTTCACATGGGCTGAAATCTTGAATCCCCTGAAGTCAATGACAAAAATCCCATTGACTTGAATGCATGAGGATTGCAACCACTGGGCACAATCCAAAACCCTGTGTGCGCTGCCCCCTATGTGCAGTGCATGGCCAGAATGCACGCGCTGCAAGCATGCATGCACACCACGTGCACAGCACAGCCGTGTGGGGCAAAGGTGCAACCTGGGCCGACCCGACCCCCTGAGCCCACACACACTACGGCCCGGGGAATGGAGCAGGAGAGCCATACCTACATGCAGCACATGTGCACGCCTGCAGCACATGCATTCTGGTCGCACACTGCACATAGGGAGAGGCACATGCAGACTTCTGAATTGTGCCCATTGTCTATTACAAAATCACTATAACATTTACGTCTTAAATTAAAACACATTGCAGACAATTACAATTATAGACTGTTCTATAAAGCATAGAACGTACAAGAGAGTTGTTTTTACTGGATACCTTCATTCTTAAAGCATTATCTTAAAATCATAAATTTTATTTTTAAATTTTTTTAAAATATGGCTTGTTAATATTACGTATTTACAAATATAAGTTCCTGGCCCTTATGAAATCCCTTCAGAGGAGACCTGAAGCCTCCACTCAGACCCACAGCACAGAAGACATGTTTCTCTTAATAATACAGAGAAACATATACACGGGGTCATAAAAGTCATTGAATGGCTCCATCAATGTGATAGTCACTACGGGTTGCCCGATCAAAAAATTCCTAAAAATAAGGGATGCTGAAGAGTTGAGGGATACTGAAATAAAAAACTTTTGCTTTACGCCGATGATGTGGTCATACTTTCAACATCTAAAGTAGGAATGAACCGACAATTGATAGCTTTGAACCAATATTGCAGTATAAATCATTTAACTGTTATGCTTGCCAAAGTCATACAGGTGGCACAGGCGGAGATCATGATCAGATGGCAGGATATTGACAGACAGTCTGAAATAGACAGGATGAATGGGCATTTAACTTTGTTCCCGGAGAAGGGAACTTTGGCTTCATACTTGTCATCTTTTTGACAAGTATGCCTCATCTTGTTTACTGTAACCTCCTTCTCACTAGCCTCCCCCGCTCTCCCCTTTCTCCCCTTATCTCCGTCCAAAACTCTGCTGCCAGGGTCATCCACCTCGCCCGTCACTTCGACCACGTGCAGCCCCTCCTCTCCTCTTTTCATTGGATCCCCCTTCCTGAATGAATCCTGCACAAGCTCCTAGTCTTCACCTATAAAGTTCTTCACAACCTTGCTCCCCCCTACCACTTTGTGCTAATTTCCCTCCATACTCCAGTCCATGAACTCTGCTCCTCCTCTGTCCCTTTTCTCACCCTCCCATGCCTCCCCTGCTCCCCTAACTACCTTTGTCCCTTCTCCCTAGCTGCCCCCCAAACCTGGAACTCCCTCCCTGCCCACATCCGCCTCACCCCCTTCCTTCGTACCTTCAAATCCCTCCTCAAGACCCACCTCTTCCGCTCTGCCCTCCCTGACTCCTCGCTCCCCTCACCTAACTCCTGCTGATACCCTCCATCCAGTACAGTCTGTTACTTAAGATCTGTGTACACATATCCTCACCACATGGACCAACCAGCCATCATTCTCGATGTAACCAAGCCAAGCGCATGCACCTGGGACCTCGCATCCTCGTGAATGTTTCACTCCTTGTAACATTCCTTCCTTCCTTCCTTCCTTCATCCCCACCCCCCGTCTCTCAGATTGTAAGCCCTAGGACAGGGACTATGTTTATTCAATTACTTTGTAAAGCACCAGGTACATTGCTTGCATTATATAAATGTTTGCTAATAAAATAATAATAATAATAATAATAATAATAATAATAATAATAATAATAATCCTTTTCCTCTTTTCAGGGCAAATGGCTTTTCTTGGCAGCTAGATTTAATGCTCTCCCTACCAAGCTGCTGGAGGGTCGTTTTGGTAAGATTCCTGTTGATCAACGTTTATGCCCTTTTGACCAGCAGGAGGGGGTACGCCAGAACACGTTCTTTTCAAATGTTATCTTTATGATAAGCTAAGGGTGGAACTTCTAGATGTTTTTACCAGCAGATATTTAGGCAGAACTGACTTGGCTCTTTTGGATCTAGCACTGGCTGATTCAGACTCTGAAGTCTCTGCCAGTGTTATTAAGGTTCTGATTAAGGCTTTTTCACTTGGCAAATTGTTTATGGACTTTAAGCTGCCGATTGAGTCTGAATTATGACATCTCGATAATTGTGATAATCTGTTTAGGGTCGACTTGCTCTTTTCAGAAAGGTCTGTGTTTAGGCCTTCTTTTGGGGAGGACTAGCTGTTTTATTTTATTTTACTTTGTGTTATTGTCTTTCATTGTTTCATTAATTGTGGTTTGTATATTTGTATCGACTGTATAATTCATTATTATTTTTTTTGCATTATTATCTTGTTGCTATGACCATCAGTCTTGCTAATAAATACTACTACTACTATCACTTAACTGTTAAGCAAGATAATACTAAAATTGTAGTTTTCTCAAAGAAGCCCAAACAATATTCCTGGAAACTGAATTTCAGTCCATTAGAGCAGGTGGCTAAATATAAATATCCAAGAATTTGGTTCACACGCTCGGGAAGTTGGAGAACCCATTTGGACTATACAAAATTAAAAGCTGTTCACACTTTGAAAGGGCTTCTTAAATTTTGGAGGACTACTGGTGGGAAAAGAACTGCTCCCATACTTAAGCTATTTCAAGATAAATTATTTCCTCAGCTGTTATATGGGGCTGAGATTTGGGGTTTGGCAATGACTGATCAACTGGAAGCAGTCCAAAGCAAAACGCTTAGAGTTATTTTGGGTGTACCAAGGAGCACACACTCTATTTTACTGAGAACAGAAACAGGTTCACTCCCAGTTATTAGAATTAGATCCTTGCTACTCAGTTATTGGCTCCGACTCCATGATATGGATTGTGGCAGGCTGCCAAGACTGTGTTGGCAAGAACAGGCAAATTTATATGCTGATTATAACTGGAAAAAATGCGTGGACAAATTTCTGGTACAGATCGGATTAACAACACTCAGTCTTGTACAATGCTCTAGGCTACAAGCTAAGTCTATGATTAAATCCAGACTAAATGATGTTGCCTTCCAGGTAGAGATGGAGGCCCTAAATAATCAAAAAGTTGCCCCCTGGTATCCTCTATTTAAGATAGGAGTTGAGTACGAACCATACCTCTCAGATTTAGTTAACTTTAGAACTAGAAGAGTTTTCACTGCACTAAGATTCAACATGATGCAGACAAAAGTGATGGAAGGACGTTTCCAGGGTATCCCGGCAGATTTACGGTTCTGCCCTTGTGGTCAACTCTTGGTAGAGGACCTCCCACGTTATCTTTTAGTTTGTCCCTTATTTGAAAAATTAAGGGATGATACTTTTGGGACTTGGTTTAAGGGAAAGATTCATTGGGACCCTCTACTTCGTATTTCCTTTTTACTGGCTAATACTAACAAACATATTGCAGGGAAAGTTGCAATATTTGCACTTAGGTTAGAAATCGAAAGAAAGAAATTTGTCTGACGAAATTGGACTTGCCTATAGGAAGGACTGTCATTTTATTTCAAGTGTGTTATTTTTCCAGTTTTAGTTACCTTTTGGGTACATATAAATATGACTGTCTATATGTTTGTAGCTGGCCACATGGCCATTTGAAAGAACCAAGTACCTCTGGAATGTTTACTGTTTTGTTATCTCTCATTGATTAGGTAACTCTTCTGCAAGTTACATTTTCTAAGGCTTTGGTCTAATTAATCAACAAAATTTGAATTTGAATTTTAAATTATTTCATTAGTCACAGGGGTCAAGTGTTGCCACCCCAAGCTCCGGGAAGGGCAAGGCAAATTTTAAATCTTCTTTTTATTTTAGAAATAATAACTGTTGTCAGTCATATTTCTAGTTTTAATACTATGTTATGTTGGTTATGTTTCTTTTTATGTATACATTTGTATTGAATTTATTGAACTGAATTTGTTATGGTCAATGGCCAAACAATAAAAGGATTGATTGATTGATTGAAATAAAAAACATCCATTATGTTCCATGAAGTTGTAAAGTTCAGAACAAGGGACATCCATTATGTAAATCAGGAATGCCCATCAGGGGTGTGCATTCAAATAACCATAAAAAAGCCACTGATGACTTCCATATTTGAAACACAAATACTGACCCGCAATTTTGGGTTATGTGTTAGTGTGCTTTGTGTTTCTGAGTTTCTACTTCTAATTTGATGGCTTTAGCTGTTCGTCTAGCAGTCTGAGAATGTTTCAACTTCATAGTATGTTGTGCTACTGGTTGGGGGGAGTTTAGCCTCAACAATGGTGAACTATAGGAGTGGATTGTGTTTTGATCTTTGATCACTTTGTGGTTCGGGGTCTTGACCTGCTTCTACAGGTAGCTGGAGGGGGAGCTGAGTGCAGGGAACCAAATCCTCACATTGACTGAATGACACTACTGAGTGGGATACCCCTGCCTGGAATGGGACAAAGGGGTAGGGTTCCTCCTGCTGGTACTCTGGAGTGCTCTGATACCAGAGTCTTTTGCTGTTTATTATAAGGACATCCCCTGAGCATGAGTGTGCATGCACGCACACACACTGAGGCTGCATACCCTCTTACACATGCAGGTTGCAGGCTGCACTCTCCTGGCTTACTTGTTTCTCAACCTACTATAGCAGTTACCAAATTTATCCCCCTTAAAAAGTTACAAAATGTTGAGACACAAAACACACAAAAACTCGTACAAAAGTGGCACTGAAACAAGAATAGAAATCAGAAATACTAAATTTGCCCCCCTTGCACATTCCTAATGTCCATTATGTTCTATAGAGATGTCAGGCTCTGAAATAAGGGACATTTCCTTAAAATAAGGGACACCCGGTAACCCTAAGAGTCATCCCTCCCCTCCATCAGTGTCATTTATATTTGATGATGCTCAACATGTTTCAGGCACCTCATATAATTGGGTCCTATGCCTGTGTGTGAAGAATAACAGCAGCGTCATGGCTGCAGTGTGTGACCACAAAGGAGTCTCTCAAGTATCCTGCAAATTCAGCTTGCAAAGCCACAGAAAGTGCCATGTGGTAACCTCATGGGGAACTGCGATGACAGCTAATATTTAACTTTTGAAAAATTATCTCAGATATTTAACTTCCAGGGTGCATCTTCAAGTGGTTGTCACCATGTGGTACAACAGTTCAGATGCCACAAAGTTCACAGTCGAAGACCTCCATGGGGGTTATCACATGGTGCTTTCCAGGGCTTTTCAACCTACATTTTCAGGATAGCTGAAAGCAAAGCAACCATAGTCAAAACCACTGTCTAACTCAACATGTCATACAAGTCAGGCCTGGTTCATCCAGCCCAGGCTTTGAGCCTGAAATCCACCATTCCTTTAAACTATGTTTTAGTTACATCCCTCATGCAGATTTTTCTGTGGTAGAATGGCAGCTTCGACTTCCCAGGCTCTGTTCTTCATTTTTAACAAAATGGTGATACTTAATCTTTGATAAAATTGCTCCATAGTACACACTATTCCTTGTTTGATGTGTGTGTAGATTATTTTCCATGTTCAGCCATCTCTCTGTCATATCCTCATTTATATTCCTCAACCTACTCTCGCTTTTCTCTGTAGACTTACACTTTAAAAAATTTCAAATCATTGGGATAATTTCGGATTGTGCCTTTAATGGCTCGACTACTGTAACGCGCTCTACGTGGGGCTTCCCTTGTTCTTGGCCCGGAGGCTGCAGCTGGTGCAGAATGCGGCGGCCCGTCTTCTTACGGGGACGGGTCGCCGGGAGCACATTACACCGGTGCTCCGAGCGCTGCACTGGCTGCCGATAGTGTGCCGGGCCAAGTTCAAGGTCCTAGTAATGATCTATAAAGCCCTATACGGCCTTGGCCCCTCTTACCTTAGGGACCGCCTCGCCCTTCGCGCCCCGGAACGACTCCTGCGGTCTGCCGGGGGTGCCCGCTTGGAGGTCCCCCGTGTTAAGCGGGGGGCCACGATGAAGCGGGCGTTCTCGGTGGTAGGGCCGCGGCTGTGGAACTCCCTTCCGGAGGAAGCTCGCCTGGCCCCAAGCCTTTTGATATTTCGGCGTAACTGTAAGACCTGGCTGTTTGCCCAGGCCTTTGGGAGGGAGGGGGGGGTGATTTTTAATCCCCCACCTTATATATTTATTTATGATTGTTCTATGCCCTGTTTTATTGACATATTTTATATTTGTTTTAAATGTTTTTATACTGTTTTATTGTTGTTAACCGCCCCGAGCTGCATGGCAGGATGGGGCGGTATAGAAATCTAGAAAATAAATAAAATAAATAAATATAATATCCTTTAATATCCAGCCTTTTTGGACAACTATCTCCTTTAGATTGTCACCTGCAGTCACAGTCTAGAAGTCAGAGACTATGACCCTTTTCACATGGGCACACCCCCCCTCGCACACGTGTGTGGTGGGGGGACACCCATGCAAAAGCCACAGAGGGTGTGGGGTGGGATGGGGGTCGCCTGTGTGAACAGTAGGTGGGGGTACATGCACGCTCCCATTCTCCACCCATCATCCATGCATGGAGCAATGAGCTCCAAGGCCGGCTGCTCTGTGGGTGGAAGCGACACCCCCGCTAGCCCTAAGCGTGTGTGTGTGTGTGTGAGTTTGTGGCCACCCTCCCCCGAACAGGGTGCTGGGCGGGAAAGGGGGCAAGGGCTTCCTTTGCCCCCTCCCCACCTGCCTATTGAGCTTTGGCACCAGTAGGCCAATAGGGGAGAGAGGAGGGGCACCTTGGATTGGGTGCATAGATGGATATATTTAAATGGGTGCTGAGGCTGGTGTTTGGACTTCCTTATCTCTTTAGCTGGTCATGTACAAATTTTGGAGGAGGCATCTTGAATGATGGGTCAATGGGAATGTTGCTTGCGTTTCCATCACTCCTGTGATTCTGAGTTACCTGACTTCTAGAGTGACTAAGTACTCATTCACTGGGGGGGGTAGGCTTGCCCCACATTTAGTATGGTAGAAGGGTGTGGCCTTTATCCCTTTCTCTCACCCTCCATTCTAGTACAAGCTGCTAGTGTGTATAATTGTGGGGGTGGAAATAGGAACACAGAACCACAGTCTAAACTGGACCTCTTGAATACAAGGCAAGGGAAATGTAGAATACAAGTCAAGGGTACTCACCCCTTTAAATCTGGGCTGAGTTCTTAGCACAGATGAACAATTAAAGGAAGTATTAATAGTTTACTGGCTGTCTCTAAGTGCCCAGGCAGAGGAATCAGGATAAGGATGCAAGCATATATATATGCTCTATGAAAGAGTACAAATCAGTGGTGTAGCTACCCTGGCGTGGGGGGGGGCGGGGAAGGGGGCGCATTTACCTCCCATTTGCCTTGTCTCCCTCGCTCCTCCTGCTGCCTCCACTGCCAGGTGAGAATGCAGCCTAAATTCTTCTGCTGCCTCGTCTCCCTGGCTCCATTCCCTTTCCCTCACTTGCCTCTGCCTCCTAGTAGCACTGCAGCAGCAGCAACAGCGGGACATAAAGCTGTTTGTTTACAAACAGCTCCTCCCACTGCTGATCAGAAGGTTGCTACCTTGTAAAGAAGGTTCTTCGAGATGGGTTCTAACAGTCTCACAACTGGGTTGTACACGTTCACTCTGTTCAAATAATAGACCACATGATGGTCTTGAGCTCCTCTAGTATATAAAGCACTCTCCCCCTCAGAATGACAGTTTCTTCCAACCCTTTCTAGGAATGTAAGAAAAAAATTCCATGCAGGACTGGAAGAGTGGGTGTTGTGAGAATGTTTGGAGCCATCTCAAAGAACCTTGTTTACAAGGTAGCAACCTTCTGTTCTTCTTTGAGTGGCTCCTCACATGCTATATTTATATGGCTCCGCCAGGTGGGGAAGATCCGTGGACTACCTTGTAAACAACTTTGGACAGGGCATGCACACAGGTGCACATGCATCCCCACTCACCCCCTCATCCACACCCACGGAGTAACCGCCGTTTCCCCCCGGTTGCTCCATGCATGGGGACGAGTGGGGTGTTGTGTGTGTGAGTGGGGATGCGTGTTAGGCGGGCGTGCATGCCCCCCAAAACACCATGGATGCGTGCACCACATTGTTCACACGGGGCTCTCCCACACAGAAATCTGCGTGTTCATAGGTGGGAGAGGCCTGTTTAAAAGGGCCACATTCTCACAACTGTCTTACTTATACTATCTTAGGTAGGAATTTAGGATGTAAAGCAATATCTATTGTATCTTGGAAAATAAATCTGCAAATATGGTTCTGAGATTATTATGGCTGCTATTTCAATAACTTTTCTTAATGAAGTTATTGCCAACAGGAATACTGTCCTTAAACCCACACCCCATAACCAGTTCATTTGCACCCCCCAAATAATCAATTCACGCTGCCCCGGGGCACAAATTAAATGGTTATGGGTGGGGGCAGCATGAACTGATTATGGAGGCACAACTGAACTGGTGAATCAGTGTGAATTGATTATATGGGAACGGGCACAAATGAACTGGTTATTGGGTGGGGGCAGCATGAACCGATTATGGGGCACAAATGAACTGGTTTATATATATATAATCTTTAATCTATAAATTTATAGTCTATAAATTTATAAATTATATAATCTATTTATATAATCTATTATAGATTATATAAATTATATAACCTGTAATATATATAATCTAATATATATAATCAAAACACCCACCCCACCTCCCCAGCCGAGCATCTACCACCACTCCTCAGGAGTGGTTCTACTGCAGGGGCAGTTGGGCGGGCAGTGAGGCAGGCACAGAGAAACTGACTGCGTCCACTGCCTTACTGGAGGAGGGGAGTGAGCTTAGCCAGTCTGGCCTCCAGGGCCTGTTGCTTCTTGCTGCCGGTGCTGCCTGTGCCTTGTGCATGCATGCGGAGTGACCGGTCCAGAGGTGCTGCTATCAAACACACCAGACACCCAAAATGCAGTTAGTTTATTAAGTGCATTATGCCATGAAAAAAGACTATATATATATAGTCTCTTTTCATGGCATAATGCACTTAATAAGCTAGCTGCATTTTGGGTGTCTGGTGTGTTTGATAGCAGCACCTCTGGACAGGTCACACAACATGAATACACAAGACACAGGCGGCACCGGCAGCAAGAAGCAACAGTCCCTGGAGGCCAGACTGGCTAAGCTCACGCCCCTTCTCCAGTAAGGCAGTGGACGCAGTCAGTCTCTCTGTGCCTGCCTCACTGCCCGCCCAACTGCCCCTGCAGTAGAACCACTCCTGAGGAGTGGTGGTAGATGCTCAGCTGGGGAGGTGGGAAGCATTGGGAGGCCATGCTTGTCTATGGCTACAATTATAACTCCTAGCCACTGGATTTTGTATATTTAGAAGCTGTCAGCAGACCCCGCCCCATCCCTTAAGCTCCACCCACTTTGGGTTTTCGGAGTGGAGGGGCCCATAAATGAGGCTTGAGCCCAGGCCCTTCTCAACCTTGCTATGACCCTGACAAACTTGGAATGTCCTTAAAGGGGAAGAGGAGTTGTTGTTGACATGGAAGATAGAAATCAATGAGGGAATCTGGGGATACCCCCCCTTTGCTGTCTCCTACATGTGATGACTTTTCACTTAAGCCAGTTTACATTGGTCATTGATCATGCACAGTCTGGGATTTCTGGGAAATGTAGTTTGGCAAAGACTGGTCAAAGGGAGAGTATATGAAATTCATTTAATAGTTTTCTCCAGTGTACTCACAAGGAAACTGTAATCTCGTAAATCTGTTCAGAAATAGAGAGATAGAAAACAACTGCTGATGTTAACTGTTTTAAGGGGAATGTTTTGCAATGTTGCCATGGTCAGTGCTCTAATGTGTGTATTAATGGTTCAGTAGCATGGAGGTATTTTTGTTGTTCCAAGTCAAAATATATATATTTGGGAAATAAATCATGAGAAACTATCTTCATAAACTATTTATAATTAGGATTTTTTAAATACTTCTGGCCCCTCACCTCCCAGAACCACCTTGTGAATTCACTTGTACCATAACAGCCCTGATCGCTTGCAACTCTTTCTTTGTTTATCTGTTTGCATAACAGACATGAAAAACTGTTGCAGCCTTTTCATTTGTGTCCAAGTCTTTTGTGAGCCTAATATAAACAGTTGAACGAACACTCCTCTATGGATTTTTTAATAAGTACTAGTGGAGCTCGATAATCTGAGTTTCTATCTCTGCAAACAACTCAGTGAAGCTTTAATCAAAATCATTAAATTCTCCAAGCTTTATTTTATATACCTCCTGGTTCACTATCACATCCCATAAAGTAAACAAAGATAGCCCATTAAAGTTCTCTCGCAGGGTCTCCATTTATAATAATAATGAAAAGATAAAAATTGTGCGTTAATATGCATCCTTCTAAGAGCAGAATTAATATTTTCTGGGACTCTGCAACCAGTGCATTATATTTTACCTCTCCTATAGTATATAAAAAACAGCCAATGGATTTCATATACCGCTGCATCTCACCACTGCAGCTGGATGATCCTGGTTACCACTAATTCAAATAGCAGAAGTCAGCAAATCTGCAAAATAGGGATCTGTTCCTATTGATGTAAATGAGAGTTTTGCTCTTGCCTGAAGTGGGAACTCTCCTTCTTTGTACTTAGCTGGCTAGTTGTATTAGTTCAGCAAAGCTATCCACCACAGTGATAAAGAGAGATGCATTCTTAGCTGAAATCAGATGTATAGAACTTTTCCATGACAACTTTGACAAGGTGCCAGCTTTTCATCATTTGGACCGTCACATCATTGCATCGAATTTTCAGTTGGCAGCCTCTTTTCTACCGTTTGAAGGTAGATTCAAAAGCAAGCAGGTGATCCATTTCTATTCATGTAACAATTCCCTTGCAAATTATATCCAGGTCTCAAAGATTGTTTGGAAGTGTCCTTTCTCATTGAAGCTGACTGGAAAGATGGGTTTTTCATAAAAACAATTGTCAAATAAACAACAAGAACAACCACAGACACTATTATTGTATTCCAGCCATCACTATTAGATGAATATATAATGAATGAGTTAGGCCCTTTTCAAATGGGCCACAGTGGGTGTGCGCCGACAATGGGTGGAGGTGGGTGTGCACTCGTGCACACCCATCTCCATGCATGGATCAAGAAGCATTGGAGTCCATTGCTCCATGTGTTGGTGATGGGTGGAGCATGGGAGTGTGTAAGCACCCTCACCCACTGCCGGTGGCGTTCCCACGGGCACCCCCCCACCACCACTGGCGACCTGTGGCATTCCTACGGATGCCCCCCCCCACTCGCACCCATGTGCGGGGGGGGGGATGCCCATGTGAAAAGGGCCTTAGTCACATTTTAGTCCGTAAAAAAATTATAAGGAAGCAAACAACAAAAATAGTCAACACACGTGATTATTAAAATATGCATTAGGTCACCGTAAATTGAGTACAGTTGTACGTGACAGTGTATGAACTGCAAATATACACTATGAAACACAAATCTATAATATGAAGCAAGCTGGAGTGTTGTGCTCTTTGTGTGTGGACTTAAAAGTGAGTTCTCCCATTCCAGATGATATTTTCATATATTAGATGATAATCTGTCTTTTCCTGAGAGCAAATTCTAGGCGGGGATAAACCACAAGTGTATGAATTCTACTGTACCATGCGGCCCTTCTAAGTGCTGTCAGAGGGTGTTTTTAAATGAGCAAGGCTTGCGGGAGGGAGGCATGGCCATTAAGTGGCTCTGCAGGGAGCAACCACTCAGGTGGGGCGTGCGGGGACTTATTCTAACAGGCAGCTCCCAGCGTGGCTGCCCCAGCTGCCGCCTTGTGTTCTCCCTGCCACGGACCATGGGGGAGGGGGAAGTGTGCTTGGCTGGCCTTTGAAACTGACATATTCCTGGCTTGAGTGCTGGGTACCCTGGTATCTGCAGTGCTCCTGACCAGTTCTTGTGACTTGCAAAGGCCATGTCCCCCGCCCATAGTGCCTATGAGTGGTGGATCGTAGTTCATATGGGCAGGGGCTGTTTGGTCGCCCGTAGTCATACACCTTTTTGGCTTGCCCGGTATGGAGCATTCTAGACTTCCCAGCAGTGCTCCTGCTCCATGAGTGGTCACGAGTGGGTGTTGCATAGCTCACAGGAATGTGAACCCTCCACTCCATCTTCAGATGGGCGTTCAGATGAGTGATTCCTGGGTGGCCATGCGAGGTAGTGCTGTGCACTTCAGTTCTGAAAAGTCACTGACTGGAGAGGCAATCTGGAAAAGTACAAACAGACTTGAGTTACTAACTTCTGCAGGAAGATTAAATGAAACAAGTATCATCGGAATCCTCTGGTTGCAATCGCCAAGGCACTTGCTATGATAGAGGTCTGTGTGTTGTTAGGAGAACATTTCATGGTTAAGCACTTATAGTCAGGAAATGACAATATTAAGATTAAAAGTTTAATCTGAGCTCTAGCTTTTTGTGTATTTTGATTAAGATGGAAACTTTGGATCAGAAATGGACAGCTGGGGGTTTGTTGGCACAGATGGAAAGACAGGCCCTTTAATTTAATAAACACAAACTACTTTCAAATAATTCCAAATAACATTGGCTTTCTGCAGTTGGCATATTTCATTTTTGTGGATTTATACTATTTTCATGATCTATATCAGGGATGGGGAACCTTTTTTGCATTGGGGTCACATTGGCCATTTAAAGTTGTCAGGTGGGCCCCACAGGATAAGCTGAAGTTTCTGCCTTTCTGCCCATCATACAAGCTCCAGTCCTAACCACTGGACTGGGAAAGGCCAGCACCTCCATGACATTGGGCTGACCAATAGCAGTCACTGAGGAAGTCATGGCAGGGTAGATTTAAAAAGCGATGGAACCAGAAGTTGCCCACGATCTTGAGGTTCTACATCCCTGATCTATATGGTCCAACTTGTTGTTTCCTTTCGTGCTCACTTTCAAATGAGTTGTGCACTATACATTTTTGACTCTTCATATGGATAGATGCACAACATAATCTCCTTCAACTCACTCCTTAAGCCATGATTCTACTATTAGACCACCAAAGGTAGATCTCTGCCCCTGTGCAAGCCTCGTTACCCTGACAGGTTTATTTGTGAGATTCTGATTGTACATTTGAGGCCATAGTGAGGGGAAAAAAGAGAATGTGGTTAGAGCATGTTTTTCAAGGACTCAAAACTTGGCCAGATCTCTGTTATTTTTGAGTAGTACATTCAAAGGGCACTTCTCTTCAGGAAGAGATATCTCCATGTCAAGTTTCAGCTCTCTTCCCCTTGATCATCTGGGAATATATAGAGCTATTCAGAAAACACTGCAATAATCTTTTCTGTTATGGGGAAAATGTATTACCTCCACTCTCTTCATTCTCAAAGACAGTTGGACAATTATTGCTCAGTTTTTAAACAAACAAGAAACAAAAACAAAATCCCCTGACAGATGCTAAGTACTTCAGGGTAGTTCCATTGACCTCAGTGAGATGACTCTGGAGTAAGAGGTTCTAGGCTTACGGCCGAAGCCTGCAAGGCTTGAGCAAAAAGAAGAAAGCTTTGGAAAGATACAAGAGAATGAAAAAAGTTGTAACTTGGTCAACAAACAAACAAAAAAACAGACACAAAGGAAAAACAAATGAAGAGAAGTACCCGTCGCCGCCAAAAAATGGTGGCGACGGACATTTTGTCATGCCCCCTTCTCCTCGTTCCCAGGTTGAGGCACAGAGGAGCAGGATCAGGCAGCCACTGCGGGCCGTTCTTCTAGAGAGCGCTGCTGCTGATTGGACGTTGCCATGGCAACGGCCCCGGGAACGAGGCGTGCGCATGCACACTTCATGAGGCAGGAATGTCCCACCCTCGGTAGAGGGGGCGGACTCCTGAAGGCAGCAAGAAGCTGCCATTCGGCTCATGGCAGGCAAGCGATTGACCCCACCCACCAGCCCCTCCAGCACTGTGGCTGTAGCTGATTGCCTTTAGAGGGATCGAGGAGGAATTTTTGGCAGACCCCGCATTGGTATGGTCTGTAATTTTTTGTCTCCTCAACAGCTGTTGGGGGTAGGTTAATAATAATAATAATAATAAGAATAATAAATACTTTATTAGGAGTTTAGCTATCGCTGTACTCCAAGGGGGTAGGTTATATAGGACTTGATTGGCAATCGCTTCCTATTTTGATCTAGGTAATTGGCCATACTGTTTATCTAGACATTAAATAGGGGAATTCTGCATCACAGTCAAAGGTCTGTCAGCCTACTTGAGGTACAATTCGGAGTTGTTTTGATTTGAAGTTTGAATAAAGGTTATTGTCACACTCTGCAGGGGTCCAGCATGCTATATAGGATAAACAGCTATTGTTAGGAAATAGATGAGGCATCTCCTTAAGAGATGGGAGGTGACACTCGGTGTAATGCGGGGCGCAGCATGCACTGGAGTCATCCCCTGGAGAGGCGTGGCCTTGACTCAGTGTCCAGGGGCATGCGCTGTCTCCGCACCGGGTCAATGTTTCTCTCCTTACCTAAATAGAACGTTGGTTGGTTCTCCCCCATCTTCCGTATAGCCAAACCTGAGTGCTGTCGAGGGAACTGGGGTTTAAGGTTAAGGTACTAACAATGGAGGGCGTATCCGGGCAGTGCCAGAGTTAACAAGATAAGTTACATAGGTAGCATGCTGGACCCAGAATTGCTGAGGCAATTACCCACCGCCTATTAAGGCTAATGTGTTGTTAATAAAGAGTGCGGCCAGTTTTAACACCATTACAGTCTCTGTGTCTCTTTTTGGGGGGGTGGGTGCACCGACAAAGGGCAGGAACTCAAATGAACACTTGAAAAGTAGGAAGATTTATTTGTATCTCTGCAATCGCATTATATATTATTCATCTTGGGCCAAATCAAAAATAATATTCACAGGATCCTCTTCAGTTTTAAAAAAATCAAGAAGGGTGTTGTTCAATGCTAAAACCTGTGGTGTACCTAAACCCTAACCAAATCCACTTTCTGAGCAGGGATTGCACAAAAGCATTGCGACAGAGATGCAGTGTAACCACAGAACTTTTGTGAAAGTAGCACTCTGGTCATTGGCATAACCTAGCATACATTCCATTGCGTTACACCAAGGTAAACAACTTTTCTTTGAAAATAGTCATAGAATCATTTTCAGCCCACACACTGCCCAGTGAATTCAAAGACAGCAAATAAAAATATTACAGTAGTCATACCAGGCTTGAATGGGAGTCCTCTGGAGTAAGTGATTTGAGGATTGCAGACACTAAGTTTATACTAAAGCTGAATATTTGATGTAAATACAAAATCAGATGAATTTGGCCAATTTGCCTCCATTTCAGCAAAGGAGATATGGAGTGCTATTAATTTTGGATATTCATTATTAATTTTGGATATTTTGTTTCAGTTAGTTTGGGTGTTTTGGTATTTGTTCCTTGGTTCAGTACTATTTAGTGCTGTTGCACACCAAACAGTTTCACAACAATGTTATTGTGCTATATAACACTGTTGCACAACTATCTGGTGTGCAGCTGCACTAAACAGAACCAAAAGAATGAACGCTAAAATACTGAAACAACTGAAATATCCACAATAGCTGAACTGAAATCCTGAAATCATTGAAATAACCAAAGTAAAATAAATGAAGAAACAAATATGCAAATATTACATATTTGTTGGGATATATTCAGTAGCACATTCAAATATGCAAATAATATTTGTGAATATCGGCTTTAGTTATCATTGTAACTCCATTGACTTCAATGGACTTCTTGTATTAACTACAGAATTTGTCCCATGTTTCTCATTTTGTATTCACCTCTCCTCAAGCTTCACACCTAACACAAATCAACTTTCACACTAACCAGCTTGTGTGGCTAATGAACAATTCACATATTGGGAACTTTAAACATGTAGCTAAATAAAATGCAGCCTCATTATAATGCATGTCGTTATAGCGTGAATTTGGTCATAATGCAGTGTGAGGCATGGTTCCCAACATGTTACAACACAAATAGATTTTACATGTACAAAGCACGTTTCTTATGACATGGATTTGGTTATAACATGCTCTGAGGCTTGGCTCCCAAATACAGTGTTATAATGTTGCCTTAATGCTAATATCAAATGTAGTAAACATTTTTTTATCAAAGTTTGTCTTAGTTTTATAGTACTGTATTCTTGAGCTGTGCAACACTGTGCTTGTGTAGTTACAATTGAGGATTATTACATTGCACTTTAGTTTATAAGAAGTTCAAGCATGTGGTACTGAAAAAAAACACATCAAAGGTTAGATTGTTATTATTGGGACACTTCAAAGACAAGAGTTTCTGAAGCCCTTAAGTTTTATGGCAGGTGCATGAAGAGGTGCCAGGTCATCTCATACGGTGGTCAAGAGAAAACTACATTGAAACTAGCTTACGTCCCGCTCCTTTTATCTGTCAAAGAGCGTAGGAATCCTGACTCAGAAAGAGTTCTAACAGTGATTTGAATACTGGACATCAAGCCTCTCTGATTTCAGCTGCTCTCAGCATGGTAGCTTGCAGTCATGGCCTCCTCCAATGGGCACATCTGGGGAACAGAAGAATGGTCCTCATGATAATGTGACAGACCACAGGGCTTTCAGTGTAATCCACAATCCTGGTTTTCGATACAGTTAGTACATTCTGTGCAATGCTTTAGATCTTGAAGCAGGCATTTACTTACGTAATTAGAAGGATGTGCGTGATGAATACTAACTCCTATTGCAGAAATGTATAGAATGTGTTTAGAAACATAAATGTTATCTCACTATTTCCAAGCTATGATAAAGAGCAAAAAACAAAACAAAAACAAAACAAAAAAGGCTGATTAACTGTATTTTTTCGTTTAAACAAAGTAGCACAATAAATTTCAGAATCTTCTTGTTAAAGCAAGCCCATATTCCCCTAATGGGAGATTATACAAAGCTATATGGAAAATAATATTTTTACAATTAAATTAAGTGACAATGATGCTTAATTTCAGCTGATTAGAGTAATATATGCTGAGAGTTTGAAACGAAAACATTCCTTTCGGCAGCTTATTTTTCCTAGGGATTTGTGTCTCATTCACACCTGCACTGCCCCTCCTGTACATTAATTTAATATTGCTTAACAACTCCATCCTACTTTAGACTATCATAAGTAGGGGGATGGGCTTTGTTTTCATTTTATCAAGACAAAAAATATGTGCAGGAAATGATAAAAAAAAAACCCTGCGACAAATGGCAAATTGTGTCTGCTAATGAATTAATACATTAAATAATACAGTTAAAACCATTTCCCCAGCTTTGATCATTCACTTACATGTCATTAAGTAGTCTGGGCATTTTAGCATGAAAAGGCTGTGTTTACAAATTAAACCCCAAAACATGTTTCACACTGAAGATCAGCACATATATTGTGTTTTATTTCAGTAGCACATGACAGAACCTTAATATTAGAGGCAGATGATTAAAAGAACATTACCTGAGTCTTGAGAGTCACTGAATGAGCTATGCTAAATTGGTTGTTTTCTGTTTTGTGATTAATTGTGCTTCTAAACCATATTTTAGTGTGCTTTGTTTTTCTGTCCCCAGTCATCTCATATTATTAAAGAGAAATTCTGCATATCTCTCCTGGAGTCCAATTAAGGATTTGCATCATGACTAGATTTTTCACTTTAATTACTGTATATAAAGTAGGTTTTGACTTATTTCCATATTTATCAAACTATGCAGAAGAAGCAAAATTCATCAAATAAACAGATATCTGTGGCTATAATTGCAGCCTGCATTGAGCATGTAGGAAGAAAATATGAGGGTCCAAATTTCATTATGTAGAACATAATAAACATCTGAATAATTAAACTGTGTGTAAATCACACACTTGGCAGTAGTAAGAATAGGAGAGACACCTTCATTTGATCAGGAAAAATATTTCAAGATGCATCGCTAAAAATACATGCTAAGCATTATTCAATCAGCAGTGAGTAGGAGAGACCTTGCTGCTTGTTATCAGATGAAAAATACAGCAGATTGCCATATCCATTTAGAAATACATTTCATTAATTGTAACGTAGAATGAGCTTTGCTTGTACGTGTTTCTTGAAAAGATGATCCAAGTAAACCACTAAGAACAGACAGAAATAGAACCTGCAAAACTTCCACATGTCTCTAGATTCTCAGCAAGTAGGGTTGATAAACTGCCTAAAATCAACTTCTAAAGGAAAAACAATTATTAAAGCAGAAGTTTAAACCTGACAAACTCAATGGATTGAATTCTAGTCCCACTGAAGTTAATGAAAAAAATTCTTTGGGTTTCCATAGGGTTAGAATTTCTTACATAGTTTAAACATCTATCCATACATCCCAGTTTAAAGGAATATAGGGATTATTTCTATATTGTCAATTTCAGTATGATTATAAATTCATTTTCTGCTTTCCATGTGTCTCAATACCCTAGATTTAGTATGAAAACTTACATATAGTGCTATAAGTATGGTGTACAAATGGAAGTCTAGCTGGAATCTACACTGTAGAATTGGTTTGGGAAAAATGATACACATTCCTAGCTGATGCAAATCAGAATTCAGTAAAGCTATGTGGATTTGTACCAGCTGAGACTGGTGATGCATTTTATCTTTTAAAAAAGGTGTTGTGGTCTAACAACTGGGTGTAAGCCCTGTTAAAAGTAATGGAAATTGAACCCATGAGCTCAAGGATCGAATTTGGGTCTCCCTGTTTATTCATATATGATGTTCTGATCAGGAATCTAGATAATTTCCACTATGTAAGATAATTGCTTTGATTCAAAGGGAAACTTTCAGAAAATACATGCTATTGTTCCAACTTCTCCTTGATAGTGTTATTTAAGGAAAGTAAATAATTATCTGCCTATTCCTGCCCCCCATACTATCAGAATTTTTATTGCTAATTTATCTGCTCTGTTTGGTAATGAATTTGGCTAACAAATGATGATTTTGATTAAATGAACAAAGGCTCTCAAATGGCTGAGATGCTGAACTTTTAGATCTGTCATTGAATAAGAACAACAATGAAGTTTAGATGAAGAGGGAAGTCCGTACAAATATAGCTGTCAATAAAGTCCATGGAGTGGAATTGTGCTAGATTTGGACATACTATGCAGACAAACCAGCCAGTTCAACTACTATGCACCTTAGTGTTTCCAGAAGTTATGAAGTTGACTAGGAAACACCTAAACCTCGACTTAAATACTTGTTGGGACAGAAATTAATATAAATATTATTATTATTTGCTATTATTTATTATTATTATTACCTTGGACTTTTATACTGCCCTTCTTATTGGGGCGATTTACAACAAAGCAAAAATACAAAAAAATACAACAATATAACATCAATGTTGCAAACATTATCAGTAGCCACATGAATAAAACACAATTTCCCACCCATCAATACCCCCGCATCAATACATAATGTCAAAAAAGCCACAAAACTAGAACACAATTTCCCACCCCCAATACCCCGCACCATACTCCTCTCTCACAGAGACGTTCTTCCTTGAGTTATTCCCCCCCTCTCTCACCGGGGTTGCAACAACTCCACCCTCCCAATTCCCAACCCCCTCCCCACCTGCTCTCACCAGCGGCAGAGACCTAAATCTCAAAAACAGAACCCACCCTCACCCTTCAAAACCCAGGCTATTAATCAGACAATCGTTCTCCATACTACTCACCTTACCCCCCCCCCCCTTACATACAATGTCCATCCCTCCAAAAGAGCATAGCCAGGCCTTCAACATCCCATAAACTGCCAAGTAAAATGGCACAGGTCCTTTTCCCTAGCCCCTAGAAAGAAAGAGCGGGCAAGCCATCCCTACAAGTATTCAACTCCTAGCCAGGCACATTTCCAGCAAATATTTTGGCAGTGGCTTCTCAAGGGTCTTCAAGGGCTCGCATAAGGGCCACACCCTTCGGTTCATGGCCCTTAGGTGCATGGATTGCAGCAAGGCTGCTGGGTGCTGGGCGTTAAAGGTCCCTGGAGAGTCCCTTCCAGCAGTGCAGGGCGTGGCTCCACCCCTCCTACAGGTGGAACAAGGGAGGGGGGTGATGGTCTGTTCTTTGGCAGGGCGGGGCTCCCACACTCACCGCCTGGGCAAGCGCATAGTGCTCCCAGCCCCCAAGAGTCCTCCCATCACTGGCAGTCACTGTGTTAAATGTTGTCTTAAATCTGGGCCTATAGAATAACTTTCCTGTATTTTATTCTTTCTGAAACATCTTGAAGAAATGAGGAGATAAAAGGAAATATAATGCTGAACTTTCAAAAATAGAATAAATAAATAAATAAATAAATAGAAGAGTGATCCTCGCAATTAACACCATATCACTCTAAGGCCCTTTTCAAACAGGCCCGGGAGGAGCCGTGGTATGGGGGGATGGGTGTGCACTTCAGCGGGTGTATGGCATATGTGGTCCGTCACACGGACGCACATCCATTTCCACCCACCTCCACCAATTTCCATGCACAGAGGCACCTCCGTTCTGTCCAATGCCTCCGTGCGTGGGGCGGTTCGGTGGAGGTGGGTGGAGATGGGTGAAGCACAAGAGCGTGCATGCACCCCCACCCAGCCACACTGGCTGTCACACGGATGCCCCCCCACACTCCATGCCCACCCATTCACACATGTGGGCAGGGGGCGGGGGCATCTAATGTGAAAAGGGCCTAACTTCCATCTCTAGTAAAATACTAGAAAATTAAAGGCTAATCTAACTATTAGCAACAATCAGCATGGTGTTGTTAAATATTAATAAATGATACCAGCCATGATTGTTTGCTATTTGGATAGCACCACTGATGTGCATGGCACCTTATGGACAAACAAAATGCAGCTCCCCAAGTTAGACAGCAAAGGCTGATTGCGAATTAGAATGAGGCTCAGGTAATGGCAGGAAAAGGGTTAAAAAAGCATAAATTGCTTATGAGATAAATTATTGTATTCCAATACCTTGAGGGTACTTTTTTAAAACTGCAGTTGATCTAAGACCCAGGGAAGAGAAAGGCAAAGCAACATAAGGATTTGAACCCAGAGAACTTGGTTGTACTCCTCAGATAGGGTGTGTAGCTGGAGAGGCATTCTGCTTGCTACAGCAGAGGAATATAAGGGAGGTATAGCCATGCTATCTTAGATCTTCTCAGTCCCCTCACACAACTTCTGCCGAGTCTCTTTTCACAGAGGCTATATGCATCTTTGGCTGTGGGTCAAGGGATCTCTCATATATCTCTGAGACCTGCCTGTGATTTATTGATTTATTTATTTAATAGATTTATATCCCGCCCCTCCTGCCATGCAGCCCAAGGCGGCTTACAACAATAAAATCAACGTTTTCATGCACTACACAAGGTGGCCAGCTGTGAAAATGAATGTATTAGTACATCCAGGTTGGGTTTTTTTGTGCTTCTGGAACAGGATTGAAATGTATGGTGATGTTGGTATGTGGCGTGGGCTGTTACATTTGATGGGGTTGGAGGTATTAAACATGTGATTTCTCTGGACTGGTATTGGAGCTACTTTTGGAGCTGGATTATTAACTTCACATTTCAGTCCACATATTGATTGAAATTGGGAGCCACATGCATTATTGGGCAGCCCAAAAGTGCGGCTCTCAGCTAAGTCCAGTCCTTGTGCTGTCTTAATGGTCCTGTATCTTACTTCATTGTACTCGAGTCCCAGCAGCTGAATCACAGCTGCTCCTCAGAATCTCAGCAGCCAGGACTGCATAACCCTAGATCCACCAACCAATCTCAAAGCAGGAGAGATGGGGAAGAGAGGAAAGAAGATGCTTCAAAGAGGTGTGAACATGTTTGTGCATGTCTTGTTGCTCTCAGACATATCAAGGTTTTGGTATGCGGCTCTTGGGGTTCGGAATTTTGCCCACCCCTGAAACATATATACATATGCCAGCTATCAGTCTTCCTTTTTAGGGAAGGTTATTGAACGGGTAGTGGCCCAACAGCTCCAGGAGCATCTTGACCGCATTGGTTATCTTGATCCCTTTCAGTCTGGCTTCCATCCGAGTTATGGCACTGAGACCGCACTTGTGGCTTTGGTAGATGATCGTCTCCGCGAGAAGAATCGGGGTCGATCGACCCTATTGATCCTGTTAGATCTTTTGGCAGCATTTCATACCGTTGACCATGAGATGTTGGTGATACACCTGAGGGACAGTGCGGGGGTGTTCTCGAATGGTTCTGCTCATTCCTGACTAGAAGAACTCAGCGGGTGGTGCTCGGTGATTGTTTTTCATCTTACCGACACCTCTTGTGTGGGGTTCAACAGGGTGCTGTTTTGTCCCCTCTCCTGTTCAACGTGTATATGCAGCTGCTTGGCGAGGTGATTAGAGGGTTCGGGGTGCGGTGTCATCAGTATGCAGATGACACCCAACTGTATCTCTCATTTTCAACAGACCCAGGCCTGGCTGGTGCTTACCAGGTGTTTGGAAGCTGTGGAGGAATGGATGAGGGCTAATCAACTGCGATTGAATCCTGACAAGACGGAGGTGATGTTAGTGGGTAAGTCAGTGGAACTGACTGCTCCCATGGTTGATGGGATCTGTCCTCTGCTGACTTCCCAGGTATGGAAAATGGGGGTGCTCCTCAAAGCACAGCTCAGCCTGGAACTCCAGGTGGAGGCTGTGGTGAGGAGTGCCTTCCGCCAGTTACATCTGGTGCGGCGGCTTCGGTCCCTGACCTGGCCACAATCATCCATGCTTTTATCACCTCTCATCTAGACTACTGTAACACGCTCTATGTGGGGCTACCTATGGTGACGTCTCGGAAGCTGCAGCTGGTGCAGAATGCGGCAGCCTGGCTCTTAGTGGGACTGGGCCACCGGGAACACATTACACCAGTGCTCCAGTCTCTGCACTGGTTGCCAATAGTCTTCTGAGCTCGATTCAAAGTGTTGCTTTTGACCTATAAAGCCTTACACAGTCTGGGCCTTGTATACTTGTGAGATCGCCTCACTCCCCAGGTTCTAGACCGGCCCCTGCGGTCATTCAGGGACACCACACTGGAGGTCCCCCGGGTTTTCCGGGGGGGGCGGCACGCAGAATAGGGCATTCTCGGTGGCTGCACCATGCCTTTGGAACTCTCTCCCGGTGGGGCCCCGTCTGGCCCTGGACCTCCCAGCTTTTAGAAGGAGTTGTAAGACCTGGCTGTTCCATCAGGCATTTGGGGAGGGAAAGGGGTGAGGGGTGGTGAGGGAGGGGATTGGTTTTTATTTTTTATTGATGTTTTATGATATCTTATTATGTTCATCTTTTATGTTGTTAGCCACCCCGAGTTGCCTGTGGCAAGAGAGGCGGAGTATAAATTTTTAAAATAAATAAATAAATAAATAAATATTAATCTGGCAGTGATATACTCTTTCTGTTTTTTATCCTAGGGGTAAAAAAAATATCTTAAAGGTAAGAAGGAAGGCTTGAATTTGCATTCTGATCTGGTTTTAATATCTTTAAATCTCAGTTGTGCCTATGCTATGGTATTACCATTTACCGTGCATTCTAGAGCAAGGTTTCTTCTGCACACACAGACATAACAAATTTTGGTTATTACTTGAAGATGGAAATCCTTTTCCCCTCCTCCCTGTTTTACTTCTTATTGATCAGGAACATCCAGTCTCCCAAGCCCATAGCTAGACTAGAATGAGAGACATAAAGATCCCGAGGGGAGACAAGAATTATAAATGTGTTACGTTAGCAGCACATCAGGATTTTTTATTGCCTTGTTAGGCTTAGATGCAAGGCAGACAATATAGATGCAGTCAGTTGGTTATGCATTATAGCAGGTTAGGGTCAGCCTTGTCCACATGCCTGGGGATTCCTGGCATCCAACCTCTTTGTTTTAGACAATGGGTAAAACAGACCTGTGGGCAGCACGGTGACTCCCTGGCCTGGCTTGGGGTGGGAAACTGCAGACTATGTGGCCCAGGCCAGGTCAGGGCAGAGAACTAATATGCCTGTGGCTGGAGAGTCATCCTGCTACCTCCATAGCCAGGGTAGGGCAGGGAGCACAACAAATGTGTAGGTGGCCGGCCCCATCTGTGCTCTGCTCCCAGCGGCCCATCTCCACCATGATGGACAGCCATGGTGAACAATGATGGGCAGCCATGGTGACTGGCTATGGCAGTCCCAGCAGGGTCGCACAGATGTGCTAGCCTGCACTGGCCTGTGTTGACCCCTTGGTCTGGGCTGTGACCTCAGACGTTTTCTGAGGTCACAGTCTAAGATAGCTGCCTTTGGGCCACAATGACAAGCGGCCCTAAGTAGCTGCAGGATTAGGGCCTGGGTAAATTCTGGTGAGGATGCAGCCCTCCTGACCAGCTTGAGGGGTTAAAGTGACTATCTCTTTAATGGATTTGGCTGCCTCAACAGGTCATGCCCCTACTGGGGATGTAAGAGCAGAAGGTTCTAATACAATGTCAATCTGCTAGGACTGGGAAGGGACTCAGAAGACTTAGAGCTGGCTATGGTACTGAGGGTGTTTTTACACATGCATTAATGCAGATTAAATGGATCTTGTGAACACTTTAGGCTGTTTTTACATGGATGGTGCAGCAGTGCCTATGGGTGGAGATGGGTGGGTAAGCACACCCAGCAAACACCCGGCGGCACCGAGCAGGGACACAGTTACATGGACAGTGCCACAGGGGGTTGTGGGAAGGAAAGGGGTGGGGCTGGCAAACACCCAGAGGCCAAAAACCCATCCCAGGAAGCACCCAGCAAACACCTAAGGAAGTACACGGACAGTCGTGACCAGTGGGGAAGTGATGGCACAACATGGCCGACTGAGGGCAAATGAAGCTGCACAACGCGGCCCCAGTCCCGAGCCACCAGGATCCGCGTGGCTGGGGCGGAAGGGAGATGGGATGACAGCCTCTACAAAGGAGGCGGGTCTGCACAGCCCCGGCACAGAGTCCGGACAGCCCAGCACCAGGCCCCCCACACCCCCAGCAGAGCAGCACACACACAGCAGGCAACAGAAGCACACAGGGATGGGCACACGGATCATGGGGGGAAGAGGGGGAAGGAACCTACACAACACTGGCAACCCCATAACCCTCCCCCCCCAGAGACACCAACACAAAGGGAGAGGTTAAAGCACAGCACAACACGAAGACACTGGGAAGGAACACAAACGCCTTTAATGCAAGGGGGAAGCAGTAACAGCAGGCAACAACAACAGGGCAGGGCATGGGGATGGGCACAAGAAGGGGGGGGCAGCACCAGCAGCTGCAGACCTGGGACAACACCCACTCAATAGGGCCAGCGACCTCATGCCCGGTGCCAGCGCTCAGCCTACGCATGGTCCAGGCGGTGCAGCCACTCCAGGACGTGCAGGAGGAGCTCCAACAACTCCCCCTGCTCTCGAGTCTGCTCCACGATCATGGCTTGCACTGAATGTGACAGAGGGAGAGGAGACAGCCATCAGAGCTGGCCCCGGGCACCAAGGAACAGAACCCTCCACTGAGGGACACAGGCACAGGGCCCAGCACACAGGCAGAACACTCACGGATGCCATCGAACAGCTGCCCCGCCACCCGCATGTCCCATGCTGCCCGCTCCAGCTGCTGCACCATCACACCCAGGTGTAAGATCGCCAGCAGCATGACAACCATAGCTGCAGGAGAGAAGGGACAGGACAATGGGGAATGCCCGCACCAACGGGTCCTGGGAGGGCCAGGGGCAGCAACAGCACCAGGGGCACACCCCACATGCGGACAGCCACCACCCAGAAGAGCACCTGGACCCATGCACGAAGGGGGATCGGAGGGGCCAAAGCCCGGGGCCAACACAACTCCTACTCATGCTCAGCCGCCCAGCACCCATGGTGCCGCCGGCCATCCATTGCCACCACCACAGACGGCCCGCACAAACAGGGGGTGACAGCAGAGGGGAGCGGAGGGGAGGTGCAGGCCCACACCAATGCACAGGTGAGTCCAGGGGGTGCCCGGCCGACTGCCCACCACCAATACCACCCGTTGAGCAAGCCCAGGCAGCAGCACCCAGCAGGGCAGCCGCCAGGGGAACACACATCACACAACCAGCACACACCCCACAGGCCCGGAGTCCTCTAGTACACACCAAGCACACCCCCTGCACACAACAACACAGATGGGGGCAGGAGGGCCACTTTGGGGAGGGGGCACCCAGCCACCACTGCAGCAAGAGAATCGAGGCAGGGCAGGCCATCACAAAACAGCATTTTATTGGTGCTGGTGGAATTGGGTCCCCCAAGCAGTGAGAGGCAGAGCAGGGGAGTGCAGGTGGATGCATGGCCGAGCAAGAGGAGCACAACAGGAGGGCACAGGTGCGCCCATGGATAGTGGGCAAGGACACCAGGGAAACCCCAGCAGGAAGGAGCAGCAGTTACCCAGAGGGGGCGATGGGGTCCAGGGAACCATGTGGCAACCAGCAGCAAAGCAGATGGCAGCGCATAGCCTGATCGGCAGCACGGGAGGGCCAGGCAATGCGCTGCCGTCCAGGGCACCAGGGTGGCTGAGAGCGGGTGGCAGTGAGGGTCCACTCATGGACGGTCTGGTGAGCGTTCCCGGGGCAGCAAACCCAGTGCTAGACCCTCCCAGGTGAACAGGCCCCTTCGGAAGCCTCGGGAGCACATATGAACATCCACCAGGAAGCGGAGAAGAAAATCTGCTCCGGCGGCTGCAGTCCGCACAGCTGGAAGGTCCCTCACCGATCAAAGGGTGGTGAGCTCCGCAGCGGAGTGGTCCCCGGTCCGGAGTGGGTCACCAACCTCGGGGGACAGCAAGTCCAGGTCCCACAGGAGGGCCCCCATGTCTGAGGGTGCGTGCGGGATACCGTGGGCATTCAGGAGGCTACTGGTGTACAGAGCCGCAACAGAGGGACCCCCAGACAGCAAGGTGAAGCCGAACCTGGCTCGGTCCATCAGCAGGTGAGCCTCTGTTAACTCCGTAGTGGTCCACGGCATGACAATGGCGGGCAGGTGCCCCCAAGGAGGTTAGCACAGGGGGGTGAAGTCGAGCTCAAGGGAATGGCCCTGGCATGCTGGGACATCGACCTGGTGACCCATCGTCCACATGTACCATGACAGGAGCTGAAAGCCAACCTCCACCGACAGGGGGTCGCCCACCAACAGCTGAACTTTGGGGTTCAGCCAGAGGGCTACCAACAGCATGTCTGCACAGGGTGACTACCCCTTCTGTACATCCCTGACTGAGAGCCCCACAGAACGACCGGCCATGGCAGGAGTGGGGCCCACTCTGGTGAAGCCACAGGCAGGAGATGGAGGGCTGCAGTGACTGGGACGAGCACATAATGAGTGGCTACCCTCGCCCATAGGCAGCCGTGCATGCCAGAGATAGGCCGGCCCGCTGGGGCTGGGGTGCCGCAACCCACACACAGGACAGAAAGGATGCAGCACATGTGACAAGAGATGAGCGAGGCCATGGCTGGGCACTGCACCAGGCCAAGGAGCCATACCAGGCATTGTATCCACACCGCGCACAGCTACAGCATGCAAAGGCAGACCATGGCAAGGGGGACTGTAGTGCGGGTGTGGAGGTAGCTGTACCCTGGGGTGCGTGTGGTTGCATCACCCCTGGTGGGCATGCGGCCGGCGCACTCGCGGGGATGATCAGCCAAACCCAGCAACCGGTGGCAGCCCCAGCACCCCCCCAGTGCAGCACCAATCGGTGCCCTGCCCCCACCAGGCTACACAGTACATAAGCGACCTGATGTAGGTGTCCGGGTGTGGGATGGAGGGGCTGTAGCTCCGGGTCGAGCAGCAAATGAAGAATGGTGACACTGAGCTGGGTGAACACAGAGGGGCACCAGTGATACCAGGGGAGAGTGGGCCAGGGGCACAGGCCACACAGTGGAGCACGCTGCGGCCAGGGCACATGCCAGCGGGGGGTAGCTGGGAGCGGGGAGCTGCTGAACCATGCTGCCGGGGGATGAGTACCCACAGCCTAGGGAAGTGCTGCTGCGACTCCTGGCTACCACCCTCCTTCTGCTGTGCATGCTGCTACAGCAGATAGCCCTGCTCCGCCTGCCAGGTCAAAGCTCTGTCCTCCTGGGGGCACGGTGGCAGAGGGCAGCCAACCTTGGGAGGGCGACGACTGTGCGATGGGCAACGCGGGCAGTTGTCCGACGCTGTGCCCTGTTGGACTCTACGGTGTCCCAGCAAGGCTAGCTCATCCTGACCTGATGGACCCTCAACGTGTACGCCCATAGCAATGGCACTGGTTGCGCTCCCGCACTAACGACTGGTGGGAGAATATGTTGGCCACCTGGATGGACGGGGAATGGTCAGACTACTTCCGGATGCCCCGCTCCCTCCTGACCCGCTTGGAGGAGCTTCTCAAACCCCACCTCTGGAGGCGGTAGATGAACATGCGCTTCCGCTGCCACCAGGGATGCGCGTAGCCATGGCAGTGTGGTGGCTGGCCACCCTGGATTCCTGTAGGAGCGTGGGGGAGCAGTTCAGGGTGGGCACCACCACTGTGAACAGGGCCCTCCATGACATGTGTGATCTGCTCATGGAGCTCCTCTTGGATCAGGTCATCCAGCTCCGTGACCCTGAGGGGGTGATTTGTGGGTTTGAGGAAATGGGATTTCCTCATTGCATCAGGGCCACTGACAGCACCCACATCCCCATCATATGACCCGCTCATGCAAAGATCGACTACCTGAACCGTAAACAGGCCTTCTCCATCAATCTGCAGGCTGTAGTGGATCATAGGGGCCTGTTTATCGATGTGTATACAGGCCAGTCAGGGCGGAGCCATGATGTGTGTATCCTGCGTGCCTGCCCCTTCTATGCACGCATGTTCGATGGGGAGATTGCCCCTAACCTGTACCGTGTGATGCGGTGGTTCCCATGGCCCCTGTTGTGATAGGGGACCCCGCCTACCCGCTCAGCCCGTGACTCATGCGGGCCTATCTAGTGGCGCGCAACCCCAACCACCACCTGTTCAATGAGCGCTTGTCATCAGCACGCAGCATGGTGGAGCGGGCCTTCGGGCTCCTGAAGACACGCTGGTGCCTCGTGATGAACAGGAGCTAATTTGACCTGGACCACACTCCCATCCTTGTCCTGGCAGCATGCATCCTGCACAATGTCTGCGAGACAGGAGGTGCTGCCCTGGACAACCCACCACCGGTGCACAGGACTGGCCCCGTGCCCCTGTACCAGCATGCCCAGGGCGGGGCATTACGGCACATCTCAGAGGAGAACAGGGATGCCATCTGCCACCACAGCATTGCCCAGGCAGTCGAACACCGGGCAGCGCCCAACCCACACCCATGCCCATAGTCCTGTGCACTCCTTCAATAAATTTGGGTAGTACCCATGAACCACAGCCCTGCCTCTGTGCCATGTGTGGACGACAGGGGTTCTGGGACTGGATACCATGGGCTGCTGGGTTGTGTGCACACTCCCCTCGCTGTCTACTGTGGGGTGCTCGGGCCCTGTGGTGCCCTGCCTGCTGACTCCCACTGGCCTGCCAGTGATGGGTCTGTGTACACCTGTTGCAGCCACCACAATTGCCAGCTGCCTCACCAGGATGGGCCCCAGCCACGGCGGCCACCAGGGCACTGTACAGTGCCCCCACTGCCATAGAACCCCCTAGAGTCCCTCCCCCGGCATTTCCCCCCCCCACCTGTCCCAGGACAGAGGAAGCGATCGCGAGGTGTAGGTTCAGCATCTCTTTATTGGTGGGGGATGTGTACAATGGGAGGGGGTGGTTAACTTCAGGGATGTCCATGCCCCCTCTTGGCTGCACCACTGGGGCTCTCAGGCCAGCGAGTCCTAGCCGCAGCTGACCACAGGGATTGCCAACGGGATGGCCCGGCCCCACCATCATCCACTGGCCACGCCATCCTGGCCTCCACTGACGTCCCCTGAGAGAAGGAACAAGAATGGGGTAAGCAATCTTCATGTGCACCTATCTCTGTCCCACACCGGGGCCCAGGCCACTGGGGGGCCTGTGGTCTCCCAGGGAGACCCCTATGCCCTGCATGAGCATGATACATAATGTGGAGCAACCCCCTATGAAGGGGCCCCTTTTACCGACCCTCCCATGGTAGTACGGATCCTGCGCAGGCCGGACTTGCTTCATGACACTGGTACGCTTGACTGCGGCCACAGCTGTGGCTCCACAGCTCCTGTGGTGCATGTGCTCAGTGCAGGTTCTGTACTGGGTTCCTGACTGGTGCAATGCCCTGTGCAGTGCCCCTTTGTCCCCATCCATACCCCCCGTGTAGCACCCCCCAGGGCCTCGGGGTGCTGCGTCCTTACCTGAGGGGGTGGGGCGGCCAACATGGACGGTTGGTTGTCCTGGGTTGCATGGTCCTGGGGTGGGGGTGTCTCCCCCCAGTGGAAGGGTCAGGGTGGCAGCAGGGGCGGGACCACGGGGGGTGTGGGCTGGAAGGGCAGCCCGCCAGCAGGTCCCATTGCCCTATGTGGGGGAGACGGACCCCGTGGACCAAGTCCAGGTAGGGCTGCTGCTGGGGGATCCATGGGTGACCAAGGTGCAGACGGGGGGCACCTGCATGTTGGTCGGCAACCAACCCTCCTTCCGCAGCATGGTGGGGCCTGTCATGCTGGGGGTCATGCCGCAGGGCCTCCATGGCCTCCTACATGGGGTCCATGAGCCATGTGGCATGACCCTCCAGCCCGTCACAGGTGCGCTGCTGCTTGCATTGGAGGGCGGCAGCCTGGCGCCTGTCCCAGTGGTGCTCGGTGCAGGACCGGGCCATCATTGTAGTCAGGATCTCCTGATCCCTTTCCCCCTCCCCTCTGATGAGCTCCCTTGTGAGTGCAAGCTCCCGGGAGTGCACCGCGGCTAACCATTGCGATTCCTCCAGCAGTTCGCTGCCGACATCCTCCCTCTGGCACCAGTTCCTGGCCCACATCTCCCGGTTCCGCTCCACATTGCCACAGCTGCACCCCTCACGCGAGTGAGTGCCTGGTCTGTGAACAGGAGGTTGGACACCACATTAGTGCTTCTGGCCTGTGTGCCCCTCTGCCTGCTACCGCATGACCTGGGGTGCCTGGTGGGGCTGCCCCCATAGTGTGGCAGCTCCCCTCATCCCTCCCCTGTGGGGTCCCCCTGCCCTGACCTCTTGTGGGATGGCCCCCCAGCAGCTGATCACCACGGGTGAGGCCCGTGACAGTCAGGGGTGCCATGAGGGACACTGTGGGCCCACCAGCCCCTCCTGCCTGCCCCCAACACCCCAACCCCTGTTGGGCCCTGCTGGTTGTGGTTGCACGTCCCTGGGTGCCCCTCCCACCATGTACCTCCACCCCAGCCCCCCTGTGGCCTCTTGGCCGGTGTGCCCTGCCGTGGAGGGGCACCCATCTGGTGGTGGGGGAGCTGCCAGGCCCGCCTCCTCCTCCTCCTCTGCGACCTCCACCTCGTGCACCTCCAGGCTGCCTTGTGCTGCAATGGGGTGGGAGGTCATTAGTGTTTGCCGGCCCCTGGCCCCGGCCGCTGTGCCTCCATCCAGACCATTCCCCATCCCCCTCCCAGCCCCGCTGGGGCGATTGTACCTGGATCCTGTTCCTCCGCTTTCTGGGGGCCGTCCCAGGTCTCCGCTTTCTCTGTGCGTGTCCCCTGTCCCTCTGGCCAGTAGGCCTGTGGGTGTTGGGGGCATGCGCTGAGTGTGGTGGTCCAGCGCTCGGATCCCCGGGGCGCCTCCTCCCCCTGTGGGATGGGGCTGTCCCCTCCTGCTTCCTGGCTGGCCTCGCCAGGGGCACCTCCCCCCCTGCTCCATGGGGTTGTTCAGGGGGGGTTGTGTGTGGCCGTGTGTCTGCCCCTGGCGAAGACACTGCCGTGTGTGCGGGAGGTACGACGTCCCTGTCCATGCAGAGGAAATTGTCCAGCTGCTCCTGGAACTCGGATGTACACATGGCCCAGCTGGAATTGAGATTGTTGTCCTTGGTATGTTTATATCCAGACATCAAGTCCTTTGCCTGTGGCATGCACTGGGTGACATCCCTATTGTACCCCTGCCACTGCATCTCCTGGGCGATGGCTTCATAGACCTGTCTGATCTTGTAGCTGTGCACCAGATTGTGCTGGACCCTTTCGGACACCCCCCCCCACATATAAAGTCCTTAATCTCCTGCCTTGACCAGGGCTCCCCCTTTTGGGACCCACGTGGGGGGGGCGACCATCTTGGTGGCATGGGACCCCCCCTGTGGATGTGGTTGCCATGATGATGGTCGTGTCCTGTTGGAGGTAGTGCATTAGGAGTTATTCCGGGTCCTGCTGGCCCCCTCCGTGCCCCTGAGGGGCCTGCCCTCCCCTCTCGCCCCTGGTGTGCTCATCTGCTCACCTGGCTGTCTGGGGGCCCCTCCTCGGCCATCGTCCCAGTGTTGTGGTGCTCCATTGTCTGGGAGCTGTCCTGTGGGGACGAGGGACTGGGTTATGCGGCTGCTGCCTGCCCTGTGTTCCCTGGCCCATGGTGACAGGCCTGGGGTGTTGGTTCACCTCACTATTGCTGCTGCTCCTCGGGCCATGCCCCTCAGATGTGCTGGGCTGGGGGTCCTCGACTGGGGTGTGTGTCAGTGAGGGCCCTCTGCCCTGTGCCGGGAGATATGCGCTGTGTTACAGCCTGGTGCATTCCCCCTCCCCCCCACCAGGTCCCCCCCTCATACCTCCCGGCCCCCCCGGCAGCCGTGGACCCCCCCTTGTGCCTTCTGCCTGGGGCACCCACCCTGCACCGCCTTGCCAGGACTTTCCCCCCCCGTGCGCTTCTGGGTCCCTGTGCTCACCCAGCCTCTTCCTGCATATGGGGCATTGTCAACTTCCTTGACCTTCTCATTGGCCTTCCTGGTTGCCATTGTGGGAGCCCGCATGCGTGTGCCATGGTTCCGCCCTCCTTTAAGGGCTCTCAGATGGATGTCCAGTGTCCCCCCCCATGGACGTGTCTGCGTGGGGGCACATGCGTGACCCATGGCGCCGGCACTGTGGAACTCCACTGGTCCAGTCTGTGTGGGTATGAGTGTTTTTGCTTTTACATGGATACTCGGGTGTTAGACACCCATCTCCGTCCACGGAGGGTGCCGACTCCCTCCCAGCTGCTCCGTGGGTGTCGGTGGGTGGGTTGGGCATGTGCCCCCACCCACTCATGGACTTTTACATGCATGCTCTCCCACCGATCCGATGGGTGTTTCCGGGTGTTCGTGGGTGGGTGGCGTTCGTGTAAAAGTGGCCTTAGTCTGAATCACTGAAACCAAATTCAAAACTTAACCCAGGTTCTGGAAACCTAATTTTGAGGATTTATTTTAATCCAGATAAAGGTCAGTCTGAATTAGTGATTGTGTGAACCAGGTATGACTAGAATTGTGGAGCATGTGATCCATGCATCAACCTCAGGTGAACTACCAGAACCCCTCCTTCTGGCTCTGGAGCTCCAGGCCAGAACCATTTCTGCTGGCTCCCAGCTCTAGGGCACCTCAGCAACTGGTCTCCAGAGTGGAGAAGAGCACCCCCATTCTGAGACAGCCTTTCCTGTTGCATTGGAGAAGCTTTCTTAAACTGTCTCCCCCCTAGAAGCACTCCTTGAGGTGCCAAACCTGTTCTCCACCACAGAGGCTATCTCAGATGGGTTGGTCCCCCACCCCACACTGTGATCTACTAGAGATGAGCTTGGGATCTACCAGCAGATTGGGATCTACCTCTTGGTCAACCCTGGTGTGAATGCTTAATCCAGACTGAGTCCCAGTTGCCACAAAGTGCTGCATACAGACATGTCTTCCCTCTAGCCATCCGTATCTCTATGGTATCTCACTGTTTTCCCAGAAATCTCTGATAGGTGTGCTGAATTTAAAATCCACTATGCCAAAATGAAGACCCCTTCGTTTTTCAAGGTGACTGTGGTAAGTGTTGCTGTCACTGTACTACCAGAAATCAGAGCGGAAGAGGACACTGAAATCTGGTTGTGCTGCACCATGGGATTTTGTAGTCTTCCTTGTGACTCATAATACAGATTAACCTGGTCATGCTGCAAATCAGGATTAATTCTTATTCCTGTTTAAAAATGATCATGTAAACAGTTACTCCTAAATAATAAACCCAAATTAATGGATCTGGATTAAAAAATCATTTGGATTAGCTGTGATTGTGTAGAAACAGCCACAGCAGGATCCTGGAAAAAACTTGATAGGAGAATGAGTTGGAGGCCTAGAGAGTGTCATGCTGCAGCATCTCGGTGAGAAGCTTTTTGGGATGCTATATAGATATTTCTGGACTAATTCACTGTCAATAACCCTGCACTTTGTGATGGAAAGTGTTCTGAGCAGCCTAGCTTGTTGGGGTGCTGATCCTGATAAGACATATGGTTTAGGGATGTGCGAACAGGATGAAGTTCGGATGTTCGGCCATTCAGACTAAAACCTCAGTTTGGGTTCGTGGATTCGGTCTAGAGGAGTTAAGCTCCCCCGAATGTTCTGCTGAGTTCAGCTCTACCGG